>CP049709.1:20736284-21028826 GCA_004148225.2 Heterodera glycines | reverse complement strand
TGAACCCTTAATTTTTTGTTTTTGTTTTAAATATTTTAAATTCACTTCATCGGTCGCTTCACGTGCTCATCGTCAAGAGGTGGCGCACTCGCGCGGCCCGCCGCTTCGGCCAGTGATTGTGTTGTGTTGGCATTGGAGCAAAGTGACGCGGCCGCGGCAACGGCACAGCTCGCGGACTCGGTCGAGAAGGACCCATTCACAGATGCGGAAGTCAGTGTCGAGTCGTCATTTTCATCTATTAAGATTAGTGGCAAATGAAAAAATAATAATTAAATATATGAAAAAAAAATAATCGGTTATTCAAATCCCGGTTTTGCCGCCCGGATTTTGTGTTCGGGATCCTGATCTCGGCTAGTTTTTCAACAAAAAAAAGCCGAGGATCGGAATCCCGGGAAAATCCCGGCGGGATCCCGATCTCGTTCAGGCTCAAATTGTTTTATTTTAAAATTAATTTTCTTTTTAAAACGTTAGTAATTGTCAAAATTCATTTTTTTTACAAAATTTTCATTTGAAAATTTACCGTCATTGTGGTGTTCGTCTTGCTCCTCCTCGTCATGTTGCAAAGCAGTTTCGTTGCAACATTTTTGTTGTCCATTTGGCGCGCTGAATGCCGAATTTGGATTTGGCGAACTTTGGCATTGTGCCGTTATCGTTCGACCATTTTGTTGGTTTTGTGTCTGCTGCTTCTGCTGTTGTTGCAGTTTGTTAATTGCGTCTGTCAAGTGCTTTTGCTGCTCACAGTGCTGAAGCAGTGCCGAAAGTGGCAAAGTGTGCAACGGATTTTCAGCAGCTAAATTTTTTTTTAATTTGTATTCCAAATTTTTATTATGGTTAACAACAATAATTTTTTGGTAATTGCATTTTATATAAATTTGAAAAATTAATAAAGTTTTTTAAGAATTAAAATTAAGATATTTCCACGGCGTCGTCAGATTGTGCCAAATTAATTTTACATATTCAAAAAAGATAAAAATCCATTAGAATGTAATTTTAACAAAATTAACTTTGGCTTTATCCCCCCCCCCTTTTTTTTGTTAATGTTTCCATAGTCAGTTGAATGTTCACCTAATTAAACACCAAATTTTCTGAACAGTTCCCCCTAATTATAAAGTTTTTTCATATAAATTATCCAGTTTCTTCCCAAAATCCCCACCATGAATTGGTTGGTGGTTCTGCATTCTGTTGTTGCTCATCAAACTGCTGTAATTGTTGTCACAAGTTTCCATTGTCATCGTATTTGTTGTTTGTTGTTCCGTTTTTGTACTGCTTGTTGCTGCCGTTGGTGGCGAACTGCTCGACATTGACGAAGCGATGTGTTGAGCAGTGACGGATGATGCAGCCGAAATTTGTTGCATCAATTGGAAGGGCGAAAACAGCATTTGCGCTGCTGCTGCTGGTGGGGTTAATGATGTGCCGACTGTAGAAGAAGTGGCAGCAGAGGGTGCCAGGGACATTCACAGAGAAAAGAGTACTGTAGTCGGATGAGGGGTTGCACAGACAGCGGAAGGGGAGGTAGCTAATTTTTGTATTGGATTTTTCTAGAAATTTTAGAAAAATTAATTTACAAAATGTATGCATATAATTTTATATATAAAAAAAATTGGCAATTTGTATAATTAAGAAGGCGATATTTGCAGCAGGCCAGCAAAGCCGAAAAAGCATTAAAATGCTCTCCCTCAATCAATCAGCCAGTTGTTGGCCAAATTGATGGCAAAATGATGCTAACCCTAACGGGATTCACGTGATCATGAATAAGTAAGTCGTTCGAGATTCCCGGTACCCCGAGTCAGTCTCACTCGAGAAAAGAGTCCTGAGTTTTTTTTAATCATGATCTCGGTTTTTGAGCGCCTCGGGGCAAGTTTCTTGGTCTTGAACCCCGAGGAAATTCGGTCTTGAACTTCATATAAAGTATGAGGTTGAATTTTCAGGAATTTAAAGAAGCATTTAAATATATGTTTATTTTGAATTTTTGAATGGGTGTCGTTTTCGTAGTACATAAAAAGGGGGGGGGTGGTGAAAATTTTTGCTTTTTAAATCCGATATTTTAAATTTAGGTTTCGAAAATAATTCTCGTTTTCTATTTTCCTAAACATTCACACCCACCCGTTTTTACACAAAAATAGTATAAGCCCAATTCAAGGTTAATAAAAAGTATTGCCAAAATGAGGCAGAGACCTTGCATAATCCTTGTGGATTAAGGATTTGCTTTTTTGTTTGTTTTTTTACAATTTGTCCTAGAACAGGTGGGTGTAAATTGTTTCTGCTCAGGGAAGCGTTATGTAAAATGTACGTACAACAACAAATGGATAACAACATCTCTTAAACGGGGCACACATATTGTGTGCCATTGTTGACTTTCAAAAATATTATTGAAATTTCTCGGAAAAAATTAACATTAAAAAAATAATTACAACAAATATTGGAAAATGTAAGAATTTTTCTTAAAGATGAGAGGGATTAATTGTGTAGAAGAATTAAGCGTTTTAAAAGAAAACTGGTTATTTTTTTTCTTTGTTCTTTTTTTTAAAGTTTTTTTTATAAATTGAGAGCAAAGATGTGTGTGGAGGAAAAGCCTTTTCATTCGTTGCATTTAACTCATTTGATCGTGTAAAAGTGGGGACAAATGGAAAACGAAGGAGAAGCAAATTTTTAATTTTTTGGTTTAAAAAAATGTAAAAGCATATTAAAGCTAAAAGCAAAGCGTTTTTTTCGTTTTTTAGTTTTTTGTCAAAATTAGAGGAAATTCGTACAATTTTAAATTAAAATTTATTTTATAAAAGTGAGCAAAAATTGGAAGGAAATTCATTCTCTTTTTTCAAATTTAGATTTTTTTGGGGTTTAAAAAATTTTTTTTTAATATAAAATCATATTTAATGCCTTTTGGGCAACAATGTGTGTCCGATCGACGCCGGGGGGGGGATGACTGTGCTGGCCTGTCTCTTCATACATATATGATTTCCGTCTTCCATGCATTGTTTGGGGTGCGCGAGCGCATTTCCCATGCCCTAAAAGGCATTATTTTGTTGCAGAAGTGTACGGTATTATGATTGTGGTCGTGGTGGTATGGTATGGAAGATACCAAAAAAGGGATCAGATAATGTTTTAATGGTTAAGAAAAATGGATATGATCGCAATTTTATTTTGCTAATAAAAAAAGATTCAGTCGTTCCGAACAATGCCAAAAAAATTTTAATTTTTCACAACTAATTTTGGTTTTAAATTCTTTCCAATATAATATTATATTTAGCTTGGAGGCAAAAAAACAATTCGCTTAAAACGTGGTAAATTGACAGTTAGGAGACGATAGAAAAATATCTTGGGTACACCGAATTGTTCTTGTCCGTTAAAATTTTTTAAAAATTATTGGTGAGTGCTAATTAATTTTTTTGGTGTGTCAATCGATTGATCATACTAATTAATTAATTAGTGCAACTTAATGAATGAGGCATGATTATAATCAGAGAAAATAGAATTGCAATTAGAAGACCGTACTGATGCTTATGCTCAAGATCAGACAGACAAATTCTCGAAAAGACGAGATGCAACTCAAAAAATTGAAGAATTTAACTCGAGACTCTCAAGCATTGGAAATAATCTTGCTCAATATATTGTATAAATTCTCGAGTGACGAGAGCGAATCCATAAGTTTAAAAGAATTTACTCGAGACTCTCGAACATCAGACATACAACATTAATCTATGCTCTATGATCGAAAATTAAAGACAACCAACCGTTTATGAACCCAATTAAATTAGGGGGGGGAAAATTGTTTTGGAGTTAATTTTGCACAAAATTGTGTGTGCTGCGGCAGTGGTAAAGTGTCAATTACAGTACAAATATCGATTAGGTTAAATTGCACCAGACTAATTAAGCATTCATTAGTAGCACAACAACAGGTGGCCAAACAACATTAGAATTCCATAATAAATAGATGTGCCTTCGGCACTTTAGGGGGGGGGCGGGAGAGCAATGAATTGGAAAATTTATTTCCAAAATATCCGCCACCCCATTAATTATTTTATTTTAATTTTATTAATTTAATTGTTTGAATTACTATCATCACATCATCTCCCCAATTTGTGCGTTGTGTCCCATCGCCTCCCCCTCCCCGTCCCCTCATTATTCATTTTGCTCATTATTCACAATTTTACAACCATTTTCCATTTTCCCATTCATTCATTAACAACTCCCCCCCCCACCGTCCGTTTGCCTTTCCTCCTTTCTCTTTTTTTCCTTCTCATTTTTGTCCATTTCTTTGTTCCACGGCACATTGTGTGCCCCCGGGTGTCCGCCCAATTCATTCCATTCTGTCCATTATTTGCTGATCAGTCGTCGTATGAATTTAATAATTATGGCTCTCCCCCTCTCTCTCTCTCTCTTTCGCTAACTCATTCACTCCCGCCAAACATTCTTAAACATGCATTGTTCTCCCCGTGGGTCCATTCTTCTTCTGCTGCTGATCAGCCGTTTCACCTATCCTGATCAGTTTCCGGAAGATATGATTTTGTCTCACTTTCCTTCTCTCTATCTCTCTCTCGTTAACTCATTCACTCACTTTTTGGACATGCTTCTTTTCATATCTGTTCCTTCTCTATCTGTCCAATCTATTCTTCTGCTTCTGATCAGTCCTGTACTATGTCCACTGGTCAGCCGTTATTAGCATAAGTGTTTCTTTCTCTCTCTCTCTCTCTCTCAATCTATCTCTTCTCTTCATCTTTTTTCCTGCTATCTCTCTCTCTCTCTCTCTCATTCGACCATTTTTCAAAGCTTTTTTTATATGCATGCATGCATTGTTTTCCATTATGCCTCCCTCTCTCTTCCCATCATACAATGGCCCCGGGGGGTAAGCGCCGAATAATAATGGTGGCACACAAATATGTATAAATTAATTATTTTTTTATGTTTTGTAAAAATGGCGGTTTGTTTAAACCATAGTGAATAAATGGGAATGGGAAGAACACTCAGCAGCAGCGCCAAAAAAGAAAAAAAAAGTAATTGGAATGAAAAGAATCGGAAATGAATGAATTAATTGGAATCAATTAATTAATTAATTGGGGGCAATTAGTGATGGCGCAAAAATAAAGGCCGCCAATTGTTTGTCCGACCCGAGAGTTGTGTTTGCTGCAATGAAATGGAGAGAAATTTGGCGAATTTTTTGAAGAAAAAAAAATATTACACCGCAAAAATGGGAGGAAAAAAATATTGGCACAAACAAAAAAATTGCAGAAATTTTATTGGGACGACGACACTTTTGTTGACACAAAATAAAATGAAAAACAAAGATGGGGATGAGATATGAATATTATGAATTAAAATAATAATAAATATTATTATTTTCAATATACAATAATAATAAAATGATGTGCGTCACCACCGAGACTTTTTCGGGGGCGTAATGTCTGGAGGTTATGCCCGAAAAAAAGCTGAAAAAGACAATGATGAATCGATTTTATGTAAAAAAATTTTTTTTGGCAATTTTTAAACGGCCGAGGCTATCTGATAATGAGAGAAAATTTTATAAGATTTATATTGTTATAGTGAAATGCAAATGAAAAGAATTTTCAAAAAATAGCAAAAATTTTCCAGTCCCAACCTCATTCGAAACAGTATGCCAAAAATTCAAAATCCTTTTTTTTGCCACCTCTGAAGCGGCAAACTGAATCGGAATCCGACCTTTGAAATCTTCAAAACGTGGCACATTCTCACTCAATATTAATTCCCAAAATAGTAGGAATTAGAGAACCGGACGGGATCGGGATCCCACGGGATTAATTTCCAAATCCCGCGACCTCGAGACCTGCCCTGAGTTTTTTAATTCTTCAGAATTGGTTGGGATCGGGATTTAATCAGGATCACGAATCGGGATCCCTCCGAGCCCAGTTGTCTGAGCTCTACTAGGAATATGTAATAAAAAAAGAAATTCTTTTAAAATGGGTCTATGGGTGACAAAAGGAAAAAAACGCCAAAATTTTATATTACATTCAAAAAAAGAAAAGAAATTATTATACCACTTTTCGCCCATTTGTTTAAACCAAAAATTCCAGAAATATTATTGTAAAAACAATTTGAACAATGAAAAATGGACGCGCTAAATACACACACACACAAATTTCGATCACAGATTTCTCAGCAAACATAACAAAAAAAGGCAAAATAAATAAATTTACGCCTCGGCGAATGATTTTTGATGATTTTATTTTATTTTCCATTTTCTTTTTTTTTGTTTAGAGAGAAAAAAGACGACCAAAATTGCACAAGGCTGAAAATGAATGCAACGAAAGAATGAATAATAATGATGACTGAATGAATGAACAAATGTGACTAACAACGGCAAAATAATTTTTTTTTTTTTTAAACGAATAAATAAAAGAATTCTCAAAAAACTATCAAGAAGTTTTAAAGGATCAAAAAAGCTTTGAATTATATATGAGTAAGTTTAAAATAAAGCGGCACCTTTTGTAAGGCTTTTTACATTTTAACACAAAAAAAAGAAAAAAATTATTAATTTATTCAAAAATGCCGTTTTTTGTGTGTTGGTTAATTTTGTGTGAAGTTTTTGCTTATTTTTCTAGGGTTCCGAGGCTAAATTTGAGAAAAATAGAATGGTGCTTCCATGGGAATTTAGAAAACGAAGTCTGTAAAAAATTTTGCCGTCGAAATATTGGAGAAAAAAGTGCCAACCATTGATCATGTTGGCTTTGTGGTGGGTCTCATTTTGTTTGTTAAATGCACTTAAATGCCCACTAATTACTTTTTTTCAATGAACTTCTTATGCACATTAAAGAACACAAAAATTTGAAATGTGAACTCTTAAAAAATAATTAAATTGAGACAAGATTTGTTTTTGGTGAAAAAATTAACTGAAAATGAGTAAAAATATTTCTCCCAAAAAAGGGGACAAATTGGTGTAGGAAAGCGAAAGTGGTGAATGAATATGGAGAAGTTATTATGTTACTTACCCTTTTATGAAAGATAATAATCACATCTTTGTTCTGCTACTGACCGATATTTTAAGTGTGGGAAAATGTTCAAAATTTGTACACAAATATTTGGGCAAAACTGCTGAGCAACAGGTGGGGGATGGTTTAAATTTGAACATAAATAAGAGTGTACATTTTGCCAAAAACATGAATAAATTTGCCAAAAAAAGAAAATCGGTACAAAAAAATGGTGGGAAAAAAGTGTCAAAATTCGTACCGGAAATCCTGAACAAATTGGGGTGAAAACAAATGGAAAATGGGATTTGATTAGTCATCGGCAATGTAAATATGGTTAAAAAACACTCCCACCAGCAGAAGGGCAAAATGCACAACATTAATTGGTTCGAAAAAATCAAAAAAAAAAAATTAAATTAATTATAATTTGCCAAAATTAACGGATTGTATTTTGTGCAAAAAATAATAAAATTATGCAAAATAAAAATTTTATTAAAATTATAAAAAAAACGATTAAGGGCGAATCCTAAAATTTTAAATATAATAAGACAAAATGAAAGAAAAGGCAAATAGTGTTACATAAACGGCGCCACCGTTTTCTTTTCAAAAAAAGGGATTATTTTTTAATTGCTCAATTTGAGTGGGCCCATCCCAATTTTCTCAGCAAGAAGTAATTTTTGTGGTGGGTGCTGCTGGTATAGCACCCCAAATTTGACAATTTGAGTTCCGTTCACCGCCCTCCGCCGGTGGTGGCCGATTGTCGGGGACAAAACGATGACACGGCACAACAAACATTTTTTTTGTTGGATGTCGTCCTAATCCCTTAGATCCCTATATTTGCGGTGAGGGTTCAAACAAAAAATCCGGGGGAAAATTGCGCGCGCTGAAAAAATGATAGAAAAAAGAGGGAGGCGTTCCCATTCAAAATTATGAATTGAAAATTACGGGCGGACAATTTTAGGCGGAAAATGGACAAAAAGGGACGAACAAAAAGTCACTCATCAGCAGATAAAGTGGACTAATTGTCCTCCCCAGATTTCCTCACATCCGTCAATTCATTTCATTCATTTTGTGAGCCGACCGACACTAAACGGAGGACTGAATGAATGACAGAGTCTCCCAAAACGATATTGAACAAAGATAAAATTTGTTGGTTGGCCCCCCAGGGGAGATCAAAAGCTCTCGTTTAAAGCCAAGAATATATGATGCTATGGTGGCCACATAGAAAAAAGATTAATGATGGTTTGTGGCACATCCTCAACACAGTTTTAGAGATAGATGAGTAAGGAAGTAAGTGGTGGTGGTCTCTCATCACTTAAAAGTTGTTTAGCCAAAGAATGATGGGACGAATTGGGCCGGCCAAATTGTGACGCTGCCCTGTGGCCAATCCGAAAATCTCCCACCCAATCTTACTCAATCAAACTCTGCCGAATTTCCAAGGCCAACCAAAATATATTTATTCTTTCCATCGCACTTGAATGGAATTTAATTGAAAGAAATTAGGAAAAATTGGTGGCATTTAATTTTTTGGTCCTTTTGCTTTTGTCCTGGAATTCAAGTACGCCTAAGGGCAAATGTCCCATGGCCTTTGTGGGTTTTAAGGATTATCATTTTTTGGTAATGATAAAAAAGTGTAATACCTTGAAAGTTTTTAATCATTCTGACGGTTTTCCTAATTTATACCTATTTAAAAATCAACCAAACTAAAATCTTATTTGTCAGCAAATTTTTTTGTGAAATTAATCATTCATTTCAGTATTGGAAAAAGAATGATTTTTGATTTTTAATCGGATTACTCTTAATTCAATAGAAGTGCATAAATTTGGTGTGTGCTGCTGCAGAAATTTCATTTATCGGAAAATTTTACAACAAACCTATCAATCAAATAAATAGTAATTATCATTACTAGCATAAAAATGGAGGATTGCTTCTCTGACGTAAATGAATTGTGAAAATCATTTGTTATAACCAAAGAGTTTTTTTGTTTTAATAATCATGCAATTTTTAAAAATTATTTTAAACAAAATCATTAAGAAGAAAATAAAATTATTTCAAATAACGAAACATTGCATAAAATTAATTAATTTATTATTTTGTTAAATAATTTTATTTTACCTTTAAAAATATTTTCTTATTAATTAAATTTAAACCGTGAGTGTTTTGTTAGATGATTTAATATAAAAAAGACAATCAAAAACCAAAACTTCTGTGATTTTTAGTATAAGCGAAACAATAAAAAGGAAATGATTTTGACACATAAATTTTATGGTGAGTACTGTATAAAATACTAAAAGATATACAACCTCATACAGTAAATGCATATATTGTAAAACCCACAAATCCTACACAGCCACAAAATTGTATTAAGAGCTAAAAATACGACCAATTACAGTATGACGGTTTAATAAGCTTATCCCACTGAATAAAAGATCAAAAAAACATTGTCCAACAGTCAATAACAAATGCCCCATTAATGACACCCAATCCCACCATACAGTATGCCGTAAAACATTGGCTAATCCCCTACAGTATACCGAATAAAATGAACTGACTTTCGTTGTTATGAAGATTTTGCACGGCAAATTTTTTGTGTCAGTAAACTAATGAATGAATGAATGATCTGTTGGATTTTTCGATACTAATAGCGTATTTTGCAATTCAATTTTTTCAAAATCAACAACACAACAAAAAAGATGAACGAATGAATTCAAAATGGATGTGTTATTTTGTGGGATTTGTGGGATGGTTGGTGGCGGTAATTGTGGAAGTTGTGGTGATGTGATGTTGATGATGATGATGATAAACAACAAAAGACACAAATTAATGAAATAAATTTTTGGGTGTCCCTTTTTCACCCTTTTATCAAATAAATAATAAATAACCAATAAAATTCGTTAATTTGCCCATTTATTTTTACTTTTATTTTTGGTCGGCGGGCGAAAAAAGAATTTTCTGTTGATGATTATAAGGAAGAAATGAATAGATGAGTAAGAGATGATAAGAAAAATGGGAATAATATGAAGCGAAAAGCAAATTGACGGAAAGGAATAAAAATAGTTTAATAGTTCAAATGAATCAAAATTCTCGAAAAAATGGAGCGTAGCCAAATTAAATAAAATTTAAAAAACATTTAATAAATTACATTAATGACAAAAGTGGGTAATTTGAAAAATTGGCGTTATGAAGTATGGACAGGTTCTGTCTGGCTAGAATGTAACAGGAATTATTAGTGGAAAAAAATAAATTATTAAATTATGAAAAGATTTTTAAATTATTAAACCAGGCTCCGGGATTTCCTAAAAAAGTCTGATAGAAATTTGATTTTTACTAAATTGAAATTTAAAATACATATTTATTTAATCTTTTCCAATATACAAAAAAGTAATAAAATATAAATCAAATTCAAAAACAATTTAAAAATATTTGGAAAATTATAAAATAAATCCATTTTCAATAAAATTAAAAATCGCTGTTTGGGTTCTAATGGTTTACCATAACCCATGCAAACATTGAAAAGCATTCGTTGGTAATTAAATTCCAAATAAAAAATTGTTATCATTTAATTTCGTAATTATGTGATTAAATAATGAAAGGAGTCCCCTTTATTCTCGACACACTAATAAACTGGGGATCATTCGTTCATTAAATAATAATGATTCTACAGATAAATTGTGTGTACTTTGGGGTGCAAACAAAATCGTCTGATCCCCTCATTAGCATTTTATCATTTTTCGATGAAATTCCCGGAGGGATGAATGAAGCGATGCATTATAAAATAAAATGAATAGAAATGAATTTTAATTAAAAAAATATATTTTAAATGCCTATTTAATACATAAAAATCGGGGGGAGAGGACGGAGAAATGGGCGGTGGACACACCGACCGGCGAAAGAATTGCGTCTGAATCGGCGAAATTTGGGAAGACAAAAGTTCAAAATTTGGGGGTTGAGAGGTGGGCACCAGCAGCAGAAGGAGGTAGGACAAAGCAAAAGATCAAGCACAAAAGAAAAAGGAAAAAAGCAAGACAATCGATGGGTCGGGGAGGGATTTTGGGAATTTTTAAATCCGCAAATCCCTCCAAATTCCCCCCCTCGCCCCTCCTTCCACCAATAAAAGTTTTGCTTTTGTGTGATGCATTTTAAGACGGGGCGGCGATTGCATTTGAACAAAGAACACATAGGAGAACAAAAGCCGCAAAGAACAGAATTAGACAAAGTAAGCATTGTTAAGGGGAAAATTGAACAAAAAAGAAACTTTTTATAGAAAGAAAAAGTTTGATTCGGCAAAAAAATGTTATAAAAATTTGTTTGACCAAAGCCGAAAAAGCATTAAAATGCTCTCCCTCAATCAATCAGCCAGTTGTTGGCCAAATTGATGGCAAAATGATGCTAACCCTAACGGGATTCACGTGATCATGAATAAGTAAGTCGTTCGAGATTCCCGGTACCCCGAGTCAGTCTCACTCGAGAAAAGAGTCCTGAGTTTTTTTTAATCATGATCTCGGTTTTTGAGCGCCTCGGGGCAAGTTTCTTGGTCTTGAACCCCGAGGAAAGATTCGGTCTTGAACTTCATATAAAGTATGATTTTGCTTGCGCGTCAATTAGGATAAGTGGGGGAGAAAGAAGTTTGGAAATTGATTTGTATGGGTGTCGTTTTCGTAGTGACAAGTGACCACAAAAAAAACGATTAAAATATTTCTAATCATTTAAAGCATTGTTACGATTGAATACAATAAAAGAAATTTTTCTATTTTTCCTAAACATTCACACCCACCCGTTTTTACACAAAAATATTATATAATTTTTTAGCACGATTGTGTGATTTTTAGTCTACTACCATACGCGAATGTTTGGTGAGAAGAAGAAAAAGAACGATGGAAGAGGAGAGGATGAAATTTTTAACATTTTAAAAAATAGAAAAAAGAAAATAAAAAGGGACTTAATGAAAAAAAATTTAAAAAGAAAATACATAAAAAACATTAAAATTTTAAAGAATTTCAATAAAAGTTTAATAGAAAATTTTGTTTCAAAAATATTATTGAAATTTCTCGGAAAAAATTAACATTAAAAAAATAATTACAACAAATATTGGAAAATGTAAGAATTTTTCTTAAAGATGAGAGGGATTAATTGTGTAGAAGAATTAAGCGTTTTAAAAGAAAACTGGGTTATTTTTTTTCCTTTGTTCTTTTTTTTAAAGTTTTTTTTATAAATTGAGAGCAAAGATTGTGGGGAGGAAAAGCCTTTTCATTCGTTGCATTTAACTCATTTGATCGTGTAAAAGTGGGGACAAATGGAAAACGAAGGAGAAGCAAATTTTTAATTTTTTGGTTTAAAAAAAATGTAAAAGCATATTAAAGCTAAAAGCAAAGCGTTTTTTTCGTTTTTTAGTTTTTTGTCAAAATTAGAGGAAATTCGTACAATTTTAAATTAAAATTTATTTTATAAAAGTGAGCAAAAATTGGAAGGAAATTCATTCTCTTTTTTCAAATTTAGATTTTTTTGGGGTTTAAAAAATTTTTTTTTAATATAAAATCATATTTAATGCCTTAAACAACAGCGTTTTTTTTTTGCCAAAATCAGATGAAACTTTGTACAATTTTAAATTGAGAATTAATTTTTGTAAAAGTGAGCAAAGATTGGGCAGGCGCATTTTCATTCATTTATTCATTCATTCTCATTTTGGCCCATTGTTTGATTAAGTGACGACGGCAGAAGAAGAAGAGGAAGGAATATATAAATAAAGAGAAAGAAGAATTGAATGAATGAATTTGAACAAATGATTCTTCCCATTTATTTATTTATAAATTTGAAATTATTGTGCAAATTTGCGGCGATTTTAGGGGGGACGAGGAGGGGAAGGGGACACTTTGTGTACACAAACAATTGAAACGATGATGATGATTATTGTGATGGACGAAGGACAATAATTTGTGTTGAGGAGGGGGAGAGCTGCAGTATAATATTTGAATAATTTTGAAATGACGATTAGAAAGAGAAGAATATTTTGAATTCGTTTTAAATAGTTAAACTATTGGTGAGTGCTAATTAATTTTTTTTGGTGTGTCAATCGATTGATCATACTAATTAATTAATTAGTGCAATTAGTATGTATTACCAACAAGGCTACAAGTGAATGAATGCAGTAATCCAGAAAAGGAACTTGAAGACTAATTTATGATTGATTTTTTGGGATGGTCGGATCGATTGATCATGTTAATTAGCAATTAGCCTTTTATTGCCAACAAGGCTTATATCTGAGTGCACTAGTGATCCAGAAAAGCATTTGAAACTAATTTTCTTAAAACATTTTGATTATGTTAAGTTGTAAAGTGACCAAAAAGAAAATGAAAAAATTACAGTAAATGAGAAAAGTTTTTTAATTGCTGCCTCATGGTCATTTGCTTGAACCCAATTAAATTAAGGATTCATTACCAAAGGCAGCAACGACAGATGTTTTTAGGTGTAAAAATGCGGCAGTGGTAAAGTGTCAATTACAGTACAAATATCGATTAGGTTACATTGCACCAGACTAATTAAGCATTCATTAGTAGCGCAACAACAGGTGGCCAAACAACATTAGAATTCCATAATAAATAGATGTGCCTTCGGCACTTTAGTGGTGGGGGGCGGGAGAGCAATGAATTGGAAAATTTATTTCCAAAATATTATTGGCGCGTATTTTCAAATGTGCGGCGGTGCGCCCGCCGGTGCGCAAAAGCCAATTTCTCTCCATTTTTTTTGCCATTGGCAATTTGTTTCCCATTTTTGTGTTCTTTTTGTAATTTTCCGACAGCCTAAATTTGCAGCAAAAGCAGCAGCAACAATTCTTCCCAACAGCAGAGGGCAAGCAAAAAGGACGACGACGACGCCCGAGGGGTTTTTCCTCCTTTCTCTTTTTTTCCTTCTCATTTTTGTCCATTTCTTTGTTCCACGGCACATTGTGTGCCCCCGGGTGTCCGCCCAATTCATTCCATCCAATTCATTCATTCATTCATTCCCACCAATTCTTCTTCACCCACCCGCTCCCCTTTTTATGTATTATGTATTCATCCCATCCCATTCATTCATTTATTCTTTCATTCTTTTCATCGCCTCGTCCATTGTATTTTGGCATCCCCATTCATTTATTCATTTTGTGTTTTGCCAAAAGATACAATAACAACACACAATGAATGAATGGTGCAGCAGCAGCAGCATTTTGATGAATGAATGGCATGATGGTAAAGGAAAATTCGCCTTTTGATGGCACTGTTTGAGGAAGTGCCCCCCAATTCGAAATATTTGGACTTGAAAAAGGAGTACATAATTTCGGCATGGAATGCCTTCCGGCGACGAAAAATGTCTGGGTGGTGGGTGAGAAGGACAAGATCCGTGTAAGTATACTGGTGATGGGTGTGAATGCTGAATAGTGCCCCCAATGTCCGACCATTGTAGGAAGCTTTTTCGGAGGGTAGCATTGCTTGCTTTGGTTGAATGAAATTTTGGAGGTGGGAAAAGCCGTGATCGGAATGTGCCGGTGGAAGGAATGGGTTTTCAGGAATAGGGTAATGCCGAGAGGTGCACAAAAGGCAAAGTGCCGAAAAATGCTTTTTGATGGCACTGTTTGAGGAGGTCCCCACAAGTGTCCGTTGCAAGGGGTAGGAATGTACCTCCCTGCTGGCGGGACGGAATGCCGACGGTTGGAAGACCAGCATAGGAATGTACCGGTGGGTGATTTGGGTTTTCAGGATCGGGAATCCCGAGAATTGGTGACAATGAAGGGGAGGATTAAACGGGAAATGGAAGCCAAAGAATGATTGCTCGAATCGACTGAGCTTCATGCGTCCCTTTTAGGGATATTCAACCATGCCATTTAATCCAACTCAGCTCAAAGTTCTCGGAATGGCATTAAAGCATGTAAGAAAATGGTTTTTGGCATATTCTACCGTAGTGAAAGTTTATACTGCCCTGGAATGATAGCCCTATTAATTAATGAACATCAGTTTAATGCATAGACAATATAGCTCACGAGGAACTGCTTTTAAATGAGACCAAAAAGGAAAAAATTGTGATGACAGAAAATTTTGTGGCACCGAAAAGCTACAGTTACGAAAGCAAAGATATTAAAAGGCCTAAAGAATGAATTGTGATGGATGGAAAGTGCAGATGGATTTGATGGCAGGGAAGGAGTATTAATAAGGCAATGAGGGATCGAGAATGCCGTTCTGGAGGAATGGAAGAGTGTAATGGTGATGATGTAAGCAGCGGGAAGAGAACGGTTAAAAAAATATGGGAACGGTATGATTGGGAGAAGCAGAGGAGCGAAGGGGAAGAAAGAGGTAAAGGAGAAAAGAAAGAAGAAAAGAGAGAGAAAAGAAAGAAAGGAAGGGAAAGAAAGAAGAAAGAAAGAGGAAAGGAATGAGAGGAAGGGGTAGAGAGTTTTACAATACAAAATTTTATTTTATGTGCAGCTTTTTCTAGCTTTTTCCTTATCATGAAATAGGAAGCATACTGTAATTCCATCCATAAAGCACATTATTGCGCCCCGTCACCGGGGGGGAGGGGAGGGATCATCACATGTGAGGCGCATGTGAGAGGGGGGGGGGGAGCTAATCCTCCTCAATTGAGATGGAGAGAGCCCCATTTTGAGTGGATTTTGAAATTTTACGGGACACCCGAGGACGGATGGGAGAGAGGGGGAGAGACACAGAGAGATAAGAGAGAGAAAGCATTTCATTTTAAGACATAAAAAAAGAAGTTAATATTAGAAAATTCAAGGAGATAAAACAGGAAAAACATTTGGACTAAAGGAAATGATGTGATGAGGATGAGTAGATGATGAAGAGAAAAAACAATCGGTTAATGATTCTTAATTTAATGAATGACGAACCGACCGAGAATTTTTGACTTTTTCGGTTCGGTTTTTAATGGGAAGAAAAAGTTTAGAAAAAAACATGGAATGGAAAATAGTGGTGATACGTGATAATAACAATGATAATTAATTCGAATATGGGAGCCGCCCATCTTTTAATTGTGATCAAACGGCAAAGTAAAAAAAAAACAAAGAAAATTCGTGATAAAATGGGTGATCAAAAACCGGAAAAATATCGCATTGATGCATTCATTTTCCAACAATAAATAATAAAATGATGGAAAGGAATGCTACAATTGAAATATTAGGGGGTCATTTACGTCGTATCATTCGCATTATGAAATTGACATTTTTTGTTTTTTGCTGGCAGGCAACTCTCATTAATTAATTAATTAAGTAATTAATTAATTAATTGGTGTGTTGTTTACACCAGCGGCATATCATCTAATTAACACAATGGACAATTGAAATGTTTACTACATATGTACAACAAAAATGAACCTCCCCCCACCCACAACCTCATTTTGATGAATGTGTGCTGCTAATGTGTTTACTGCTGCTGCTAAATGGGTCCTCCATTTTTGTGATTAATGTTTTGTCAAATTAGCATCGAAAAAGATAAACAATTAAAAAACACAAACCTTTCATCAAAAAAAGAAGAAATTTTCGAAAATGGAAAAATAAAAAATTCAATTAGTTGGTTTTTTATTGCATAAGAATTGAAATTTTGAAATTTATTAAAGGGAAAATGTGTGTATTTTTTATGCTGTTTTAATTTTTTCTTTTTTTTTTGGGACAATGAATTAAATTTAAACAAAAATTTAAATGAAATGTTGAGCTTAAAAAATTGCTCTAGGAAATTAAAAAAAAATTATTGTTGCCTATTATGCTGATGAGAAGCAAGTTTAAACATAAAGGAAAACAATTATTTATAAATAAACGGAAAACAAAAGATGCGAATTTTTTTTTAAATTTGAAAATGTTAAAATAACTTTTTAATGACTAAAGGTTGAAAATTCAAACTTGCACTAAATCCAGTTTTTTTTCTTTTTGTTTAATTAAATGAAGGCAAAAATAAAACGAAATTATTGTCCTAATATTTTTTTTTCAATAATTAGGAAAAATTAAAATTTAAATTCAATTAAAAAGCAATTGTAAAATTTCTCAAGTTGATTAAATTATGCTAAGAAAAAAGCGAAATTTGTTAAAAAAGGAAAAGTTATTAAGCCGAAAGTATAGTATAAAATGGATTGGAATTGAATTATTTCTGCATTTGGCAAAATTCAATTGTTTAATATTATTGGTCCAACAGCAGCACTCTAACCACTACCATATTCTGTTGGACCAAAAGAGGTAATTCCCCCCTTTGTATCCCTTCGCCTTCGCTACATGTTAAATAAATTTTGGCATTTATATCATAATTTGGGGGAAAAATTAATTATTTTCTGGGTTAATTTCTAAGGCTCAAGATCTTATTAATGTATTTACAATACAATTAAATAGTTCTCCCTCCCAGGCTCCGCGAGGAGTTTTTAGGGTTGGAATTTCGGGACTCGATTTTCTTCGACAACTCGCCGAGCTCATTGACTCCAATTCTCGACAAAATTTCATCGAGAGTCAACTCCAGACGAATTTTTTTGAAAAAATGATAGAAAAAAGAGGGAGGCGTTCCCATTCAAAATTATGAATTGAAAATTTGAGACAAAAATTGGAAAAATATGAAAAAGAATGGCGGAGGAACAATGCCTTGGTACGGCGAGAAGAAGAGATACATGTGGGAAACAATTAAGGAAAAGAGTTTGATTAATAGAAAAATATTTTTAATTAGCCACTAGCTTATAAATTTTCTATAAATTACGGTTCAATTTCAAAAAGTTCTTTCAGTACCGTTCCAATGGCTAACTTTGCTCTGAGAGCTTCTCCTTGTCAAAAGCTCTCGTTTAAAGCCAAGAATATATGAATTGGTTTGAAAAACCATCAAAATTATCTAATGAAAATTATAGCTTAAAAACATTTACTGCATGGAAAGGAATCGAACCTAGAACATTTTTCAGTTAAAAATTTTATGAAACCACTGAGACAAAAATTTAATAGTGTTTTTAATATTTTCTTTTGATATTTTTTGCGTTTACAAATTAATCCCTGTTGAAATAAAAAAAATTTAATTAAAATATTAATTTTTTATGATTATAAGAATTTTTTTTGCAAAAAAAAAACGATAATTTTCTGTAATTTATAGAAAAATTGGAGCGATTGAGTCGCAATGACAGCCGTGATCCCGATTTTTCTCCGAGATTAGCGCATTAGCCGACCCAAAATTGGAAAATTAAAACGCTGATAAGAAGTATAAGAGGTGTAAAGCCTTCATGTTTGGTCGGTTGGTTGGTTAATCAAGTAAATATACATATTACGCAAGCATTGCGAAATTTTGGCAAAGTGTTTGCCATTTTTAAATCGGGTGAGGTGAGAAACTTGGGCGATTTCCCATGGGAAGACGACGTCACATGGGCAAAAGCATAATTTTGTAAAGTTTAATTAATAAAATTTAAATATGGCACACCAAATACCTATTTATATAATGAGAAATGTGGGAATATACCAACAAATTAAGGGACATTTTTTAATCTGTCAAGTTGCTTATTAAGCATGAAAACTATTTGGCGACAATAAGGTGCCGTAAATTTATGGGGAAAATAGGCAAAAAAATTTCAAGAAAATTGTACCGAATACGGTATAATTGGCATAAATGCATTAAAACAAAAACACCTAAGAAAAATTGAAAACCATAAAAAATAGGCAAGAATTTTAATTTAAGTATTTTATTTAAAATCAAATTTTATCTAAACTCAAGACACAAAACCTAAAATTATCTTTCATTAAAACTTTTTAGCATTGATTAAAAATGAATTATATTAATAATTAATTTAATTTAATTTCTGTTTGACAAATTTCTCGCATTTTTCAAATTTTTAGTATAAGCGAAACAATAAAAAGGAAATGATTTTGACACATAAATTTTATGGTGAAAAATGCAAACAATGTTTTTCATGGATTGGTGTTGTAGTTAAAAATGCATTGTGATGCTACGCTTTTTCCTGCTGATAACACCAAATAAAAAGTGATAAAATTGTTGTACGGACAGATAAAAAAAGGTAATGAATAGCCAACTTTTATGGGCCATTAAACATTGAAAATGAAATTTTGAGACGAAAAATAGAAATTAAAAAATGAGATATAAATAATTTTATTATTTGAATATTTTCTGAATTCTGAGTAGGAAAAGTGCCGAATTAATGAGGTTACTCCATTTTTTTAATTTGAATTTTTGCACGGCAAATTTTTTGTGTCAGTAAACTAATGAATGAATGAATGATCTGTTGGATTTTTCGATACTAATAGCGTATTTTGCAATTCAATTTTTTCCATCATTATAATTGTGTTAAATTCTCAATTCCAAAATTAATTTTTCGTTTTTTTCCATGCCAAGAAAATATTCAAAAATTTTAAATGAGATTCAAATGAACAAATTTAAAAAAAGGTGTGGGCGCGTAAATGAAACAACAAAAGACACAAATTAATGAAATAAATTTTTGGGTGTCCCTTTTTCACCCTTTTATCAAATAAATAATAAATAACCCATAAAATTCGTTGATTTGCCCATTTATTTTTACTTTTATTTTTGGTCGGCGGGCGAAAAAAGAATTTTCTGTTGATGATTATAAGGAAGAAATGAATAGATGAGTAAAGAGATGATAAGAAAAATGGGAATAATATGAAGCGAAAAGCAAATTGACGGAAAGGAAATAAAAATAGTTTAATAGTTCAAATGAATCAAAATTCTCGAAAAAATGGAGCGTAGCCAAATTAGATAAAATTTAAAAAACATTTAATAAATTACATTAATGACAAAAGTGGGTAATTTGAAAAATTGGCGTTATGAAGTTACTCAAAAACCATCTAATTATTAGGGGCTGCTAATTTTATGTAAATACATTTTTTTTTCCTGGCTTCTCCATGCTCTAAATAGTAGGAAAAATACTTTCTTTTTGTGTTTGCGAACAAAAGTTGGGACTTTTATTTACATATTTACATATTTCGGGATTTTTCTACATACTACATACCTATGTACCTATTTTTATACATATTTTGGACTTTTTAGTACATATTTCGCAATTTTTTCGTCCATAATATTTTGAAAAAAAAATTCAAAAATTTTGGCACATTTAATTTCTTAAAATTTGTTTTTGTTTAAAGTTAAAATATAAAAAGTTGGACTAAATTATATAAAAACAAAAAAAATTAGGCGAATTAAATTAGGTGGATAAGTTAAGACAAAAGCAAAAAGCTTTCTGTGCTGAATATTTATTCAATTTATTTTTGCTATTTGTTTGCGGATTTGCAACAAAAATATAAAGTCAATGGGCAAACAAAAAAAAATATTTTTGTTTTCGCCTCGTCAGTGGCACACCGCCGCGCCGCACACTTTCGGCTTTCGGGAATTTATTTTTTTTGTGAAAATTTATTTGCCGCCCTTTTTTAGGGTGAGTATTTATTTGTTTTGGCACACTCAAAATCTCTCGCTTTTTTCTGTTGATTTGGTGTGAAAATTTGTGGTAGCAAAGTCATTTTAGTAAGTGCTTGGATACAAAAGTGTACAACATTTTCAATTTGTGTGAGAAAATGTGGAAGGGTTTTAAATTAATTAATTACTCACTCGCTTTGATGATCCAAATTGTCCAACAAAAGGAAAAAATAATGTTCAAAAAGGGAAATTAAATTAAAAAAAAAATTTGTAAAAATTTAAGTGAATATCAAAAAAGGGTATTTTTATTAATTATATGTGAATTGAAAACATAATAAATTTGCTAGTTGGTTGGTTCTAAGGATGCAAAATTTCCAAAGAGTTTTTCTTTTTTAGAGGCCAATTCTTTGGGCTCGTTTGCATCATCAAAACGGCGCTGTTATATATAGCATGTCAAATTTCAAAAAATTTCCTTAATTTTCAAAATTTAAGGCCAAAATGCTCGAAAAACGTGGGTTTTTGAGTTCCTTTAGCCATAACTTTTTTGAAACTTAACAAAACTTTTTGAAATTTTTGCAGACGGTTAGAAAACATTTAGGGCTGTCGAAGTTTATGAAGAATTTAAATTTTGGTTGTTTTTGAACAAAGTTATATCAAAAAATTTTCATTTGATGGTTTTTGTCATAACCGGGCAATAAAATTCGAATTAGCTTGGCATTAAAGCGATTGATTTAAGGATTTTTTTGTTTGTTTTGTATACAATTCTGTACATAACGTCAATTTTCGTAGAAATTAAATGCCAATAAAGTAAATTGGAACTTTTGCTTGCGCGTCAATTAGGATAAGTGGGGGAGAAAGAAGTTTGGAAATTGATTTGTGCTTGCGCGTCTTTTAAAATTGGCATGTGCCGTTTGCTAACTCAAAGTATAAAAATAGGCACCTGACAAATTGAGGTTTTTGGGGAGTGTTCCTATTTTTTTAAACAATTTACAAGATATTTGATTTTAGATCAAATTGCTGTTTTCTTATCTGATTAGAAAAAGGATTGGTAGTTTGATCAAAAATTTTTCTTGAAATCACAAAGGACCTGACTGAAGCAAGGGGCTAAATTCCTATAAATCATGAGGACGTAAAACCGAATTTTTGTGTTTGAATTTACTAACTTTTTTCACTAAAATTGTTGAGTGTATTTAGTGGTGAACTTATATTTGAAAAAATTGAGCCCAATGATTGTGCTTTTTCAAGTAAAATATTAATGAAATTTTGTTGTGTGGAACAGGGCTGGGCGAAGCTCAGCTTAGCACTCGAAGCCGAAGCTGAAGGCGAAGCCCAATTTTTATTCGAAGCCGAAGCCGAAGCACGAAGTTCGAAGCTCAAAAAACCCGAAGTTTTCGAGGCCGAAGCCGAAGTTTCGCCCAGCCCTGGTGTGGAAGGAAGGACCCGGCGGATTGATTGTCCTTGCCCTGAAAATTTTGAAATTTTGCTGGGCAATTTTTATACCAAACTTCGGTTAAATATTGTAAATAAAAAACCGGAAGGGCGCCTTGTTATGATGTTTTGGCAAAACAAAATGCATTTCTTAGAAATAAGTATCATATTTGGCAGCTTTGCTGGGATTAAATGAATGTCAAATACATATCATTGGCATGAGAAAGTTGGATGAAAGAGGCCTTAAAACCCACTCAATTATCCCCTCCTTACATTATATTAAACATTCAACCTATCTGATACGGTAGTAAGAAAATAACGAAATAGGTACGGTTTTATATTTTTATTTTCAAATTTTTATCTTTTTATTTTATTAATTTAGCGAAAGAGAAAGTGGCGGAACGTTTCGTCACTGAACCTTTCGTCACTAAAATTAAATAAGAATTTAAAATAAAAAAATTATATATTTGAAAAAACACTCATTTTACAATTATTTTATGTTTCGTAGTCCGATTAATTTGTTTTAAAGCAGAACGGGCCAACTCCGGTCTGGCAAACTTTGAGTCAATTTAACTTTTTAGGTTATTGACCGAACCTAATAATCTTTGGCTCTATTCCAGTTGACGCGTCCAATGAGTATCTTCAAAACATATTAAAGCCACCTTCCAAGAAAAAAAGTTATATATTTTCAGCATTTTGTTAAGCGAATGGTTAAAGATAATTTGAACTTTAGCAGCACATTGTTGCCGATTACAATAATGTATTGACAAACTGGATTCATTTTGTACCATTTGGCACAAATTTTAATACTTTTTTGTTCAAAAAATTAATAAAATATTTGGCCTATTGTTTAATTTTTTTTTTAATTTTATTTCAATAACCGAAACATCAGCAGGGAGCCGAAAGAAACAAATAGTAAATGGAAGTGAACAATTTTTTTTATTGTATATAAAAAAATGCTGAAAGAATAAAAAATACAATTTTATTTTTCAAATTTTTTTTGTTTTTTAAGTTTATTAATTAAGTAAAAAAAGCAATTAAAAATATAGTATATGGAAGTAAACAATTTTTTTTTGTACGTAAAGAAATGTTGAAGGATATGAAATGGCTATTATCCCCAGGGATTATTACTTTTATAGTAGTAGTTGAGCTGAGAGAAGGGGTGGGGAAGTGCAATTTGTGGGCGGGACAAAGCCACCATTCGCTGCTCTTCCCTCATTGGTCATTTGTTCTGTGCTTACATATTCAACACCAGCAGCACATATGTAATAAAATGGAAACAATTTTAATTTAATTAAAAAAAACTAAAAACTTAAATTAGTTTTATAAAAAATTAAATTTACATAATAAATATTTTTTAATAACTGATTTTTATATGCATTTTTTCGAAAATCAAGACCTTGTTGTTTTTCGAAAATCAAGACCTTGTTGTTGAACTCTATTGAAGGCGGGATTTAAATTTAGGGACATGGATCGTCCTCAACTGAGAGGGGCAAGACAGATCTCATGTCGTCAATCAATGCCGGCCAGGGCTTAATCCCACGGGATCAGGGGCTTGGCTTAAAGCCCTCCGGGCTGGCTTTGCTGGGTCTGAAACCAGGCTGTTCTGTGCATCTTGGAATGAATGCCTAGGGTGGGGCTTGGACTGACCGAACTCAAAAGACACAACATTGGCTTGAAACAAAATCTTTTGGACGGAAAACTTGCTCCAGCAGACCGGCATTGGGGTTCGCTTGGGGACGAACCTTAAACTAACAGAAACCCCAAAGTTGAACTTGCTCAAAACCCCCTGACATTTCACGGCATGAAACCCTCTGTTGGGCTGTGTCTGTAAAACAACTAAATGCTGTGCTAATAAGGGAAACTCGCGGACTGTAAGTCGGAAAGTGGGTATAAATTTGGTACCATTTTTTACGACGTCAAATTCAAAAATATTTGAATTAAAAAGTTGCATTTCAATTATTACTTTCATGAAAGATAACAAAAATGTATTAAGGTAATTAATTATATGATGCTTTTTAAATTAATTTATTAGTATCTCATTTGAATGATTATCAAAATATTTAACTATAATTTTTTAATTCAAATTCATTTTTTTAAAAATTCGAAATATTTGGACTTGAAAAAGGAGTACATAATTTCGGCATATACAGAAGAAAAGCAGAACAAAGAAAAACAATATTGAATGCCGAAAGACTTTTTTGATGACGAAGGATTATCTCAACAAATTTTGCAGTGCCTTTAAGATGCCATGGTGGGTAAACACACGGACTGTGAACCCCCAACTCCCCACATTTTTTGGCATTTTGCAACGGTTTCTTTTTTCTTCCATTTTTGTCGGAAGAATTTGCTTTTTTCTCGAGATTTTTAAATCCATTTGCGCAATTTTACTCTGCCACTAATGGACGACGACGCCAACGGAGGCTTTTTCGGTTGAGAAAAACGGAATGGATGCTTAAGATTAGTCGGGGAAAGTAAATTTGAAGAGGTAAATAAAAAAAAATGTGGTGGCAAATACTAAATGCATTCATTCCACATAAAAAGGTCATTTTGGCAAAAAAAAAATGTGTGAAAAGCGCAAAATTAAGTGAGTGAAACATAAAAAGTGATGAGTCATTAAAACGTAAGAATTTTAAGGAAAAAAACATTCCTTTTTTCTAATGTTAGAGACAAAAAAGAATCATAAATTTTGAATTTCATAAATTTAGCATCGGCAATAGCTAAAGTTTAAAGTTTTGATTTCGAATTGATTTTTTAAAAAATACTGTAATGTAAATAACTTGAAAAATTGTTTTTTGGAATACCACCCCCCCCCCCTCTCCCAATTACAGAAGCAATTTCTGCATACTGTATTTAATTTGAAAAAGATAAAATAATTTAAAAAGAAAATTTCAAGAAAGCTAATTATTTTTGAATGTAAATACATTGAATAAAATCAAAACAAGAATTTGTCCAGGGTTGGATTACATATATAATTATACAACAAAACAAAAAACTGCCCAATCTTTTACAGAATTTTCCATTTGACACAACCAAAATATCTTTTACAGAATTTTCCATTTGACAGACACAACCAAAATATAAAAATCAAAAATTTTGGCACTTTAACCAGCAACATTTATTATGAAATAAGTGCCAATGCGTTTCATTGCCTTAATGGTATGTGTGGGTGTGTGGTGTGCCAATTTGTCTTTTGCCGAAAAGCCATGCCAAAAGATATGTTTACGTATTTCATCATTTAACATTCAAAAGCTTTTACAATACAAAATTTTATTTTATGTGCAGCTTTTTCTAGCTTTTTCCTTATCATGAAATAGGAAGCATACTGTAATTCCATCCATAAAGCACATTATTGCGCCCCGTCACCGGGCGGGGGGAGGGGAGGGATCATCACATGTGAGGAAATGAAAAACAAAGATGGGGATGAGATATGAATATTATGAATTAAAATAATAATAAATATTATTATTTTCAATAAATTTTACGGGACACCCGAGGACGGATGGGGGAGGGGGGAGAACATGGACACCGACCGGCAAGAAGCATGGGGAAGCGGCGGGGTGGGGGGATCAATTAAGTAGAGTGAAAAAATGTTGTTTCTTCGTTGCTCAGCTTTCATCAGCGATGTAAGAGCATCGGACATTAATACTAGAGATCGGACCGGTCGGTTTTTTTTTGGTTTTCTGTTTCGGTTTTTGACCGAAAAAAACCGACCGAGAATTTTTGACTTTTTCGGTTCGGTTTTTTCGGTTTTTAACCGAAACCGACCGACCGACCCTCTTGTCCGGTCTCTAATTAATACCCCTCCTACCTACGACCACCACTTAAAACAAAATTTTTTGGTTGGCGATGAAAATGATGATTTATTTGGATGAGGAGGGGGACGGGGCGGGGGACGCTGTTTGGTGAAGAAATTTGATGACGATAATGCCCCCTGCCCTGAGTTTTTTAATTATGGATGAGGTGCATTTGTGTGAATTTGTAATTGGAGAATTGGGCATGTTGGAGGGGGGGGGGGGTAGGATCAAATGGCGCTCGCGCGGTAAAAATCCGCCACCCCCACCACTTTTGCGCCCGCATCAGTATTAATGGAACAACATCACCACAGCGAAAAAGCATGTTCTTCATTACCATCATCATTAGGTGCAGAAAGTCAATATGTACATATTATTCATTCGCCGTGCGCACTTTATGAAGTGCCCCAGCATTTTGCGCGTGAATTTGGCGCAAAAAACTTTCGTCAAAATTTTGAAGGCAGCACACTGTTTCTAGATCCATTAAATTTAATCCCTTTGCTGCACAAAAATCTGAACTACTGTAGTTAGATGGTGACGAATTTGGATGATTTAAATGTGTGCCATCAAAAAGTGCGTGTGTACGTAAAAGGCGCGGGTTTTTTTTATTGCATAAGAATTGAAATTTTGAAATTTATTAAAGGGAAAATGTGTGTATTTTTTATGCTGTTTTAATTTTTTCTTTTTTTTTTTTGGGACAATGAATTAAATTTAAACAAAAATTTAAATGAAATGTTGAGCTTAAAAAATTGCTCTAGGAAATTAAAAAAAAATTATTGTTGCCTATTATGCTGATGAGAAGCAAGTTTAAACATAAAGGAAAACAATTATTTATAAATAAACGGAAAACAAAAGATGCGAATTTTTTTTTAAATTTGAAAATGTTAAAATAACTTTTTAATGACTAAAGGTTGAAAATTAAAACTTGCACTAAATCCAGTTTTTTTTCTTTTTGTTTAATTAAATGAAGGCAAAAATAAAACGAAATTATTGTCCTAATATTTTTTTTCAATAATTAGGAAAAATTAAAAATTTAAATTCAATTAAAAAGCAATTGTAAAATTTCTCAAGTTGATTAAATTATGCTAAGAAAAAAGCGAAATTTGTTAAAAAAGGAAAAGTTATTAAGCCGAAAGTATCGTATAAAATGGATTGGAATTGAATTATTTCTGCATTTGGCAAAATTCAATTGTTTAATATTATTGGTCCAACAGCAGCACTCTAACCACTACCATATTCTGTTGGACCAAAAGAGGTAACACGGAGGGCATAAAATTGGGGCCTTCGCTACATGTTAAATAAATTTTGGCATTTATATCATAATTTGGGGGAAAAATTAATTATTTTCTGGGTTAATTTCTAAGGCTCAAGATCTTATTAATGTATTTACAATACAATTAAATAGTTCTCCCTCCCAGGCTCCGCGAGGAGTTTTTAGGGTTGGACTTTCGGGACTCGATTTTCTTCGACAACTCGCCGAGCTCATTGACTCCAATTCTCGACAAAATTTCATCGAGAGTCAACTCCAGACGGTCGAGATAAAGTATAAAATTTCAGCTATTCCAATTTTTAGAAATTGAATGAAGTTATGCTTGTGAGTAGAGGAGGGATAAAGGGATAAGCCTTTCATGGAGTCGTTGTCGTCGTCGTCTTGGGGTTCGTCTCCGCGTTGTCGTCGTTCCGCTCCCCCCCCCCCAATTTATACTCCCGACGGACCCATAGGCCGTTGCTCTCGACCACCATCATCATCATCCCATTCTCGAGAATGGCTTATGATTGTTTCCCAGCACTTTCCGCGGCGACGCCCCATTCTTTCTTTTGCTGCGAGGAAGTGCAACAAAATTCAATTTCCGCCTCCGCTGCTTATGTGTGTCGCGAAAAGTTTAATAATAATGGGGCGGTGGAGAGTTAGGGGGGGGGGGCATTTTTCATCAATCAACACGACAACAGGCCAACCAACCAACAACGCTTTTGTGCCAATTTTGAATAAAATTTGCTTTTGGGCCCAACCAACCAACCGCCGAGGGACCAAAAGAGTGGGGGGGGGGGAGAGATGCGTCTTTGTGTGAATTGGATTATAAATTATTTTATTTTTACAAATTCCATAAAGACGAGAAAGAGGGCGGAAATGGAATTTGAATAGAATGGAATTGAATTGAATTTGCATTATTTGTTCTCTTCCCGCTTTTTCTTCTTGTTCCTTCATTAAATTTTTGTTTTCTCGTTTTGTGTGCCAACCAATCATTTTCTTGAAAAATGCCAACTTTTGATTTTGACAAAAGGAATTTAAATATGTTGAGAGGGATCAAATTATTCATTGCGTTTGGGATGGCATTTCCTGGACCTTTGATAAATTTTGGAAAAAAAGAAATTTTTATTTCACGGAAAAATAATTTTTAGCAAAGACTTGAGACAATTCTTAGAATTTTTTAAATTCATATATTAGCAATTTGGGCATAAAATTTGTTAAAATTACCGTGCTAGAGTCTAATACAAGACAACTCTGACTTACGTATACTTCACATAAAAATTTATTCATTTTATAATTGGAAAAGAAATAGAAAATATAACTAAAAGTTTATCTACATTTAGCAAATATTAACACATTATTGTGCATAATTTGGCAATGGGAATTTATCAAAAATATATGAGAATTATTCGTAGATAATAATTAATAAGTATTTGAGTAACAAATAAAATTAATTAAGTAGCAGAAAATGCGTCAGTGTTCTCTACAGTAACCCAATTATGGTAAATATCCAATAATCATTGGCTTTGATTTGCATGAATTTGGATTACTTCAAAAAGTCAGGCATTATCCCATGCAAATCAAAGCCAATGTACAAATTTCTCTCTTTTTAAAATCACACGCGCGTCTGTCTCACCCAACTCGTCGTGCTTCGTTCCGACACAAACTCGTACTCGTAAAAGTGAAATTGCGGCTGCGGTACCAGAGAAATGGCATTGGGCGCGATGTTGGCGGATTCTGAATAGTTGAAGAACAGTGGAGAGACAAAAAAAGTGGGGATCACTGATCAGAAATTACCGAAGCTGCCGAGGAAGAGCAGAAATTCGCAAAGGGTTCCGATCAATTGAACGACTTCGATCATTGGCATGCTGTTGAAAGGCAGTACGGTGGCGATCATTAGAATGGTGCCGATAATTGGTACAGTGACGATCAGAAATTGCCAAATGCTGACTGTCAGTGGAACGGTTTCGATCACTAGAAAAGTGCCAAAAAATGTTACGGTGTCGACAAATATTCTAAATGGTTACCGGTTTGCGGAACGGCACTGATCAAAGACAGCCATGGGATGCTGATCAAAAATTTCCGTTGCATGCCGATCAGTCCAATTGTGCGAATTCGAAATTTCTGGTGGTTGCAAAGTTGATGAAGGCCAAATTGTTGGAAAAATTGAACGCCGATCAGCAGGCAATGATGGCAGATGACAGTAAATAATGCAGAGAAGCAGAATGACCGCGATTGAGATGAGCAGCAAATTGATCGCATCCATAATCAGAGCAGCTGTCTTAAAACTGTCTGATTCGGCATCGGCCGAGACATTCGCTGATCCCGGGAGGGATGCCAAGAACGGTGGTGCCGACAGAGGCGGTGCCGGAGTTGAAGTCGGTTCCGAATACAGAAGCGGTGCCGGAATCGAAACTGGTTCCGAAGTTGAAGATTCGTTCGTCCAATGCGTAAAACTTGATGAGAAAAGGTTTAGAGTATTAAAATTTAATAATTAAAGCTCAAAATTTCACTAATTTTCAATCAGTGATTTGCGGAATTGAAAAAAATAAATTTAAAAAATTTAAAAGATATTAAAATTTAATTTACCAAGCCTCAAAAAATTATGAACATTTAATTATTAGGGGCTGCTAATTTTATGTAAATACATTTTTTTTTCCTGGCTTCTCCATGCTCTAAATAGTAGGAAAAATACTTTCTTTTTGTGTTTGCGAACAAAAGTTGGGACTTTTATTTACATATTTACATATTTCGGGATTTTTCTACATACTACATACCTATGTACCTATTTTTATACATATTTTGGACTTTTTAGTACATATTTCGCAATTTTTTCGTCCATATTTACGAAAAATTTTTTCCAAAAATAACCATTAAAAAAAATTTTATTTACATATTTTAGTACATATTTGGGGGTTTTTGTACATATTTCATACATATTTTAGCATTTTTTATACATATTTTATTTACATAATTCGCAAATTTTCTTACATAAAATTAGCAGCCCTATTAATTATACATAAAAGTCTCCCGTTGTAAATTTTAACCAAACCGTGTCTCTGTTGGAGGATCAATTGCTTCGGGCAGTTCCCAACCCATAATCAGTCCAACCGTAACTGATAACAATACAAATATTTTCATTATCCATAAAAAATATTTATTTTGGTGAAAAAATCAAAAAATATATCTTTAAAAACAATGATAAACATTCATTACGCTAATGGAATAGAAATTTTTTGGAGAAGCGGGGAAATGAATGATGTGCAAAAGATGTGAATAACACAAAAAAACAACATTAAAAAGCATTTTTAAGCGGAAAGATTCACCGAAAAACGATGGACGGAATGATTCGCCCTCACCGACAAAAAGCGAAGGATGAGTAATGAAATTGTAACAAAAATAATACTTTTTTAAAATTTAAATAAAGAGGCAAATTGTTGTACGAATAAGTTTGATTTAATGATCAGATTTATGCCAATTGATATTTAAATTCTTAAAATACCATAAATTGGTTTAATGTCGGATTTTCTGCCTGTGTCGGATTTTCCGCCAGTGTCGGATTTTCTGCTTGTGTCGGATATTCCGGTGTCGGATTTTCTGCCTCCCATTAAACAAACACATCACACAGACATATCAACACTTGTTTTTCATTTTTCATTTCAAATACTAAATTATAAAAAAAAATATATTTTTTTTCTTTTTTGGGCAAATTCACTTCGTTTATTTTAATTGAATCTAAGACTTTGTCGGAAAATTATTTATATTTTTCAAAAAATTTCTAAGAGGAGCCTAGGTGCTAGAAACGACTAAACGATCCAAAAAATGCGCGGCAAAGTGCTTAAACCGCATCCGCTGATCTCTATGATTCCATTTAAGAAAAATGAAAGACAGAATGCCATTGCATAAACTAGGTATTAACTTCCGATCATTTTCCTGCTCTGCTAAGGATGTAATATCAGCAGCAGTAGAAAAAGTAATCTTAACAGGATGCTGCATAGCAGCCCGTAATTTTTTAATACTTATTTTACCCAGAACCCTTGCCTTAACCCAATTTTTAAGTTAGTGAACCAAGAAATTCAGCTGTCAAAGAGCAAAAACAGAAATCCAAAATGCATTCTTGCCCATGGTTTATGAGTCATCTAATGAGCCTACCCCAGGTAATTAATAAGGTTGTAAATTATATGGACTAAAAAAGCCAAATATGGACATAAAATATGGACTAAAAAAGCCCGAAATATGGACTAAAAAGCTCAAAAATGGCCAAATATGGACCAAAATATGGACTAAAAACTGCCAAAATATAAGTTTTAAGCGCTCAAAAAATCCGAAAAATGGATTTATAGTTTTTAAATGCCAAATTTTATCAAATTCTAGCTTCACAATTGAAAACCAAATACATTTCAATTTATTGGTTAATAATCTCATTCTTTGTCAGCGAAATTTTTCGGAAGCGAAGAAAAAACCAAAAAAATTTTCCAAAATTTTGGAGAAATTCTCATTTCTGGGGGTGTATTTTTTAAAAATTTCCCAAAAAGTCGATCTTTATGAGTGTATTTTTCTATTTTTTTGGATTTTTTTGTGGAAATTTGCTTAAGGCAAAAATGGCGAAATATGGATTTATTCCCGAAAACCCCTTAAAATATGGATTTATAAAAAATTGTGACTCTTTATTCAGCGTGAACTCAATTTCCTCAAATTTTCTCGTAAAAATTCAAAAAAAATATTCATGAACCTAGCCAAGGGTATTTATTCAGCTTGAAAAATAAAATATTTAATTGGACCAACAAAAATGAACAACAATTCACCGGCCTTCAGCTTGCTGACATTATTGATGTGTTTGTTCTGCTGTTTTATGTTGTTGAAAAACTGCAATGGTTTTTTGTTGTTATTTATTCACGTTATTGAGAAAAAATTTACGGGAACGGGAAAACGTAAATGAACGGGGCGGGATTCCCGAACAGGATTCCCGCCTTTTTCCCGTTCCCGTAAAAATCCCGTCAGGCAAAAAAGAAGGGAACGGGATTCGTTGAATGAAATTCTTTTCAATATTAATTAAATGATAATAATGGCAAAAAAAAAATTTTTTTATTTTTTTTTTAAATTTATTGTTTAATTTAATATATCTTTCAAAATGAAAAAATTATTGCCATTTTCCTTTAAGTATGAATATGAAGAATCAAAGCCTAATTTAAGTAAACACTAAATCAAAACTCTTTTCTGTTCATCAGCTGACATTGATACCCGTTGTCATACCCAAAGTTAATTTTTTGCAAATGCATATTTTTTCCTGGATTCTACGTAGTCTAATTAGTAGGAAAAACTTCTTTTTGTGTAATTGAGTATAAAAGCCTGGACTTTTATTTGAATATTTTGGGTTTTTAAGCATATTTTAGATTTTTCTGCATATTTCATGCATATTTTGCCATTTTTTATATACATTTTAAGATTTTTTGCATATTTTGCCATTTTCGTCAAATATTTTCTGATTTGAAAACTCCTTTAGGAAAAATTTGATTATGCCAAAAAAGTGAGCTTCGCTGCCGAAAACCTTGAGAAATTTTTGGTTTGCAATTGTAAAAACAACCGATAAAATTTATGAAGAATAAAATTTCTAATTAATTTACCCCTAATTTTCAAGTTTTTTTGTGCATATTTAACGACTTTATTTGCATATTTATGCGCATATATTGGCCATTTTTCGTGCATATTTATGGCATTCTGTCTTATAATAAATAAAAAATTAATAATAGAAAAACTTTTTTAAATTTTATAAAATTCGTATAAATTTCGTAATATAAAATATGTTAAATTTTTGAGAGAGAGAATTTTAAAATTTACTTAGCTGTAATCCTTCTGAGATTTTACGAAAATTTTCTGAACTTTAAAAATCGCCAGCTCATATGATTCATTTTTTATTTCTGCTATGCTTATTTTATAATTTTGATAAATCTTTTAGCGAAAAATCCATAATAAATTCTCAGCAAAATTCTAATGTAATATTTTAATATAATTTCAAATTTTAATGAATATAATTACGTGATTCCGTTGTCAAAAAGTTTTTAATTAAAATTTCATTTTGGGATGCCAATAATTAGGGACCGTTAATCAGGTGCATTTATATTATATTTTTCCGTCCATCATAAAAGTTCCTCAGGGAATTATGAAAGTAAAGCACGGATTAATGCAGAACACGATTTGGAAAATTTTGCCATCGTAAATACGAAAAATTTGAAAAAACACATGAAAAAATAACATAAATTTTAAATTCATACAATTTTTCTAAAATTTCCTCTTAATTGCCAAAATGTGGACTAAAAAACGTAGAATGGCAAATTATGGATTATGTTAAGTTGTAAAGTGACCAAAAAGAAAATGAAAAAATTACAGTAAATGAGAAAAGTTTTTTAATTGCTGCCTCATGGTCATTTGCTTGAACCCAATTAAATTAAGGATGTTAATTTTGCACAAAATTGTGTGTGCCTTTGTTGCCTTTTGTCCCCCCATTTTCTGCTCTGTCCATGTCTTCTCGTCTGTCCCCCACCAATGAATGAATGAATGAATGAATTGAATGCATCGTCGTCTTTTGGTTGTACAAAAAAATTTTTTTTTTTTTTGTATTTTACACGAGACAAAAATTTTTAATTTACTGCTTTCTCCTCTCCCCCGCCGCCGTCGCCGCCACCCCATTAATTATTTTATTTTAATTTTATTAATTTAATTGTTTGAATTACTATCATCACATCATCTCCCCAATTTGTGCGTTGTGTCCCATCGCCTCCCCCTCCCCGTCCCCTCATTATTCATTTTGCTCATTATTCACAATTAGCAAAAGCAGCAGCAACAATTCTTCCCAACAGCAGAGGGCAAGCAAAAAGGACGACGACGACGCCCGAGGGGTTTTTCCTCCTTTCTCTTTTTTTCCTTCTCATTTTTGTCCATTTCTTTGTTCCACGGCACATTGTGTGCCCCCGGGTGTCCGCCCTCTGTCCATTATTTGCTGATCAGTCGTCGTATGAATTTAATAATTATGGCTCTCCCCCTCTCTCTCTCTCTCTTTCGCTAACTCATTCACTCCCGCCAAACATTCTTAAACATGCATTGTTCTCCCCGTGGGTCCATTCTTCTTCTGCTGCTGATCAGCCGTTTCACCTATCCTGATCAGTTTCCGGAAGATATGATTTTTTTAATTTTCCGTCTCACTTTCCTTCTCTCTCTCTCGTTAACTCATTCACTCACCTTTTGGACATGCTTCTTTTCATATCTGTTCCTTCTCTATCTGTCCAATCTATTCTTCTGCTTCTGATCAGTCCTGTACTATGTCCACTGGTCAGCCGTTATTAGCATAAGTGTTTCTTTCTCTCTCTCTCTCTCGCTCTCTCTCTCTCTCTCAATCTATCTCTTCTCTTCATCTTTTTTCCCTCCCCTCTCCCTCTCTCTCTCATTCGCCTTTCTTTCAACTTTCTTTTTATATGCATGCATGCATTGTTTTCCATTATGCCTCCCTTCCTCTTCCCATCATACAATGGCCCCGGGGGGTAAGCGCCGAATAATAATGGTGGCACACAAATATGTATAAATTAATTATTTTTTTATGTTTTGTAAAAATGGCGGTTTGTTTAAACCATAGTGAATAAATGGGAATGGGAAGAACACTCAGCAGCAGCGCCAAAAAAGAAAAAAAAAGTAATTGGAATGAAAAGAATCGGAAATGAATGAATTAATTGGAATCAATTAATTAATTAATTGGGGGCAATTAGTGATGGCGCAAAAATAAAGGCCGCCAATTGTTTGTCCGACCCGAGGGTTGTGTTTGCTGCAATGAAATGGAGAGAAATTTGGCGAATTTTTTGAAGAAAAAAAAATATTACACCGCAAAAATGGGAGGAAAAAAATATTGGCACAAACAAAAAAATTGCAGAAATTTTATTGGGACGACGACACTTTTGTTGACACAAAATAAAATGAAAAACAAAGATGGGGATGAGATATGAATATTATGAATTAAAATAATAATAAATATTATTATTTTCAATATACAATAATAATAAAATGATGTGCGTCACCACCGAGACTTTTTCGGGGGCGTAATGTCTGGAGGTTATGCCCGAAAAAAAGCTGAAAAAAACAATGATGAATTGATTTTATGTAAAAAAATTTTTTTTGGCAATTTTTAAACGGCCGAGGCTATCTGATAATGAGAGAAAATTTTATAAGATTTATATTGTTATAGTGAAATGCAAATGAAAAGAATTTTCAAAAAATAGCAAAAATTTTCCATTCCCAACCTCATTCGAAACAGTATGCCAAAAATTCAAAATCCTTTTTTTTGCCACGGGAAGAAAGAGGTAAAGGAGAAAAGAAAGACTTTGAAATCTTCAAAACGTGGCACATTCTCACTCAATATTAATTCCAAAATAGTAGGAATTAGAGAACCGGACGGGATCGGGATCCCACGGGATTAATTTCCAAATCCCGCGACCTCGAGACCTGCCCTGAGTTTTTTAATTCTTCAGAATTGGTTGGGATCGGGATTTAATCAGGATCACGAATCGGGATCCCTCCGAGCCCAGTTGTCTGAGCTCTACTAGGAATATGTAATAAAAAAAGAAATTCTTTTAAAATGGGTCTATGGGTGACAAAAGGAAAAAAACGCCAAAATTTTATATTACATTCAAAAAAAGAAAAGAAATTATTATACCACTTTTCGCCCATTTGTTTAAACCAAAAATTCCAGAAATATTATTGTAAAAACAATTTGAACAATGAAAAATGAACGCGCTAAATACACACACACACAAATTTCGATCACAGATTTCTCAGCAAACATAACAAAAAAAAAGGCAAAATAAATAAATTTACGCCTCGGCGAATGATTTTTGATGATTTTATTTTATTTTCCATTTTCTTTTTTTTTGTTTAGAGAGAAAAAAGACGACCAAAATTGCACAAGGCTGAAAATGAATGCAACGAAAGAATGAATAATAATGATGAATGAATGAATGAACAAATGTGACTAACAACGGCAAAATAATTTTTTTTTTTTAAACGAATAAATAAAAGAATTCTCGAAAAACTATCAAGAAGTTTTAAAGGATCAAAAAAGCTTTGAATTATATATGAGTAAGTTTAAAATAAAGCGGCACCTTTTGTAAGGCTTTTTACATTTTAACACAAAAAAAAGAAAAAAATTATTAATTTATTCAAAAATGCCGTTTTTTGTGTGTTGGTTAATTTTGTGTGAAGTTTTTGCTTATTTTTCTAGGGTTCCGAGGCTAAATTTGAGAAAAATAGAATGGTGCTTCCATGGGAATTTAGAAAACGAAGTCTGTAAAAAATTTTGCCGTCGAAATATTGGAGAAAAAAGTGCCAACCATTGATCATGTTGGCTTTGTGGTGGGTCTCATTTTGTTTGTTAAATGCACTTAAATGCCCACTAATTACTTTTTTTCAATGAACTTCTTATGCACATTAAAGAACACAAAAATTTGAAATGTGAACTCTTAAAAAATAATTAAATTGAGACAAGATTTGTTTTTGGGGAAAAAAATTAACTGAAAATGAGTAAAAATATTTCTCCCAAAAAAGGGGACAAATTGGTGTAGGAAAGCGAAAGTGGTGAATGAATATGGAGAAGTTATTATGTTACTTACCCTTTTATGAAAGATAATAATCACATCTTTGTTCTGCTACTGACCGATATTTTAAGTGTGGGAAAATGTTCAAAATTTGTACACAAATATTTGGGCAAAACTGCTGAGCAACAGGAGGGAAATGGTTTAAATTTGAACATAAATAAGAGTGTACATTTTGCCAAAAACATGAATAAATTTGCCAAAAAAAGAAAATCGGTACAAAAAAATGGTGGGAAAAAAGTGTCAAAATTCGTACCGGAAATCCTGAACAAATTGGGGTGAAAACAAATGGAAAATGGGATTTGATTAGTCATCGGCAATGTAAATATGGTTAAAAAACACTCCCACCAGCAGAAGGGCAAAATGCACAACATTAATTGGTTCGAAAAAATCAAAAAAAAAAATTAAATTAATTATAATTTGCCAAAATTAACGGATTGTATTTTGTGCAAAAAATAATAAAATTATGCAAAATAAAAATTTTATTAAAATTATAAAAAAAACGATTAAGGGCGAATCCTAAAATTTTAAATATAATAAGACAAAATGAAAGAAAAGGCAAATAGTGTTACATAAACGGCGCCACCGTTTTCTTTTCAAAAAAAGGGATTATTTTTTAATTGCTCAATTTGAGTGGGCCCATCCCAATTTTCTCAGCAAGAAGTAATTTTTGTGGTGGGTGCTGCTGGTATAGCACCCCAAATTTGACAATTTGAGTTCCGTTCACCGCCCTCCGCCGGTGGTGGCCGATTGTCGGGGACAAAACGATGACACGGCACAACAAACATTTTTTTTGTTGGATGTCGTCCTAATCCCTTAGATCCCTATATTTGCGGTGAGGGTTCAAACAAAAAATCCGGGGGAAAATTGCGCGCGCATTTTGTCGGAAAACAAATCTTTCTTTTTTCGAAAATTTTCAGTATGGGAACGGAGACGGACGGGCGGACAATTTTAGGCGGAAAATGGACAAAAAGGGACGAACAAAAAGTCACTCATCAGCAGATAAAGTGGACTAATTGTCCTCCCCAGATTTCCTCACATCCGTCAATTCATTTCATTCATTTTGTGAGCCGACCGACACTAAACGGAGGACTGAATGAATGACAGAGTCTCCCAAAACGATATTGAACAAAGATAAAATTTGTTGGTTGGCCCCCCAGGGGAGAAAGCGGGGGAAGCGCGGATTAAAAATATTTTTGGGTGCTATGGTGGCCACATAGAAAAAAGATTAATGATGGTTTGTGGCACATCCTCAACACAGTTTTAGAGATAGATGAGTAAGGAAGTAAGTGGTGGTGGTCTCTCATCACTTAAAAGTTGTTTAGCCAAAGAATGATGGGACGAATTGGGCCGGCCAAATTGTGACGCTGCCCTGTGGCCAATCCGAAAATCTCCCACCCAATCTTACTCAATCAAACTCTGCCGAATTTCCAAGGCCAACCAAAATATATTTATTCTTTCCATCGCACTTGAATGGAATTTAATTGAAAGAAATTAGGAAAAATTGGTGGCATTTAATTTTTTGGTCCTTGTCCTGGAATTCAAGTATGCCTAAGGGCAAATGTCCCATGGCCTTTGTGGGTTTTAAGGATTATCATTTTTTGGTAATGATAAAAAAGTGTAATACCTTGAAAGTTTTTAATCATTCTGACGGTTTTCCTAATTTATACCTATTTAAAAATCAACCAAACTAAAATCTTATTTGTCAGCAAATTTTTTTGTGAAATTAATCATTCATTTCAGTATTGGAAAAAGAGTGATTTTTGATTTTTAATCGGATTACTCTTAATTCAATAGAAGTGCATAAATTTGGTGTGTGCTGCTGCAGAAATTTCATTTATCGGAAAATTTTACAATAAACCTATCAATCAAATAAATAGTAATTATCATTACTAGCATAAAAATGGAGGATTGCTTCTCTGACGTAAATGAATTGTGAAAATCATTTGTTATAACCAAAGAGTTTTTTTGTTTTAATAATCATGCAATTTTTAAAAATTATTTTAAACAAAATCATTAAGAAGAAAATAAAATTATTTCAAATAACGAAACATTGCATAAAATTAATTAATTTATTATTTTGTTAAATAATTTTATTTTACCTTTAAAAATATTTTCTTATTAATTAAATTTAAACCGTGAGTGTTTTGTTAGATGATTTAATATAAAAAAGACAATCAAAAACCAAAACTTCTGTGATATATAAGCAATAAAAAAGGATAAATAAATTATTTTTTTAGAAAAAATAATTGTAAATTATGTACTGTATAAAATACTAAAAGATATACAACCTCATACAGTAAATGCATATATTGTAAAACCCACAAATCCTACACAGCCACAAAATTGTATTAAGAGCTAAAAATACGACCAATTGCAGTATGACGGTTTAATAAGCTTATCCCACTGAATAAAAGATCAAAAAAACATTGTCCAACAGTCAATAACAAATGCCCCATTAATGACACCCAATCCCACCATACAGTATGCCGTAAAACATTGGCTAATCCCCTACAGTATACCGAATAAAATGAACTGACTTTCGTTGTTATGAAGAAAAATCAACAACACAACAAAAAAGATGAACGAATGAATTCAAAATGGATGTGTTATTTTGTGGGATTTGTGGGATGGTTGGTGGCGGTAATTGTGGAAGTTGTGGTGATGTGATGTTGATGATGATGATGATAATTGTGCATCGTTTGTCCGTTTTTGAACTGACTGTGTGAGAAAGAAAGTGTTGACAGAATGAAGAAGAAAGAAGAAACCGTTGGAAATTGGGCGGGGTGAAAATTTGGGCGCCGGGGGGGGGGGGGAGAAAATGCGATTTTCGGCACCATTCCCAAGGTATCATCATCGCCCCCCCCCGTCCCCCCAGGGGCGGCGACGACGGCGCGGTAGGCATTTTATTCATTTGAATTCAATGGAGAAAGGAAGAAAGAAAGAAGGAACGGACGATTTGAGTCGATGAATGGAATGAATAAATGAGAAGAATTGAAAATGGGGGTAAATTTTGCGAAATTTAAATTTTTTAAAAAGTCGAAATAAATTTGAAAAATCATTTAAAAAATGGACAGGTTCTGTCTGGCTAGAATGTAACAGGAATTATTAGTGGAAAAAAATAAATTATTAAATTATGAAAAGATTTTTAAATTATTAAACCAGGCTCCGGGATTTCCTAAAAAAGTCTGATAGAAATTTGATTTTTACTAAATTGAAATTTAAAATACATATTTATTTAATCTTTTCCAATATACAAAAAAGTAATAAAATATAAATCAAATTCAAAAACAATTTAAAAATATTTGGAAAATTATAAAATAAATCCATTTTCAATAAAATTAAAAATCGCTGTTTGGGTTCTAATGGTTTACCATAACCCATGCAAACATTGAAAAGCATTCGTTGGTAATTAAATTCCAAATAAAAAATTGTTATCATTTAATTTCGTAATTATGTGATTAAATAATGAAAGGAGTCCCCTTTATTCTCGCCACACTAATAAACTGGAGATCATTCGTTCATTAAATAATAATGATTCTACAGATAATTGTGTGTACTTTGGGGTGCAAACAAAATCGTCTGATCCCCTCATTAGCATTTTATCATTTTTCGATGAAATTCCCGGAGGGATGAATGAAGCGATGCATTATAAAATAAAATGAATAGAAATGAATTTTAATTAAAAAAATATAGTTTAAATGCCTATTTAATACATAAAAATCGGGGGGAGAGGACGGAGAAATGGGCGGTGGACACACCGACCGGCGAAAGAATTGCGTCTGAATCGGCGAAATTTGGGAAGACAAAAGTTCAAAATTTGGGGGTTGAGAGGTGGGCACCAGCAGCAGAAGGAGGTAGGACAAAGCAAAAGATCAAGCACAAAAGAAAAAGGAAAAAAGCAAGACAATCGATGGGTCGGGGAGGGATTTTAGGAATTTTTAAATCCGCAAATCCCTCCAAATTCCCCCCCCCCCATCGCCCCTCCTTCCACCAATAAAAGTTTTGCTTTTGTGTGATGCATTTTAAGACGGGGCGGCGATTGCATTTGAACAAAGCACACATAGGAGAACAAAAGCCGCACAAGAACAAAGTAAGCATTGTTAAGGGGAAAATTGAACAAAAAAGAAACTTTTTATAGAAAGGAAAAGTTTGATTCGGCAAAAAAATGTTATAAAAATTTGTTTGACCAAAGCCGAAAAAGCATTAAAATGCTCTCCCTCAATCAATCAGCCAGTTGTTGGCCAAATTGATGGCAAAATGATGCTAACCCTAACGGGATTCACGTGATCATGAATAAGTAAGTCGTTCGAGATTCCCGGTACCCCGAGTCAGTCTCACTCGAGAAAAGAGTCCTGAGTTTTTTTTAATCATGATCTCGGTTTTTGAGCGCCTCGGGGCAAGTTTCTTGGTCTTGAACCCCGAGGAAATTCGGTCTTGAACTTCATATAAAGTATGAGGTTGAATTTTCAGGAATTTAAAGAAGCATTTAAATATTTGAAAAAAGGAAATAGTCAGGATTTTGTTTTAGATATAGGCTCAGTTTGTAGGAGCAAATCAGATTAAAAGAAATTAAGATTAAAGCATAATTGCGCAAAATTCAAATATTGCTTGAAAACAAATGTTTATTTTGAATTTTTGAATGGGTGTCGTTTTCGTAGTGACAAGTGACCAAAAAAAAACGATTAAAATATTTCTAATCATTTAAAGCATTGTTACGATTGAATACAATAAAAGAAATTTTTCTATTTTGCCTAAACATTCACACCCACCCGTTTTTACACAAAAATATTATATAATTTTTTAGCACGATTGTGTGATTTTTAGTCTACTACCATACGCGAATGTTTGGTGAGAAGAAGAAAAAGAACGATGGAAGAGGAGAGGATGAAATTTTTAACATTTTAAAAAATAGAAAAAGAAAATAAAAAGGGACTTAATGAAAAAAAATTTAAAAAGAAAATACATAAAAAACATTAAAATTTTAAAGAATTTCAATAAAAGTTTAATAGAAAATTTTGTTTCAAAAATATTATTGAAATTTCTCGGAAAAAATTAACATTAAAAAAATAATTACAACAAATATTGGAAAATGTAAGAATTTTTCTTAAAGATGAGAGGGATTAATTGTGTAGAAGGAAGGCGAAGCCCAATTTTTATTCGAAGCCGAAGCCGAAGCACGAAGTTCGAAGCTCAAAAAACCCGAAGTTTTCGAGGCCGAAGCCGAAGTTTCGCCAAGCCTTTTCATTCGTTGCATTTAACTCATTTGATCGTGTAAAAGTGGGGACAAATGGAAAACGAAGGAGAAGCAAATTTTTAATTTTTTGGTTTTAAAAAAATGTAAAAGCATATTAAAGCTAAAAGCAAAGCGTTTTTTTAGTTTTTTGTCAAAATTAGAGGAAATTCGTACAATTTTAAATTAAAATTTATTTTATAAAAGTGAGCAAAAATTGGAAGGAAATTCATTCTCTTTTTTCAAATTTAGATTTTTTTGGGGTTTAAAAAATTTTTTTTTAATATAAAATCATATTTAATGCCTTAAACAACAGCGTTTTTTTTTTGCCAAAATCAGATGAAACTTTGTACAATTTTAAATTGAGAATTAATTTTTGTAAAAGTGAGCAAAGATTGGGCAGGCGCATTTTCATTCATTTATTCATTCATTCTCATTTTGGCCCATTGTTTGATTAAGTGACGACGGCAGAAGAAGAAGAGGAAGAATTATATATATAAAGAGAAAGAAGAATTGAATGAATGAATTTGAACAAATGATTCGCCCATTTATTTATTTATAAATTTGAAATTATTGTGCAAATTTGCGGCGATTTTAGGGGGGACGAGGAGGGGAAGGGGACACTTTGTGTACACAAACAATTGAAACGATGATGATGATTATTGTGATGGACGAAGGACAATAATTTGTGTTGAGTAGGGGGAGAGCTGCAGTATAATATTTGAATAATTTTGAAATGACGATTAGAAAGAGAAGAATATTTTGAATTCGTTTTAAATAGTTAAACTATTGGTGAGTGCTAATTAATTTTTTTTGGTGTGTCAATCGATTGATCATACTAATTAATTAATTAGTGCAATTAGTATGTATTACCAACAAGGCTACAAGTGAATGAATGCAGTAATCCAGAAAAGGAACTTGAAGACTAATTTATGATTGATTTTTTGGGATGGTCGGATCGATTGATCATGTTAATTAATTAAAGCAATTAGCCTTTTATTGCCAACAAGGCTTATACCTGAGTGCACTAGTGATCCAGAAAAGCATTTGAAACTAATTTTCTTAAAACATTTTGATTATGTTAAGTTGTAAAGTGACCAAAAAGAAAATGAAAAAATTACAGTAAATGAGAAAAGTTTTTTAATTGCTGCCTCATGGTCATTTGCTTGAACCCAATTAAATTAAGGATTCATTACCAAAGGCAGCAACGACAGATGTTTTTAGGTGTAAAAATGCGGCAGTGGTAAAGTGTCAATTACAGTACAAATATCGATTAGGTTACATTGCACCAGACTAATTAAGCATTCATTAGTAGCGCAACAACAGGTGGCCAAACAACATTAGAATTCCATAATAAATAGATGTGCCTTCGGCACTTTAGTGGTGGGGGGCGGGAGAGCAATGAATTGGAAAATTTATTTCCAAAATATTATTGGCGCGTATTTTCAAATGTGCGGCGGTGCGCCCGCCGGTGCGCAAAAGCCAATTTCTCTCCATTTTTTTTGCCATTGGCAATTTGTTTCCCATTTTTGTGTTCTTTTTGTAATTTTCCGACAGCCTAAATTTGCAGCAAAAGCAGCAGCAACAATTCTTCCCAACAGCAGAGGGCAAGCAAAAAGGACGACGACGACGCCCGAGGGGTTTTTCCTCCTTTCTCTTTTTTTCCTTCTCATTTTTGTCCATTTCTTTGTTCCACGGCACATTGTGTGCCCCCGGGTGTCCGCCCAATTCATTCCATCCAATTCATTCATTCATTCATTCCCACCAATTCTTCTTCACCCACCCGCTCCCCTTTTTATGTATTATGTATTCATCCCATCCCATTCATTCATTTATTCTTTCATTCTTTTCATCGCCTCGTCCATTGTATTTTGGCATCCCCATTCATTTATTCATTTTGTGTTTTGCCAAAAGATACAATAACAACACACAATGAATGAATGGTGCAGCAGCAGCAGCATTTTGATGAATGAATGGCATGATGGTAAAGGAAAATTCGCCTTTTGATGGCACTGTTTGAGGAAGTGCTCCCCCCCCTCCCCCCAATGTCCAACCCTTTGGGGGCCAGCGTTTTGCCATGGGTTGGAATGCCTTCCGGCGACGAAAAATGTCTGGGTGGTGGGTGAGAAGGACAAGATCCGTGTAAGTATACTGGTGATGGGTGTGAATGCTGAATAGTGCCCCCAATGTCCGACCATTGTAGGAAGCTTTTTCGGAGGGTAGCATTGCTTGCTTTGGTTGAATGAAATTTTGGAGGTGGGAAAAGCCGTGATCGGAATGTGCCGGTGGAAGGAATGGGTTTTCAGGAATAGGGTAATGCCGAGAGGTGCACAAAAGGCAAAGTGCCGAAAAATGCTTTTTGATGGCACTGTTTGAGGAGGTCCCCACAAGTGTCCGTTGCAAGGGGTAGGAATGTACCTCCCTGCTGGCGGGACGGAATGCCGACGGTTGGAAGACCAGCATAGGAATGTACCGGTGGGTGATTTGGGTTTTCAGGATCGGGAATCCCGAGAATTGGTGACAATGAAGGGGAGGATTAAACGGGAAATGGAAGCCAAAGAATGATTGCTCGAATCGACTGAGCTTCATGCGTCCCTTTTAGGGATATTCAACCATGCCATTTAATCCAACTCAGCTCAAAGTTCTCGGAATGGCATTAAAGCATGTAAGAAAATGGTTTTTGGCATATTCTACCGTAGTGAAAGTTTATACTGCCCTGGAATGATAGCCCTATTAATTAATGAACATCAGTTTAATGCATAGACAATATAGCTCACGAGGAACTGCTTTTAAATGAGACCAAAAAGGAAAAAATTGTGATGACAGAAAATTTTGTGGCACCGAAAAGCTACAGTTACGAAAGCAAAGATATGAAAAGGCCAAAAGAATGAATTGTGAAGGATGGAAAGTGCAGATGGATTTGATGGCAGGGAAGGAGGATTAATAAGGCAATGAGGGATCGAGAATGCCGTTCTGGAGGAATGGAAGAGTGTAATGGTGATGATGTAAGCAGCGGGAAGAGAACGGTTAAAAAAATATGGGAACGGTATGATTGGGAGAAGCAGAGGAGCGAAGGGGAAGAAAGAGGTAAAGGAGAAAAGAAAGAATAAAAGAGAGAGAAAAGAAAGAAAGGAAGGGAATGAAAGAAGAAAGAAAGAGGAAAGGAATGAGAGGAAGGGGTAGAGAGAGAGAGGGCGGGGGAGAGAGGAGAGAGCGGGAAAGAGAGGTGAGAGGGAAAGAGAGGAAGGGATAGAGAGAGAGAGAGAGCTTTTTCTAGCTTTTTCCTTATCATGAAATAGGAAGCATACTGTAATTCCATCCATAAAGCACATTATTGCGCCCCGTCACCGGGGGGGAGGGGAGGGATCATCACATGTGAGGCGCATGTGAGAGGGGGGGGGGGAGCTAATCCTCCTCAATTGAGATGGAGAGAGCCCCATTTTGAGTGGATTTTGAAATTTTACGGGACACCCGAGGACGGATGGGGGAGGGGGGAGAACATGGACACCGACCGGCAAGAAGCATGGGGAAGCGGCGGGTGGGGGATCAATTAAGTAGAGTGAAAAAATGTTGTTTCTTCGTTGCTCAGCTTTCATCAGCGATGTAAGAGCATCGGACATTAATACTAGAGATCGGACCGGTCGGTTTTTTTTTGGTTTTTGACGAAGTTTTTGACCGAAAAAAACCGACCGAGAATTTTTGACTTTTTCGGTTCGGTTTTTTCGGTTTTTAACCGAAACCGACCGACGACCCTCTTGTCCGGTCTCTAATTAATACCCCTCCTACCTACGACCACCACTTAAAACAAAATTTTTTGGTTGGCGATGAAAATGATGAAAGAAAATTCGTAGGAGGGGGACGGGGCGGGGGACGCTGTTTGGTGAAGTGATGCATTCATTTTCCAACAATAAATAATAAAATGATGGAAAGGAATGCTACAATTGAAATATTAGGGGGTCATTTACGTCGTATCATTCGCATTATGAAATTGACATTTTTTGTTTTTTGCTGGCAGGCAACTCTCATTAATTAATTAATTAATTAAGTAATTAATTAATTAATTGGTGTGTTGTTTACACCAGCGGCATATCATCTAATTAACACAATGGACAATTGAAATGTTTACTACATATGTACAACAAAAATGAACCTCCCCCCACCCACAACCTCATTTTGATGAATGTGTGCTGCTAATGTGTTTACTGCTGCTGCTAAATGGGTCCTCCATTTTTGTGATTAATGTTTTGTCAAATTAGCATCGAAAAAGATAAACAATTAAAAAACACAAACCTTTCATCAAAAAAAGAAGAAATTTTCGAAAATGGAAAAATAAAAAATTCAATTAGTTGGAAGAAAAAGATTAAAAAAAGGATTAAAAAGCTAAGGCACAAAACAATTTTTCTGAGATCTGCTGTTCCATTTTAATTTAGCAACTTTTTGAAAATTTGAAACTTTTTGATCTTTACTCCAACCCTCCCCCAGCTTCAAATGCCAATTCAAATTACCATTTGAACAAATTTAACATGCACACACTCACACAAAGGCACCGACTGAAGAATGAGTCTCAACTTTTGTCCCCTGCCTCCATTCAATGGGTCGGATATTGCGTTTGAATGAGGGACAAAGAATAATGGAGGGAATTGAGGGGGAGGAGGGGGCAGATCCTTTCTTCAAAATCCCCCCGCCCCCACTTAAATTCGGTAAATCCAGTTTTTTTTCTTTTTGTTTAATTAAATGAAGGCAAAAATAAAACGAAATTATTGTCCTAATATTTTTTTTTCAATAATTAGGAAAAATTAAAATTTAAATTCAATTAAAAAGCAATTGTAAAATTTCTCAAGTTGATTAAATTATGCTAAGAAAAAAGCGAAATTTGTTAAAAAAGGAAAAGTTATTAAGCCGAAAGTATAGTATAAAATGGATTGGAATTGAATTATTTCTGCATTTGGCAAAATTCAATTGTTTAATATTATTGGTCCAACAGCAGCACTCTAACCACTACCATATTCTGTTGGACCAAAAGAGGTAACACGCCCCCTCCCCATTTTCTTTGTATTTCCCCCATTTTGTACCCTGCCCCCCTCCTCCTCCGGCTTTTATTCTTCTACAATTTCTCAGTGCAAAAAGCACTCTCTTTTCTCCTATTGGGAACAAAGGCGCCCCATCCGTGTCGACCCCGGCCCCACAACGGCCAGCAATGGGCTCGGGGTAAGGGGTGGGGAGGGGGGACAGCGGATGCTCAAAATGAATGGTGGTGGTGGTGATGGGACCGTTGGTGTGGATTTTGAAAATTTTTTTGAAAAAATGATAGAAAAAAGAGGGAGGCGTTCCCATTCAAAATTATGAATTGAAAATTTGAGACAAAAATTGGAAAAATATGAAAAAGAATGGCGGAGGAACAATGCCTTGGTACGGCGAGAAGAAGAGATACATGTGGGAAACAATTAAGGAAAAGAGTTTGATTAATAGAAAAATATTTTTAATTAGCCACTAGCTTATAAATTTTCTATAAATTACGGTTCAATTTCAAAAAGTTCTTTCAGTACCGTTCCAATGGCTAACTTTGCTCTGAGAGCTTCTCCTTGTCAAAAGCTCTCGTTTAAAGCCAAGAATATATGAATTGGTTTGAAAAACCATCAAAATTATCTAAGAAAATTATAGCTTAAAAACATTTACTGCATGGAAAGGAATCGAACCTAGAACATTTTTCAGTTAAAAATTTTATGAAACCACTGAGACAAAAATTTAATAGTGTTTTTAATATTTTCTTTTGATATTTATTGCGTTTACAAATTAATCCCTGTTGAAATAAAAAAAATTTAATTAAAATATTAATTTTTTATGATTATAAGATTTTTTTTTTGCAAAAAACGATAATTTTCTGTAATTTATAGAAAAATTGGAGCGATTGAGTCGCAATGACAGCCGTGATCCCGATTTTTCTCCGAGATTAGCGCATTAGCCGACCCAAAATGGAAAATTAAAACGCTGATAAGAAGTATAAGAGGTGTAAAGCCTTCATGTTTGGTCGGTTGGTTAGTTAATCAAGTAAATATACATATTACGCAAGCATTGCGAAATTTTGGCAAAGTGTTTGCCATTTTTAAATCGGGTGAGGTGAGAAACTTGGGCGATTTCCCATGGGAAGACGACGTCACATGGGCAAAAGCATAATTTTGTAAAGTTTAATTAATAAAATTTAAATATGGCACACCAAATACCTATTTATATAATGAGAAATGTGGGAATATACTAACAAATTAAGGGACATTTTTTAATCTGTCAAGTTGCTTATTAAGCATGAAAACTATTTGGCGACAATAAGGTGCCGTAAATTTATGGGGAAAATAGGCAAAAAAATTTCAAGAAAATTGTACCGAATACGGTATAATTGGCATAAATGCATTAAAACAAAAACACCTAAGAAAAATTGAAAACCATAAAAAATAGGCAAGAATTTTAATTTAAGTATTTTATTTAAAATCAAATTTTATCTAAACTCAAGACACAAAACCTAAAATTATCTTTCATTAAAACTTTTTAGCATTGATTAAAAATGAATTATATTAATAATTAATTTAATTTAATTTCTGTTTGACAAATTTCTCGCATTTTTCAAATTTTTAGTATAAGCGAAACAATAAAAAGGAAATGATTTTGACACATAAATTTTATGGTGAAAAATGCAAACAATGTTTTTCATGGATTGGTGTTGTAGTTAAAAATGCATTGTGATGCTACGCTTTTTCCTGCTGATAACACCAAATAAAAAGTGATAAAATTGTTGTACGGACAGATAAAAAAAGGTAATGAATAGCCAACTTTTATGGGCCATTAAACATTGAAAATGAAATTTTGAGACGAAAAATAGAAATTAAAAAATGAGATATAAATAATTTTATTATTTGAATATTTTCTGAATTCTGAGTAGGAAAAGTGCCGAATTAATGAGGTTACTCCATTTTTTTAATTTGAATTTTTGCACGGCAAATTTTTTGTGTCAGTAAACTAATGAATGAATGAATGATCTGTTGGATTTTTCGATACTAATAGCGTATTTTGCAATTCAATTTTTTCCATCATTATAATTGTGTTAAATTCTCAATTCCAAATTAATTTTTCGTTTTTTTCCATGCCAAGAAAATATTCAAAAATTTTAAATGAGATTCAAATGAACAAATTTAAAAAAAGTTGTGGGCGCGTAAATGAAACAACAAAAGACATAAATTAATGAAATAAATTTTTGGGTGTCCCTTTTTCACCCTTTTATCAAATAAATAATAAATAACCAATAAAATTCGTTAATTTGCCCATTTATTTTTACTTTTATTTTTGGTCGGCGGGCGAAAAAAGAATTTTCTGTTGATGATTATAAGGAAGAAATGAATAGATGAGTAAGAGATGATAAGAAAAATGGGAATAATATGAAGCGAAAAGCAAATTGACGGAAAGGAATAAAAATAGTTTAATAGTTCAAATGAATCAAAATTCTCGAAAAAATGGAGCGTAGCCAAATTAAATAAAATTTAAAAAACATTTAATAAATTACATTAATGACAAAAGTGGGTAATTTGAAAAATTGGCGTTATGAAGTTACTCAAAAACCATCAAAATAAAAAAATTTGCCTATAACTTTGTTCAGAATCAGGCAAATTTTTTAATTGTTGGTATCATTCGATTATCCCTAACAAATAAGTGTATCTATTAGCCTACAAAATTTCAAAAAATTTCATTTCTTTTTAAAACTTATGATCAATAATGTTCGTTAATTTTCCTTGAGTAATTCGGTTTATGGAAATGTTAAATTAATTAATAAATCCAAAAAATATTTAAAAAAGCAAACATTTAAAAATTAATATTTTGAAAAAAAAATTCAAAAATTTTGGCACATTTAATTTCTTAAAATTTGTTTTTGTTTAAAGTTAAAATATAAAAAGTTGGACTAAATTATATAAAAACAAAAAAAAATTAGGCGAATTAAATTAGGTGGATAAGTTAAGACAAAAGCAAAAAGCTTTCTGTGCTGAATATTTATTCAATTTATTTTTGCTATTTGTTTGCGGATTTGCAACAAAAATATAAAGTCAATGGGCAAACAAAAAAAATATTTTTGTTTTCGCCTCGTCAGTGGCACACCGCCGCGCCGCACACTTTCGGCTTTCGGGAATTTATTTTTTTTGTGAAAATTTATTTGCCGCCCTTTTTTAAGGGTAAGTATTTATTTGTTTTGGCACACTCAAAATCTCTCGCTTTTTTCTGTTGATTTGGTGTGAAAATTTGTGGTAGCAAAGTCATTTTAGTAAGTGCTTGGATACAAAACTGTACAACATTTTCAATTTGTGTGAGAAAATGTGGAAGGGTTTTAAATTAATTAATTACTCACTCGCTTTGATGACCCAAATTGTCCAACAAAAGGAAAAAATAATGTTCAAAAAGGGAAATTAAATTAAAAAAAAAATTTGTAAAAATTTAAGTGATATCAAAAAAGGGTATTTTTATTAATTATATGTGAATTGAAAACATAATAAATTTGCTAGTTGGTTGGTTCTAAGGATGCAAAATTTCCAAAGAGTTTTTCTTTTTTAGAGGCCAATTCTTTGGGCTCGTTTGCATCATCAAAACGGCGCTGTTATATATAGCATGTCAAATTTCAAAAAATTTCCTTAATTTTCAAAATTTAAGGCCAAAATGCTCGAAAAACGTGGGTTTTTGAGTTCCTTTAGCCATAACTTTTTTGAAACTTAACAAAACTTTTTGAAATTTTTGCAGACGGTTAGAAAACATTTAGGGCTGTCGAAGTTTATGAAGAATTTAAATTTTGGTTGTTTTTGAACAAAGTTATATCAAAAAATTTTCATTTGATGGTTTTTGTCATAACCGGGCAATAAAATTCGAATTAGCTTGGCATTAAAGCGATTGATTTAAGGATTTTTTTGTTTGTTTTGTATACAATTCTGTACATAACGTCAATTTTCGTATAAATTAAATGCCAATAAAGTAAATTGGAACTTTTGCTTGCGCGTCAATTAGGATAAGTGGGGGAGAAAGAAGTTTGGAAATTGATTTGTGCTTGCGCGTCTTTTAAAATTGGCATATGCCGTTTGCTAACTCAAAGTATAAAAATAGGCACCTGACAAATTGAGGTTTTTGGGGAGTGTTCCTATTTTTTTAAACAATTTACAAGATATTTGATTTTAGATCAACAAATATGGACATAAAATATGGACTAAAAAAGCCCGAAATATGGACTAAAAAGCTCAAAAATGGCCAAATATGCTGACTGAAGCAAGGGGCTAAATTCCTAAAAAATCATGAGGACGTAAAACCGAATTTTTGTGTTTGAATTTACTAACTTTTTTCACTAAAATTGTTGAGTGTATTTAGTGGTGAACTTATATTTGAAAAAATTGAGCCCAATGATTGTGCTTTTTCAAGTAAAATATTAATGAAATTTTGTTGTGTGGAACAGGGCTGGGCGAAGCTCAGCTTAGCACTCGAAGCCGAAGCTGAAGGCGAAGCCCAATTTTTATTCGAAGCCGAAGCCGAAGCACGAAGTTCGAAGCTCAAAAAACCCGAAGTTTTCGAGGCCGAAGCCGAAGTTTCGCCCAGCCCTGGTGTGGAAGGAAGGACCCGGCGGATTGATTGTCCTTGCCCTGAAAATTTTGAAATTTTGCTGGGCAATTTTTATACCAAACTTCGGTTAAATATTGTAAATAAAAAACCGGAAGGGCGCCTTGTTATGATGTTTTGGCAAAACAAAATGCATTTCCTAGAAATAAGTATCATATTTGGAAGCTTTGCTGGGATTAAATGAATGTCAAATACATATCATTGGAATGAGAAAGTTGGATGAAAGAGGCCTTAAAACCCACTCAATTATCCCGTCCTTACATTATATTAAACATTCAACCTATCTGATACGGTAGTAAGAAAATAACGAAATAGGTACGGTTTTATATTTTTATTTTCAAATTTTTATCTTTTTATTTTATTAATTTAGCGAAAGAGAAAGTGGCGGAACGTTTCGTCACTAAAATTAAATAAGAATTTAAAATAAAAAAATTATATATTTGAAAAATCACTCATTTTACAATTATTTTATGATTCGTAGTCCGATTAATTTGTTTTAAAGCAGAACGGGCCAACTCCGGTCTGGCAAACTTTGAGTCAATTTAACTTTTTAGGTTATTGACCGAACCTAATAATCTTTGGCTCTATTCCAGTTGACGCGTCCAATGAGTATCTTCAAAACATATTAAAGCCACCTTCCAAGAAAAAAAGTTATATATTTTCAGCATTTTGTTAAGCGAATGGTTAAAGATAATTTGAACTTTAGCAGCACATTGTTGCCGATTACAATAATGTATTGACAAACTGGATTCATTTTGTACCATTTGGCACAAATTTTAATGCTTTTTTGTTCAAAAAATTAATAAAATATTTGGCCTATTGTTTAATTTTTTTATAATTTTATTTCAATAACCGAAACATCAGCAGGGAGCCGAAAGAAACAAATAGTAAATGGAAGTGAACAATTTTTTTTATTGTATATAAAAAAATGCTGAAAGAATAAAAAATACAATTTTATTTTTCAAATTTTTTTTGTTTTTTAAGTTTATTAATTAAGTAAAAAAAGCAATTAAAAATATAGTATATGGAAGTAAACAATTTTTTTTTGTACGTAAAGAAATGTTGAAGGATATGAAATGGCTATTATCCCCAGGGATTATTACTTTTATAGTAGTAGTTGAGCTGAGAGAAGGGGTGGGGAAGTGCAATTTGTGGGCGGGACAAAGCCACCATTCGCTGCTCTTCCCTCATTGGTCATTTGTTCTGTGCTTACATATTCAACACCAGCAGCACATATGTAATAAAATGGAAACAATTTTAATTTAATTAAAAAAAACTAAAAACTTAATGTATTTTTATAAAAAATTAAATTTACATAATAAATATTTTTTAATAACTGATTTTTATATGCATTTTTTCGAAAATCAAGACCTTGTTGTTGAACTCTATTGAAGGCGGGATTTAAATTTAGGGACATGGATCGTCCTCAACTGAGAGGGGCAAGACAGATCTCATGTCGTCAATCAATGCCGGCCAGGGCTTAATCCCACGGGATCAGGGGCTTGACTTAAAGCCCTCCGGGCTGGCTTTGCTGGGTCTGAAACCAGGCTGTTCTGTGCATCTTGGAATGAATGCCTAGGGTGGGGCTTGGACTGACCGAACTCAAAAGACACAACATTGCCTTGAAACAAAATCTTTTGGGCGGAAAACTTGCTCCAGCAGGCCGGCATTGGGGAACTTCTTCGCTTGGGGACGAACCTTAAACTAACGGAAACCCCAAAGTTGAACTTGCTCAAAACCCACTGACATTTCACGGCATGAAACCCTCTGTTGGGCTGTGTCTGTAAAACAACTAAATGCTGTGCTAATAAGGGAAACTCGCGGACTGTAAGTCGGAAAGTGGGTATAAATTTGGTACCATTTTTTACGACGTCAAATTCAAAAATATTTGAATTAAAAAGTTGCATTTCAATTATTACTTTCATGAAAGATAACAAAAATGTATTAAGGTAATTAATTATATGATGCTTTTTAAATTAATTTATTAGTATCTCATTTGAATGATTATCAAAATATTTAACTATAATTTTTTAATTCAAATTCATTTTTTTAAAAATTCGAAATATTTGGACTTGAAAAAGGAGTACATAATTTCGGCATATACAGAAGAAAAGCAGAACAAAGAAAAACAATATTGAATGCCGAAAGACTTTTTTGATGACGAAGGATTATCTCAACAAATTTTGCAGTGCCTTTAAGATGCCATGGTGGGTAAACACACGGACTGTGACCCCCCAACTCCCCACATTTTTTGGCATTTTGCAACGGTTTCTTTTTTCTTCCATTTTTGTCGGAAGAATTTGCTTTTTTCTCGAGATTTTTAAATCCATTTGCGCAATTTTACTCTGCCACTAATGGACGACGACGCCAACGGAGGCTTTTTCGGTTGAGAAAAACGGAATGGATGCTTAAGATTAGTCGGGGAAAGTAAATTTGAAGAGGTAAATAAAAAAAAATGTGGTGGCAAATACTAAATGCATTCATTCCACATAAAAAGGTCATTTTGGCAAAAAAAAATGTGTGAAAAGCGCAAAATTAAGTGAGTGAAACATAAAAAGTGATGAGTCATTAAAACGTAAGAATTTTAAGGAAAAAAACATTCCTTTTTTCTAATGTTAGAGACAAAAAAGAATCATAAATTTTGAATTTCATAAATTTAGCATCGGCAATAGCTAAAGTTTAAAGTTTTGAATTTCATGATCAGTTTTTCTATTTGGAAAAATGCCAAAATATGGACAAATTGGAGATAAATGCGAAATATGGAAAAATATGGATATAGAAATATATCCTATCTGCATACTGTATTTAATTTGAAAAAGATAAAATAATTTAAAAAGAAAATTTCAAGAAAGCTAATTATTTTTGAATGTAAATACATTGAATAAAATCAAAACAAGAATTTGTCCAGGGTTGGATTATATATATAATTATACAACAAAACAAAAAACTGCCCAATCTTTTACAGAATTTTCCATTTGACACAACCAAAATATCTTTTACAGAATTTTCCATTTGACAGACACAACCAAAATATAAAAATCAAAAATTTTGGCACTTTAACCAGCAACATTTATTATGAAATAAGTGCCAATGCGTTTCATTGCCTTAATGGCATGTGTGGGTGTGTGGTGTGCCAATTTGTCTTTTGCCGAAAAGCCATGCCAAAAGATATGTTTACGTATTTCATCATTTAACATTCAAAAGCTTTTACAATACAAAATTTTATTTTATGTGCAGCTTTTTCTAGCTTTTTCCTTATCATGAAATAGGAAGCATACTGTAATTCCATCCATAAAGCACATTATTGCGCCCCGCTAAATTCCAAAAAAATGTTTCGTGCGTTTCAGGCCTCCACAGTCCAGGAAAAAAATGAGGATTTCCATATAATTTTACACCCTAAGTATTTTTTTCCTATTTTTTCCAGAGCAGAGCCTGAAAATTGAAGTCCTATTTATTATCATTTAAAGGTTTCATTGTACTCTATTAGCCTGCAAAATTTTCGAATAATTATATTTAATTTAAAAAATATATGCTGTGCGGCGCCAAAATAGCCAGATCAACTACATTTTTATGGCTTGCGCCAAAGTGGGCGGTTCGCCCTTTTGTTGAAAGCTTTCGCTGCCTGTGAAGATGTTTTACATTTTTGGTTGCCTTTTTCACTTTTTTTGCATTAAATCGTTTTTGGTGATCGAGAAAATTCGGCAATCATAAAGAATTGGGGGTCGCTAATCTATTTTTTTAATTTAGGTTCAAAATTCAATGGTTTTCGAGTTGCTGATTACGATATGAACTCAACTCAGATTTGCACAACGCCGAATCTCGGACCCGAACAAAAACATGAAATTTTTTACCAAAGATTCTGCATTTTTCTTCGGTAAAAGCTTCGAATCCATTTACCGTATTTTCTCTAATTATCGCCCCGTCTCCATTAACCCCCCCCCCGTCTCTAAAAAATTTAACTTTTTAATATTTTAATGGAAATTAATTAATAAATCCGCCACACCCACCACTTTTGCGCCCGCATCAGTATTAATGGAACAACATCACCACAGCGAAAAAGCATGTTCTTCATTACCATCATCATTAGGTGCAGAAAGTCAATATGCACATATTATTCATTCGCCGTGCGCACTTTATGAAGTGCCCCAGCATTTTGCGCGTGAATTTGGCGCAAAAAACTTTCGTCAAAATTTTGAAGGCAGCACACTGTTTCTAGATCCATTAAATTTAATCCCTTTGCTGCACAAAAATCTGAACTACTGTAGTTAGATGGTGACGAATTTGGATGATTTAAATGTGTGCCATCAAAAAGTGCGTGTGCACGTAAAAGGCGCGGGTTTTTTTTTATTGCATAAGAATTGAAATTTTGAAATTTATTAAAGGGAAAATGTGTGTATTTTTTATGCTGTTTTAATTTTTTCTTTTTTTTTTGGGACAATGAATTAAATTTAAACAAAAATTTAAATGAAATGTTGAGCTTAAAAAATTGCTCTAGGAAATTAAAAAAAAATTATTGTTGCCTATTATGCTGATGAGAAGCAAGTTTAAACATAAAGGAAAACAATTATTTATAAATAAACGGAAAACAAAAGATGCGAATTTTTTTTAAAATTTGAAAATGTTAAAATAACTTTTTAATGACTAAAGGTTGAAAATTAAAACTTGCACTAAATCCAGTTTTTTTTCTTTTTGTTTAATTAAATGAAGGCAAAAATAAAACGAAATTATCGTCCTAATATTTTTTTTTCAATAATTAGGAAAAATTAAAAATTTAAATTCAATTAAAAAGCAATTGTAAAATTTCTCAAGTTGATTAAATTATGCTAAGAAAAAAGCGAAATTTGTTAAAAAAGGAAAAGTTATTAAGCCGAAAGTATCGTATAAAATGGATTGGAATTGAATTATTTCTGCATTTGGCAAAATTCAATTGTTTAATATTATTGGTCCAACAGCAGCACTCTAACCACTACCATATTCTGTTGGACCAAAAGAGGTAACACGGAGGGCATAAAATTGGGGCCTTCGCTACATGTTAAATAAATTTTGGCATTTATATCATAATTTGGGGGAAAAATTAATTATTTTCTGGGTTAATTTCTAAGGCTCAAGATCTTATTAATGTATTTACAATACAATTAAATAGTTCTCCCTCCCAGGCTCCGCGAGGAGTTTTTAGGGTTGGACTTTCGGGACTCGATTTTCTTCGACAACTCGCCGAGCTCATTGACTCCAATTCTCGACAAAATTTCATCGAGAGTCAACTCCAGCCGGTCGAGATAAAGTATAAAATTTCAGCTATTCCAATTTTTAGAAATTGAATGAAGTTATGCTTGTGAGTAGAGGAGGGATAAAGGGATAAGCCTTTCATGGAGTCGTTGTCGTCGTCGTCTTGGGGTTCGTCTCCGCGTTGTCGTCGTTCCGCTCCCCCCCCCCCAATTTATACTCCCGACGGACCCATAGGCCGTTTCTCTCGACCACCATCATCATCATCATCATCCCATTCTCGAGAATGGCTTATGATTGTTTCCCAGCACTTTCCGCGGCGACGCCCCATTCTTTCTTTTGCTGCGAGGAAGTGCAACAAAATTCAATTTCCGCCTCCGCTGCTTATGTGTGTCGCGAAAAGTTTAATAATAATGGGGCGGTGGAGAGTTAGGGGGGGGGGGTATTTTTTGGTGAAAAAATTCTTGAAAAAAGTTATGAAGCAAAAAATGCCGTAAAACTTTCTAAATCGGTTTTTAAGGGTCAGAGTGTTTTTCGCATTGACCTTTTTAATTCTCCGCCATTTCAACAAATTGTATCGGGGATTTTGAATTGGATTATAAATTATTTTATTTTTACAAATTCCATAAAGACGAGAAAGAGGGCGGAAATGGAATTTGAATAGAATGGAATTGAATTGAATTTGCATTATTTGTTCTCTTCCCGCTTTTTCTTCTTGTTCCTTCATTAAATTTTTGTTTTCTCGTTTTGTGTGCCAACCAATCATTTTCTTGAAAAATGCCAACTTTTGATTTTGACAAAAGGAATTTAAATATGTTGAGAGGGATCAAATTATTCATTGCGTTTGGGATGGCATTTCCTGGACCTTTGATAAATTTTGGAAAAAAAGAAATTTTTATTTCACGGAAAAATAATTTTTAGCAAAGACTTGAGACAATTCTTAGAATTTTTTTTAATTCATATATTAGCAATTTGGGCATAAAATTTGTTAAAATTACCGTGCTAGAGTCTAATACAAGACAACTCTGACTTACGTATACTTCACATAAAAATTTATTCATTTTATAATTGGAAAAGAAATAGAAAATATAACTAAAAATTTATCTACATTTAGCAAATATTAACACATTATTGTGCATAATTGGCAATGGGAATTTATCAAAAATATATGAGAATTATTCGTAGATAATAATTAAGAAGTATTTGAGTAACAAATAAAATTAATTAAGTAGCAGAAAATGCGTCAGTGTTCTCTACAGTAACCCAATTATGGTAAATATCCAATAATCATTGGCTTTGATTTGCATGAATTTGGATTACTTCAAAAAGTCAGGCATTATCCCATGCAAATCAAAGCCAATTTACAAATTTCTCTCTTTTTAAAATCACACGCGCGTCTGTCTCACCCAACTCGTCGTGCTTCGTTCCGACACAAACTCGTACTCGTAAAAATGAAATTGCGGCTGCGGTACCAGAGAAAACGGTATTGGGCGCGATGTTGGCGGATTCTGAATAGTTGAAGAACAGTGGAGAGACAAAAAAAGTGGGGATCACTGATCAGAAATTACCGAACGCTGCCGAGGAAGAGCAGAAATTCGCAAAGGGTTTCGATCAATTGAACGACTTCGATCATTGGCATGCTGTTGAAAGGCAGTACGGTGGCGATCATTAGAATGGTGCCGATGGTACAGTGACGATCAGAAATTGCCAAATGCTGACTGTCAGTGGAACGGTTTCGATCACTAGAAAAGTGCCAAAAAATGTTACGGTTTCGACAAATATTCTAAATGGTTACCGGTTTGCGGAACGGCACTGATCAAAGACAGCCATGGGATGCTGATCAAAAATTTCCGTTGCATGCCGATCAGTCCAATTGTGCGAATTCGAAATTTCTGGTGGTTGCAAAGTTGATGAAGGCCAAATTGTTGGAAAAATTGAACGCCGATCAGCAGGCAATGATGGCAGATGACAGTAAATAATGCAGAGAAGCAGAATGACCGCGATTGAGATGAGCAGCAAATTGATCGCATCCATAATCAGAGCAGCTGTCTTAAAACTGTCTGATTCGGCATCGGCCGAGACATTCGCTCATCCCGGGAGGGATGCCAAGAACGGTGGTGCCGACAGAGGCGGTGCCGGAGTTGAAGTCGGTTCCGAATACAGAAGCGGTGCCGGAGTCGAAACTGGTTCCGAAGTTGAAGATTCGTTCGTCCAATGCGTAAAACTTGATGAGAAAAGGTTTAGAGTATTAAAATTTAATAATTAAAGCTCAAAATTTCACTAATTTTCTATCAGTGATTTGCGGAATTGAAAAAAATAAATTTAAAAAATTTAAAAGATATTAAAATTTAATTTGCCAAGCCTCAAAAAATTATGAACATTTAATTATTAGGGGCTGCTAATTTTATGTAAATACATTTTTTTTTCCTGGCTTCTCCATGCTCTAAATAGTAGGAAAAATACTTTCTTTTTGTGTTTGCGAACAAAAGTTGGGACTTTTATTTACATATTTACATATTTCGGGATTTTTCTACATACTACATACCTATGTACCTATTTTTATACATATTTTGGACTTTTTAGTACATATTTCGCAATTTTTTCGTCCATATTTACGAAAAATTTTTTCCAAAAATAACCATTAAAAAAAATTTTATTTACATATTTTAGTACATATTTGGGGGTTTTTGTACATATTTCATACATATTTTAGCATTTTTTATACATATTTTATTTACATAATTCGCAAATTTTTTACATAAAATTAGCAGCCCTATTAATTATACATAAAAGTCTCCCGTTGTAAATTTTAACCAAACCGTGTCTCTGTTGGAGGATCAATTGCTTCGGGCAGTTCCCAACCCATAATCAGTCCAACCGTAACTGATAACATTACAAATATTTTCATTATCCATAAAAAAAATTTATTTTGGTGAAAAAATTAAAAAATATATCTTTAAAAACAATGATAAACATTCATTACGCTAATGGAATAGAAATTTTTTGGAGAAGCGGGGAAATGAATGATGTGCAAAAAGATGTGAATAACACAAAAAAACAACATTAAAAAGCATTTTTAAGCGGAAAGATTCACCGAAAAACGATGGACGGAATGATTCGCCCTCACCGACAAAAAGCGAAGGATGAGTAATGAAATTGTAACAAAAATAATACTTTTTTAAAATTTAAATAAAGAGGCAAATTGTTGTACGAATAAGTTTGATTTAATGATCAGATTTATGCCAATTGATATTTAAATTCTTAAAATACCATAAATTGGACCAGTGTCGGATTTTCTGCTTGTGTCGGATATTCCGGTGTCGGATTTTCTGCTTGTGTCGGATTTTCCGGTGTCGGATTTTCCGGCTCCCATTAAACAAACACATCACACAGACATATCAACACTTGTTTTTCATTTTTCATTTCAAATACTAAATTATAAAAAAAAATATATTTTTTTTCTTTTTTGGGCAAATTCACTTCGTTTATTTTAATTGAATCTAAGACTTTGTCGGAAAATTATTTATATTTTTCAAAAAATTTCTAAGAGGAGCCTAGGTGCTAGAAACGACTAAACGATCCAAAAAATGCGCGGCAAAGTGCTTAAACCGCATCCGCTGATCTCTATGATTCCACTTAAGAAAAATGAAAGACAGAATGCCATTGTATAAACTAGGTATTAACTTCCGATCATTTTCCTGCTCTGCTAAGGATGTAATATCAGCAGCAGTAGAAAAAGTAATCTTAACAGGATGCTGCATAGCAGCCCGTAATTTTTTAATATTTATTTTACCCAGAACCCTTGCCTTAACCCAATTTTTAAGTTAGTGAACCAAGAAATTCAGCTGTCAAAGAGCAAAAACAGAAATCCAAAATGCATTCTTGCCCATGGTTTGTGAGTCATCTAATGAGCCTACCCCAGGGTAATTAATAGGGTTGTAAATTATATGGACTAAAAAACGCCAAATATGGACATAAAATATGGACTAAAAAAGCCCGAAATATGGACTAAAAAGCTCAAAAATGGCCAAATATGGACCAAAATATGGACTAAAAACTGCCAAAATATAAGTTTTAAGCGCTCAAAAAATCCGAAAAAATGGATTTATAGTTTTTAAATGCCAAATTTTATCAAATTCTAGCTTCACAATTGAAAACCAAATACATTTCAATTTATTGGTTAATAATCTCATTCTTTGTCAGCGAAATTTTTCGGAAGCGAAGAAAAAACCAAAAAAATTTTCCAAAATTTTGGAGAAATTCTCATTTCTGGGGGTGTATTTTTTAAAAATTTCCCAAAAAGTCGATCTTTATGAGTGTATTTTTCTATTTTTTTGGATTTTTTTGTGGAAATTTGCTTAAGGCAAAAATGGCGAAATATGGATTTATTCCCGAAAACCCCTTAAAATATGGATTTATAAAAAATTGTGACTCTTTATTCAGCGTGAACTCAATTTCCTCAAATTTTCTCGTAAAAATTCAAAAAAAATATTCATGAACCTAGCCAAGGGTATTTATTCAGCTTGAAAAATAAAATATTTAATTGGACCAACAAAAATGAACAACAATTCACCGGCCTTCAGCTTGCTGACATTATTGATGTGTTTGTTCTGCTGTTTTATGTTGTTGAAAAACTGCAATGGTTTTTTGTTGTTATTTATTCACGTTATTGAGAAAAAATTTACGGGAACGGGAAAACGTAAATGAACGGGGCGGGATTCCCGAACAGGATTCCCGCCTTTTTCCCGTTCCCGTAAAAATCCCGTCAGGCAAAAAAGAAGGGAACGGGATTCGTTGAATGAAATTCTTTTCAATATTAATTAAATGATAATAATGGCAAAAAAAAAATTTTTTTAATTTTTTTTTAAATTTATTGTTTAATTTAATATATCTTTCAAAATGAAAAAATTATTGCCATTTTCCTTTAAGTATGAATATGAAGAATCAAAGCCTAATTTAAGTAAACACTAAATCAAAACTCTTTTCTGTTCATCAGCTGACATTGATACCCGTTGTCATACCTAAAGTTAATTTTTTGCAAATGCATATTTTTTCCTGGATTCTACGTAGTCTAATTAGTAGGAAAAACTTCTTTTTGTGTAATTGAGTATAAAAGCCTGGACTTTTATTTGAATATTTTGGGTTTTTAAGCATATTTTAGATTTTTCTGCATATTTCATGCATATTTTGCCATTTTTTATATACATTTTAAGATTTTTTGCATATTTTGCCATTTTCGTCAAATATTTTCTGATTTGAAAACTCCTTTAGGAAAAATTTGATTATGCCAAAAAAGTGAGCTTCGCTGCCGAAAACCTTGAGAAATTTTTGGTTTGCAATTGTAAAAACAACCGATAAAATTTATGAAGAATAAAATTTCTAATTAATTTGCCCCTAATTTTCAAGTTTTTTATGCATATTTTGTGCATATTTAACGACTTTATTTGCATATTTATGCGCATATATTGGCCATTTTTCGTGCATATTTATGGCATTCTGTCTTATAATAAATAAAAAATTAATAATAGAAAAACTTTTTTAAATTTTATAAAATTCGTATAAATTTCGTAATATAAAATATGTTTTATTTTTGAGAGAGAGAATTTTAAAATTTACTTAGCTGTAATCCTTCTGAGATTTTACGAAAATTTTCTGAACTTTAAAAATCGCCAGCTCATATGATTCATTTTTTATTTCTGCTATGCTTATTTTATAATTTTGATAAATCTTTTGGCGAAAAATCCATAATAAATTCTCAGCAAAATTCTAATGTAATATTTTAATATAATTTCAAATTTTAATGAATATAATTACGTGATTCCGTTGTCAAAAAGTTTTTAATTAAAATTTCATTTTGGGATGCCAATAATTAGGGACCGTTAATCAGGTGCATTTATATTATATTTTTCCGTCCATCATAAAAGTTCCTCAGGGAATTATGAAAGTAAAGCACGGATTAATGCAGAACACGATTTGGAAAATTTTGCCATCGTAAATACGAAAAATTTGAAAAAACACATGAAAAAATAACATAAATTTTAAATTCATACAATTTTTCTAAAATTTCCTCTTAATTGCCAAAATGTGGACTAAAAAACGTAGAATGGCAAATTATGGATTTATTCTACATAATATGAATTTTTTATAAATTATAAAATATTTAATGAAAAAAAAACTGCCGTTTTTGCATTTTAGTTCCAACAAATTCCATCCGATGTGTTGTAAGTTTTGCCAAAGATGTTGCGGCACAACTGGAAGCAATACAAAACAATGGCACTTTGACTGTGCACGAAAAGGCGAAACAAATTGACCAAATTATGACTGAACAGCCCAGCGAAGTGTTGGACAAAATTCCGGACCCGCCCAATTTTGGCACTCTTCCAATGAATGTGAGTGATTGTTTTCATTTATTTGTGTTAATTAATGCTTTAAACTAACTCTGTAATATAAAATCCGCCATATGTTCGTTTTTCCATCAGAAAATTAGTTATAAATAGAGAGAAAACACAATTTTGCAAATCCGCCTAGTCGGGCAGGGGTGTTAATTCCAAAAGAAACCGATTCCCGGTCCCGACATCTTCAAAGCCAGTCAAACCGGGATTTTGAATTGCCGGGCCGAACTGGTTTACGAGTTGATAAAAATTTAAATTCTCACATTATAAGTTATTACCCTTTATACATTTAATTTTAAATTATTTACCTCATAAATTAAATTATACAAATTATTTAGGTGAAAAATCACATAAAGCAAATACTCCGTCAAAAAGGAAAGTCGTTGGATGAAAAAGAAACTGAATTGGAAGAATATGTTCAATCATTGCAAGAGGACAAGCCAAAAGAAACATGAACACAACAAAATTGGTACAAAATTAAATTAAATTTTTTTATTTTAATTTTATAGCCCCCTACGGCAGTTTCCATCTGTTGAATGAGCTAAAATTTATTAAAATGAATTAGTAAAACACAGAGAATTTGTAATGCATTCATCATCAAAGTATCAAATGTTATTTTTGATGCCGATAATTTGCTGCTGATAATTGTGATTAAATTTTTGAGCGACTAATTCAAAGATTTATTTCATGATCAGTTTTTCTATTTGGAAAAATGCCAAAATATGGACAAATTGGAGATAAATGCGAAATATGGAAAAATATGGATATAGAAATATATCCTAGAAGCTTCAAACCAAGCTAAAAACATGTTTATCGTGCGTTACAGGCCTCCCACAGTCCAGGAAAAAAAATGTGGATTTCCATATAATTTTACACCCTAATTATTTTTTTCCCATTTTTTCCTGAGCTTCCAGTGGCTTGAAACACGAAACGTGTTTTTTTTTGGTGGATGTTAAATTACTTTTGGAGTTATTAGTGCTTTTTCTATGTATTTGTTTTTAGGGCTTAAACAAAAAAATCTTGAAAAACCTATTTTGGCGTTTGCTAAAATTTATTAACAAAAATGTAATAAAAACGAAAAATGCCCCCGAAGAATCGATTTCAAAAATTTCGGAAAAATAAATCCCTAAGAATCGACCTTAAGATTTTCAAAACCCTAAGAAATGAAAAATAAAAATTTTCTCTAAAATTCATCTCTAAAATATTTATTTAGTTTCTTGATAAGAATTTTTGATCTTTAGAGCTTAAAAATTGAAGTTCCATTTATTATCATTCGAAGGGTTTAAATGTATTCTATTCGCCTGCTAAATTCCAAAAAAATGTTTCGTGCGTTTCAGGCCTCCACAGTCCAGGAAAAAAATGAGGATTTCCATATAATTTTACACCCTAATTATTTTTTTCCTATTTTTTCCTGAGCAGAGCCTAAAAATTGAAGTCCTATTTATTATCATTTAAAGGTTTCATTGTACTCTATTAGCCTGCAAAATTTTCGAATAATTATATTTAATTTAAAAAATATATGCTGTGCGGCGCCAAAATAGCCAGATCAACTACATTTTTATGGCTTGCGCCAAAGTGGGCGGTTCGCCCTTTTGTTGAAAGCTTTCGCTGCCTGTGAAGATGTTTTACATTTATTGGTTGCCTTTTTCACTTTTTTTGTGCATTAAATCGTTTTTGGTGATCGAAAATTCGGCAATCATAAAGAATTAGGGGTCGCTAATCTATTTTTTTAATTTAGGTTCAAAATTCAATGGTTTTCGAGTTGCTGATTACGATATGAACTCAACTCAGATTTGCACAACGCCGAATCTCGGACCCGAACAAAAACATGAAATTTTTTACCAAAGATTCTGCATTTTTCTTCGGTAAAAGCTTCGAATCCATTTACCGTATTTTCTCTAATTATCGCCCCGTCTCCATTAACCCCCCCCCCCGTCTCTAAAAAATTTAACTTTTTAATATTTTAATGGAAATTAATTAATTCTAAATTGAAAACAGTAAACTCAGTTGAATTCCTAGCATGAAGAATAAAGAATTAATAATTTTTATTTGATAAAAAATTTTTTGGTCATGTAATTTTAAAACATCCATTTTACAAAGCCTCTTTGGAGCTAACTTAAAAAATCATTGGCAAATAAAAAGATGCTTTTTAAGAACAGTGTTTTTGTCAATGGTATCGAATCCCAAAATTAGTTTTTTTTTAAAACTCTTAAAATAAAATTTAAAAAATTTTTTGTAGACACCGAAATTGAAGTGCCCATACCTCATTGGGTGTAAGTCGTAGAGACTTGTGGTCTATTGTATTTTGTAGAGAATTATGTGCTCTTTCAGATGAATATTTGGATTTTAGACAGAAAAAATTTTCACAGCCCCCTAGGAATTTTTTTCGAAAATTTTCCCGATTTTCACTGTATCTAGTGGTGAGCCGATCACTATGAAGGAGTGATCTCAGAATTTTTGATCGACAAAATATTGACTTATTCATTGATAAAGTGATCCGTGTTAAACATATGACCACCCAAAATTAGGGGTGGTTGCACTTTTTCTGCTCGCATATCGGCCAAAGAGAATTAATTGACACATATGTATGTGCTAGTCACCAAAAGGGGGGTTCCAGGTTCGAATCCGATGCATGTTAACTTCACAAAGATGTTTGCATCCAAACTGGCCAATGTCTCATACTTTGAATCGTTCTCTGAAAATGGGAAATGACGGGTCTATACAATGTTAATGATGTTCAAAATCCACGCAACACTCACTCGGAACAAATTGAACCCCAGCAGCAGCAGCAGTTTGTGCAGGTGACAGTGCCACGGGTACTCCTCCGACCATTGTAAATTGCGTTGGCGGCGGCGGCAGTGTTTCCCCATTCTGCTGAAAAAAAGTGATAATCATTTTGTGAAAAGGGTAATTAATTAAAAGGCTAATTCTGCTGGGTGTGTGGGTGTGGCATCAAAAACTGGCCTTTTTCTTACAGCAACCGCAGCATTGGCTGAAGATGATGAACACAACAGCGCTCACGAGCATCAACAGAAGATGAACGGGCAGCAGCAAAAAGACAGCGGAGGAATTCTGAACCCCGGACACAAATTCGAACAAAAAGTGTAAAATTTTTTTTTACAAAATCCACATTTATGCAAAAAATCACTTCAGAAAGCACGAATTAATGAGCAGAGCCCGTGACAATTGGGACTCCCACGGGATTTTTATGGGGATTCACGGTTCAGATTCCATTTTTTGCACAGTGGGATTTTTACGTGATTCCCAGTCGCGCTCCCGTCAATTTTTCAAATCCCAAATGACCCAATCGCCGGAGAACGGACGTTCGGATTAAAAACTCAGATTAGGACACCCAGTTTTTTTTCAAAAGTCCACAAAGACCCCCCTAAAAGCTCGGATTAAAACTTCAAAACTCATTTTTCGCTTTTATTTTTTATTCGTTTTAATACATACAGTAAGTACAGAGGCATACAAAAATGACAACATTGGAATACAGTAAATGGAGGCATACGATATAGACAATGACATTTGTAAGCAGTCACAGCGTTGAAAATGGAAATCACATATACAATACGAATAATATACACACAATTACAAAGTGGCAAAATGCACATATTTTATCGGTGAATCAATTTCTGCCGAAGAGTATTTTTTGGTGAAAAAATTCTTGAAAAAAGTTATGAAGCAAAAAATGCCGTAAAACTTTCTAAATCGGTTTTTAAGGGTCAGAGTGTTTTTCGCATTGACCTTTTTAATTCTCCGCCATTTCAACAAATTGTATCGGGGATTTCTTCGCCGATTCCCGATTTTGCTCACCCGGGATCGGGACGAACAAAAAAAAAAAATAAAGAAAAATTTGTTTTAAGTTTTTTAAAGTAAATATTAATTCTGGTTCAGAAATAGCTGATTTAAACCAGGGTTCTCATCGATAAATTTTCAAAATCAGAACTTCGGACCCAAAAAAGCAGATTTTGGGGTCGAAAATCAGAACATTTTGCAAAATTGCTTTAAAACAGTTATTTTTACAATTTATTCAATTAAAAAGATATTAAATATTATATTCCGTGCATTTTTTTCAAAAAACTTTAGGTGAACGGGCGGGGGAAGGTGGCCGCCGGAAAATTTTCTGTATTTCGTTCTGATTTGTTAACAGATTTTCTCCCAAAAAATTTTAAGAAACAGGTGGGGGTAAGGCAGGGGTGTGATCTGTTCTGATTTATCAGAAATGTTCTGATTTCGAGGGTCCAAATCTGATAAAAATGTTCTGATTTGTCAGAAATGTTCTGATTTTGGGGTAGCGACCAAAATTTGTTCTGATTTCTTAAACAAACTCATAATTTTAAAATTTTATGGCCTAATGTCACTATTTTACAAAAAAAAATATAAAATTTATGGCAGAATTTGGTCATTTTTTGGACAAAAATCTGTTAACAAATCGTACTAAAATCTAGGGTTCGGACCCCGTGGGCGGGGGTGGCTTTTCACGGGGGCGGGGGATGGCGGGGGTCAGAGTCGCGGGGGCGGGGACGGGGGCACGATAATTCCGCCCCCGCGGGGGCGGGGGTTTGATTTGAATTAACTCCAAAAATTTTACAAAAAAATTAATTTTTTATGAATGATGTGATGGCTCCACATTCCTTTAGTCAATGTATCGCCTCAATTCAATTCCCTTTGGCATAAATTACCCAGATTTTGTCTAAAGAATTACCAAATTTTAGAGATTTTTGGCTAATTTTTTAAGAAAAAATAGGTTTTTGGGGTAAACATATGACCACCCAAAATTAGGGGTGGTTGCACTTTTTCTGCTCGCATATCGGCCAAAGAGAATTAATTGACACATATGTATGTGCTAGTCACCAAAAGGGGGGTTCCAGGTTCGAATCCGATGCATGTTAACTTCACAAAGATGTTTGCATCCAAACTGGCCAATGTCTCATACTTTGAATCGTTCTCTGAAAATGGGAAATGACGGGTCTATACAATGTTAATGATGTTCAAAATCCACGCAACACTCACTCGGAACAAATTGAACCCCAGCAGCAGCAGCAGTTTGTGCAGGTGACAGTGCCACGGGTACTCCTCCGACCATTGTAAATTGCGTTGGCGGCGGCGGCAGTGTTTCCCCATTCTGCTGAAAAAAAGTGATAATCATTTTGTGAAAAGGGTAATTAATTAAAAGGCTAATTCTGCTGGGTGTGTGGGTGTGGCATCAAAAACTGGCCTTTTTCTTACAGCAACCGCAGCATTGGCTGAAGATGATGAACACAACAGCGCTCACGAGCATCAACAGAAGATGAACGGGCAGCAGCAAAAAGACAGCGGAGGAATTCTGAACCCCGGACACAAATTCGAACAAAAAGTGTAAAAATTTTTTTTTACAAAATCCACATTTATGCAAAAAATCACTTCAGAAAGCACGAATTAATGAGCAGAGCCCGTGACGATTGGGACTCCCACGGGATTTTTATGGGGATTCACGGTTCAGATTCCATTTTTTGCACAGTGGGATTTTTACGTGATTCCCAGTCGCGCTCCCGTCAATTTTTCAAATCCCAAATGACCCAATCGCCGGAGAACGGACGTTCGGATTAAAAACTCAGATTAGGACACCCAGTTTTTTTTCAAAAGTCCACAAAGACCCCCCTAAAAGCTCGGATTAAAACTTCAAAACTCATTTTTCGCTTTTATTTTTTATTCGTTTTAATACATACAGTAAGTACAGAGGCAAAATGTACATATTTTATCGGTGAATCAATTTCTGTCGAAGTGATTCCCTCGGAGCGGCTCGTCTTGGCTTGCGGGCGGGCACATCAATGAGCATGGCGTCAGACACGGCGCTCCGCAAATCGCTCCATCATCGGCTGCACATAGTTGACGAAGCAGTTGTGCGCACCGTACGTCTGCGGGAGGAGCATGTAGACGAGCACGGCCGTCTTCAGCAGCAGATACAGCCCGAACGGCGCGATGAAGTGGTCGACCAGCGAGAAGAGGGCGAAGGCGCACCAGTAGGCGAGCCATTGGGTGTCGTCCGCTGAAAATGGGATTGGGATATTAATTAAAATCAAAAATTGGAAAAATTGACTCACTTTTGCTTTGCGATCGGATGGTCATCACGCTCTGGTAGACCGGGTAACTTTTGACTGAAAAATGACAAAAATTAGTTGAGGCGGTGAAGACAAAAAAAAGGCGAAAACCCACCGAGCACATTGCTCACGAACATGTTGTAAGAGCCAAACAGCAGGTAGAACGTCAACAGGGCGACCACGGTGAAGAACAGCTGAAAAGCATTGTAAATTAGAGCGGGGAATGTCTTCCCCTTCCCTTCCTTTACCTGCTCGCGGTCCATCCCGGTCTGTCGCTCCACAGTGTCGATGATCGGATGGTGCAACTGGTCGAGCATCTCCCGCAGCACCGGGCGCACATCCTTGAAGCTGTTGATAGGCGCTGAGCGTGGCTGAAGACATGTCGGCGCTGGCGGTGGCACTTCTGACGCTTGCGTTGGCGCTTCCTTGGTCGTCTCCGGCGCTGCTGGTGGCGGCACTTCCTGCGCTTGCGTTGGCGCTTCCTTGGTCGTCTCCGGCGCTGCTGGTGGCGGCACTTCTGACGCTTGCGTTGGCGCTTCCTTGGTCGTCTCCGGCGCTGCTGGTGGCGGCACTTCCTGCGCTTGCGTTGGCGCTTCCTTGGTCGTCTCCGGCGCTGCTGGTGGCGGCACTTCCTGCGCTTGCGTTGGCGCTTCCTTGGTCGTCTCCGGCGCTGCTGGTGGCGGCACTTCTGACGCTTGCGTTGGCGCTTCCTTGGTCGTCTCCGGCGCTGCTGGTGGCGGCACTTCTGACGCTTGCGTTGGCGCTTCCTTGGTCGTCTCCGGCGCTGCTGGTGGCGGCACTAAAAGATTTAAATTCTTCAAAAATGTCGTGAACACAAACTTTTGGATACAATGACAGCGAAAACGAAGGGAATTCTGAGCACCACGAACAAAACGCCGAAAATGATGGATGCGACGATAATTTTGAAGAAGAATGCGCCATCATCAACTTCGAACTCGGAAAAACAAAAGGGAGGCATTTGTCTTTGGTCTGAAGGTGGGAAATTTGATAGAGAATTATGAAAAGTTGTCAAAGGTTTTCGGTACACGCACGAAAAAAACGTCCGATGGAGGTGCACTGTGTGTGCTGCCATGCCCGCGTGACAATTGCGGACAAAAGTGACAGCAGCATGTCCGGTTTTCTCGGACAAAAAGAACAATCATTTGCCTAAGCCCCCGAAACAAAATGTTTGGGAGGCATTTAATTCATTAGACAAAGAAGAATTTAGGCGGAAATTCGACGGCAAAAAACTCGAACGCGTGAAAGCCGAACCCCGAATCAGGACAAATTGCGGCTGGATGGCGAGGACATCGTGCTATACGACAGTCGCACTGTCAGAATTGGAACAAAGAACGTTGTGCTCGTTTTTGGGTGCGAACGGGTTGTCTCATTAGGGGCCAAAGACAGAATTTATATTTAATTTTTTAGAGTTTGGACATTTGAGCAAAAACAGTGCAAGATGGCATTTGGACGGGACAATGATGCCGAGATTCACGATGTTATTACGGATCTTGGTCTGCAGGTCGAAGGATACGCAGAAAAATTGAAGGACTACGAAAACATGGAAGATTCAAGCATGGATGTTGCTTAAAATTGTTGAATCCCAATTTTCACCCTTTTTTTATTCATTCGCTTTTTGAAATATTCCTTTTTCATGCAAATTTTATTTTTTTGTTATTTGTTTATGCGATTCTGATAAATTGATAATGAACTTAGTTTTTTATAATTTTTTAAAATGTAGTTTTCGACTTTTTCACTAATTTTTGGCTTGGCGACATTTTGACTCTTTTTAGCTTGGACGACATTTCGACGCAGCGACTTATGACGCAGCGATATTTCGACGCGGCGACATTATGACGCGGCGACATTTCGACGCAGCGACATTTTGACGGGCAGCGATTTTTGTCTCATTGTCGCCAGCAAAAACTAATGTGTATATAAAGAGGAAAGGAATTTCTAGAATTTTCATTCCCTGCTTCATTATTCACATTCATTTTTGCCATCACCACCAATTGTGTGCACGCGTAATTTCTGAGGCATGTGTTTTTGTTTTGTTTTTTGCCATTTTTCTGATTTTATTTTAAAATGATCAATTTCGCCATAATTTGATTGATTTTAATGCATATTTAAGAAAAAACTTAAAATTTCTGTTCGAATTCGGGTCCGGGTTTCGGAGTTGGTCAAATTCGAGTTCAGATTCATTATCAACACCTTCTAAAATCCCCAAAAACTTACCTAAATAGGGTTAAAAACAAAATGAACTTTATGAAGAAACTGCCTTGTATTGCAGTTTAATGTCCAATCGAATTCTACGAGTTCAGACTTTTTCTTACTTTGCCAAATCTTACATTTTTGGTATCAATCGAAAGTTTGCAACCAAAACCTGCGCTTACAAAAACAAATCAAACATTTATCTTGAATATACTCGAAAAAACAGCTAAATTTCGGATTTTCTATTGTAAATCTTTTCAATATTTGCTTTTTTCTTTTACGCATAAATTGCTGAGACTTTAAACCTTCAACTGATACAAAAAGTGTAGGCAAATGAAAAAAGATATGGCCTGTAAAACTGAGAATGGTTTGATTGAACGCGTAAACTGCAATAGAGCCACCCTTTCATTGTGTCGCCCCAATTGTGATCAAATGAAAAAGGAGAAACGAGACCAAAATTTCTATTCACTGCATTACATTTTCAAAATTGCAATTTTTTTTTATATTTCTTCTTAACTTAGGATCCAATTCACTCAAAAGCTTTAACATAATGAGCAACAACGAACCCAACCGTGGTGACGCGAACGCGGACAATGCCGAACGACGCACTGACGGCGAACAGATGAACAACGATGAGCCCGACACCGTTGCTACTGGAAGAACCACGACAACCCCAGAGGTTTTGAAGGGGAGCGAAACGGGTTGGAAAATTGGAATTGGTAGTTAATTTACCGCCCTATTTTCGAAAAAAAAACAAGGAATTTTTTGGGTTGCTGGCTGATCACGAAGCTAAAAATAAGCCATTCCGGTATACTGCAGATTGTACCCATTTTATCTATAAGGGATTCGGGGTCGCTGATCACAAATCCGGCACCCATTGAAAACAATTTGAACTCCGGGTCCGAATTCTAACAAAAACTCGAATCTTGAATTTTTAGAGTTTCGAATTTTGCTTCAAAAAAGCCTTAAATATACGGAAACAAAATTGAAAATCATCAATGAAGTGAGATTCAAAAACTTGAACTCTCCTATTTTTGTTCGAATTTGGCTCCGGGGAACGGGATTGGTCGACATGGGTGCCGGATTTGTGATCAGCGACCCCGAAAACCCTTAACTGTTACCATGATTTGTCAATGCAAATAACAGAAAATCCGGGACTAAATGTTTGTATTTTGGCTGATTAACTGGGCTTTGGCCTCTTCAGTCCCAAGGGTATTGTATTTACAAATTCAGTCCCATCCTCCAATTTTTTGCTCTTAAACATCAATCAATGTTTCCGTCAAAAAGACATTCGTTGTCTCATTTAGCAACAGCAGCAGCAGACGGCGGAGGGGACAATGCCCGCCCATGGCAGCACGGAACAAACAGATGGAGAAGGTACATTTTCTGGTGTATAAGATTGATATTTGTTGTTGTTAAAACAACTCTTTTCATAATAATAGCAAAAATATATAAGATTTTCAATTTTAGCACACACATATTTTTCCTCCGCTAATTTCAATGTCTGTCATTTTTTATTTCGTCGTTTGTGTTGGTGTTCCGTCACGGTGCTGGGTCAAAGTGACAAAAGTGCGAATGTGGGCGAAGTGACAAAAGTGCGAATGTGGGCGAAGTGACAAAAGTGCGAATGTGGGCGAAGTGACAAAAGTGCGAATGTGGGCGAAGTGACAAAAGTGCGAATGTGGGCGAAGTGACAAAAGTGCGAATGTGGGCGAAGTGACAAAAAAAAATTCAAAAAAAAAACTCATAAAGTTTAGAGGGAGGGCAAATTTTATTTTTTTTATTAGCATTTTCATAAATATCCTGCTCGTATATCCACAATTTTTTTAATAATAGCAACAACAACAACAATTTTTTTTCAATTTTAGCACATTTTTTTGGTAATAGTAAAGCTGGTGCCCTCCACCCTTTTTTGAAAAAAAATTTTTGTTTTCAAAAGACATGAAAACAAGTTTCCTGGAGTTTTCGAGGTCGCTAACCACGAAACGAAATTATCTAATTTTTGATATAATAAAGCAATAAATTCTATTTATTTTAAGTTGGCAAATTCACTATATGTGGCCATTTGTAATGATATGTCGTCCTTGATTTTGATTTGAGATTCGTCTAAGTCATCATTTGGATCCGGAGACCGAAATTGTTCAAATGGATACCGGATGCGACCTCGAAAACCCCAGGAAACCTGTTTTCATGTCTTTTGAAAACAAAAAAAAATTTTCAAAAACGGAGGGCACCAGTTTTATTAAATTTTCCAGTCAATGATGGTGTCATCCCGAACGTGCCGCCAGTGGGTGCCGAGGACCTCGCTGCGCCTTTGCCGGGTATAAAAAAAGTTTTTTTGGTTCAATTTCATTTCCAAAGTTTTTTTATTTTATCCTCTCGTTCACTCTCTCTCTCCTTCACTCTCTTTTTTTTGTTTTGATACTCTCTTCCTCCCTTTCCTCCCCCCCCGCACGCATCGATTCCCCCAAGGAATTTTTTTTCAAATTTACAAACACATTTATAAGAAAAAATTTTTGATACGAAAATTCCAAGAAAAAAATTTCGATAATTTTTTCATTTTTTTAATTTGAAAAATCTTTAAAAAATTTTTATTAGAATTTTATTATCAATTGGGACGACAGGGAGGGCGAAACGCAGTGCACCCCATTTTCCTCCGTCCTGTTCACCCCAACCGTTTCTCTTTCTTTAGAGTGCAGCTGGACCGGGACCTAAACACGGACAACTGAGTACCGAGCTCCCGGTTTTGAAAATTTTGACCGGGACCGGGGAATTCACAGCCGGCTTTCCCAGCCAAAAAGCCCCGGGTTTTCAAGCCGAAAAGTCCAGCAGAAATTATTCTAATCAGCCGATCAAAGCCGTTGAAAACATCGCCCTCTTCTCTCTTTTTTCTCATCTATTTCTCCCTGTCCTTTTCCCCCTGCCGTTTTTCTCGCTCTCTTCGCTCTCTCTCACTCTCCTTTACTCTCTTTCCATCGCTCTCTTTCTCCTTCGTTCTATTCTTTCTCTATTTTATTCTCTCCCTTTCCTTTCCCCCTACCCATCGCTTCTCTCGCTCTCTCTCTTCGCTCTCTCTCTCTTTTTCACTCTCTACTCTCTCTTTCTTACTCTCTTTTATTTAAAAAAATCTTCAAATAAAACCAACCAAAAATAATGGAAATTTTTAACCTTTAAAAATTTTTTCAGTCAATGATGGTGGCGTCCAGGACGAGGCAATTGTTGAAGGACAGCAACTTGTGGACTTAGGGAACATCGACGAGCTTTTGGCCGGTAATTTGTTTTTTTTCTCTTTATTGCTACAGTTTTTTTGTTTGTTTGTAGCAAGTGAAATCTCTCTCCGCTGTTTTTTCTCCCCCCCCCCCCCGCCCCACCTCCTCTCCCTCTCCTTCGCTCTCTTTCTTTTACTTTCTTCTGTTTTTCTCTCTCTCTCCCTTATTCTTCTCTCTCTCTCTCTCTCCACCTTCGTTCTCTTTCTTTAGCTTAAAATCGCAAAAATTGGCCATATATTGTGAAAATCTGGTAACAAATCACAACCAAAGCTTCAAGAAAATTTTCCCGGGGACGCCTGTTGGCACCGCCTTATTCCCGCATTTTTTTGGAAAACCGCGCCGAAAAAAACTATTTGGGTCTTTAAAAAGCAAAAAAATGTCATCGGCGGCCGACCCCCCCCCCCACTTTTTTAATGTATGATTCTTTTACCACTTTGCTTTTTTGTCTCTCATTTTCTCTCTCTCAAACGCGGGAGGTCTGTTAGTGCCGTTAGGCGCCGCCGGGAAGGAATTTACCTTTGATTTGTTAACTGATTTTGGGGAGAGTGGGGGGGGGGGGACGGGACAAAATTTCGCCGCCAAAAATTTAGAAATTTATGTTTTTTGATTTTAATTTTTTTTTGTATTCAGGAATTCGACATACTCTTGTGAACTTACGTGATAGCGCCAATGCGGAAATTGACCGAATTGATGGCCGTCTTCAAGGTGGGTATGCTGCTTCTGGGGTTTTTGTCGGGATTCGAGAATATGGCATCCCCTTTTATTAATTTCTGGTTACGGACCTGGTTTGTAGTAAATTCCAATCGCACGGACGCAGGACAAGAACAGCCGCTTGGGGGTAAAATTTTGGGGATGTATTTCATCCCCCCCCCCCCGACATTTTCCCCCGAAAAAAAATTCAAAAAAAAACTCATAAAGTTTAGAGGGAGGGCAAATTTTATTTTTTTTATTAGCATTTTCATAAATATCCTGCTCGTATATCCACAATTTTTTTAATAATAGCAACAACAAAAAAATTTTTTCAATTTTAGCACATTTTTTTGGTAATAGTAAAGCTGGTGCCCTCCACCCTTTTTTGAAAAAAAATTTTTGTTTTCAAAAGACATGAAAACAAGTTTCCTGGAGTTTTCGAGGTCGCTAACCACGAATCCGATATCCATTTCGTCCAATTCCGAACCCTGGACCCGAATTCGAACAAAAAGTCGAAAATTCAAATTTTTCGAATTGCATTTTTTGCTCAAATTTGTTTAAAAACACGGAAATGGACTACAAGTCATCATTTGGATCCGGAGACCGAAATTGTTCAAATGGATACCGGATGCGACCTCGAAAACCCCAGGAAACCTGTTTTCATGTCTTTTGAAAACAAAAAAAAATTTTCAAAAACGGAGGGCACCAGTTTTATTAAATTTTCCAGTCAATGATGGTGTCATCCCGAACGTGCCGCCAGTGGGTGCCGAGGACCTCGCTGCGCCTTTGCCGGGTATAAAAAAAGTTTTTTTGGTTCAATTTCATTTCCAAAGTTTTTTTATTTTATCCTCTCGTTCACTCTCTCTCTCTCCTTCACTCTCTTTTTTTTTTGTTTTGATACTCTCTTCCTCCCTTTCCTCCCCCCCCCGCACGCATCGATTCCCCCAAGGAATTTTTTTTCAAATTTACAAACACATTTATAAGAAAAAATTTTTGATACGAAAATTCCAAGAAAAAAATTTCGATAATTTTAGAGTGCAGCTGGACCGGGACCTAAACACGGACAACTGAGTACCGAGCTCCCGGTTTTGAAAATTTTGACCGGGACCGGGGAATTCACAGCCGGCTTTCCCAGCCAAAAAGCCCCGGGGTTTCAAGCCGAAAAGTCCAGGTTCCGCTGCGCTCTACTTTCATTTTCTCTCTCTCTCTCCTTCGCCCTCCCCACCTCCTCTCCCTCTCCTTCGCTCTCTTTCTTTTACTTTCTTGTTTTTCTCTCTCTCTCCCTTATTCTTCTCTCTCTCTCTCTCTCCACCTTCGTTCTCTTTCTTTAGCTTAAAATCGCAAAAATTGGCCATATATTGTGAAAATCTGGTAACAAATCACAACCAAAGCTTCAAGAAAATTTTCCCGGGGACGCCTATTGGCACCGCCTTATTCCCGCATTTTTTTGGAAAACCGCGCCGAAAAAAACTGTTTGGGACTTTAAAAAGCAAAAAAATGTCATCGGCGGCCGACCCCCCCCCCCCACGTTTTTAATGTATGATTCTTTTACCATTTTGCTTTTTTGTCTCTCATTTTCTCTCTCTCTCTCTCTCCTTCGCCCTCTTCTCTCTTTTTTCTCCTCTATTTCTCCCTGTCCTTTCCCCCCTGCCGTTTTTCTCGCTCTCTCCTTCGCTCTCTCTCACTCTCCTTTACTCTCTTTCCATCGCTCTCTTTCTCCTTCGTTCTATTCTTTCTCTATTTTATTCTCTCCCTTTCCTTTCCCCCTACCCATCGCTTCTCTCGCCGTTTCCCACCGTGAAGTTTTTTTTCAAATTTACAAACAGAAATTATCAATGAATTTTTTCTTCATAACAAAATTCCGAAGAAAAGAATCCGTGACAAATTTTTTGCAATTTTAGAAATATTTATAATTCAACATTGGATTTTTTGGAAAAAAATTCTTTTAATTTTCTTCAATTCGCAAACAACGAGGAGCGGAAACGTCTAGCACCCCATTTTCCTCCCGTCGGTTCCCCTCCGCCCAACTGTTTCTCTCTCTCGCGCTCTCTCTCTCTCCTTAGCTCTCTCTTCTTCGCTCGCTCTCTCTCTTTCTCACTCTCTTTTATTTTTCTACCCTTTATTTTTTCTTTAAAAATTTCAAATAAAAACAAAATAAAAATAATAGAAATTTAAATCTTGGGACAATTTTTTCAGTCAATGATGATGGCGCTTTGAACGTGCCAGTGGAGGAGGAACAGCAACTTGTGGACGAAAGAAACATCGAGGAACTTGTGGCCGGTAATTTGTTTTTTAACTTTATTGCGAGTTTTTTTTGTTTGTTGCAAGAGAATCTCTTCTATCTCACCTTCCTTTCTCCCCAACCCCTCCGCCCCACCTCTCCCTCTCCTTCGCTTTTTTTCTTTCTCTCTCTCTTCAAACAGGGGTGGGTCTGGAAAATTTCTTTCTTAGGGCGAAACGCAGTGCACCCCATTTTCCTCCGTCCTGTTCACCCCAACCGTTTCTCTTTCTTTAGAGTGCAGCTAGACCGGGACCTAAACACGGACAACTGAGTACCGAGCTCCCGGTTTTGAAAATTTTGACCGGGACCGGGGAATTCACAGCCGGCTTTCCCAGCCAAAAAGCCCCGGGTTCTCAAGCCGAAAAGTCCAGGTTCCGCTGCACTCTACTTTCATTTTCTCTCTCTCTCTCCTTCGCCCTCTTCTCTCTTTTTTCTCCTCTATTTCTCCCTTTCCTTTCCCCCCTGCCGTTTTTCTCGCTCTCTCATTCGCTCTCTCTCACTCTCCTTTACTCTCTTTCCATCGCTCTCTTTCTCCTTCGTTCTATTCTTTCTCTATTTTATTCTCTCCCTTTCCTTTCCCCCTACCCATCGCTAAAAATCTTCGAAACTTTTTTTTACAAGTAATTTTTTTATGAAAATTTTCTCAAAATTTTATGACCAATTAGAAAAAATCTTTAAAATAATAAGCTTATTCTTTACGCCTAGGACGCTTTGCTGTTTTGGGGCGATTAATTCGCCAATGTGACGACTACATTAACTATCTTCGCGTGCTCGCCAACTTGATGGACGAATTGCGCTGGGAGGGAGCAAATTCGGTGCCGGGCGCGTCCGATGTTCTGCTCATCCCGCTGAATTGCGTGACGATGATCCGAATGTGCCTCATTGTTTTCCGTGCAACGCTTAGTTTGGTGATGGAGCCGGTGACATTTGCGATGCTCTCCTTCACCTCTGTATATGTGTCTTATTCGTGTTTTGGCATGTGTCACCAGATCACTATTTATTTCTTTATCGTATTTTTTTGTATTTCATTCTTCCATCTCATGCCATTGTACTATCACTTTTTGGCTAATTTGTAATGTTTGTTTGTTTTTGTGCTAGGTCAAACCTAAATTATCAATGGAGCGAAATAAAAAAAAGTATCAATGGTAATAATATTTAAATTATTAATATTTAAATATAATTATTATTTTAATTTTATTTACATATTGAGCTGGACACTTGGAGCTATCAGATTAAATCATTTATTTCATTGAAATCAATAGGGGATGGAAATTTTATTATGAAAAATCGCAAAACATATACATAAATATGTAAAAAAAAGCCCATATATTAAAAAAATGTACAAAACTCCTCATCTATGAACAGAATAAGTAAATAAAATTTCTTTATATTTTTTGGTGAAAAAATTCTTGAAAAAAGTTATGAAGCAAAAAATGCCGTAAAACTTTCTAAATCGGTTTTTAAGGGTCAGAGTGTTTTTCGCATTGACCTTTTTAATTCTCCGCCATTTCAACAAATTGTATCGGGGATTTCGTTGCCGATTCCCGATTTTTCTCACCCGGGATCGGGACGAACAAAAAAAAAATAAAGAAAAATTTGTTTTAAGTTTTTTAAAGTAAATATTAATTCTGGTTCAGAAATAGCTGATTTAAACCAGGGTTCTCATCGATAAATTTTCAAAATCAGAACTTCGGACCCAAAAAATCAGATTTTGGGGTCGAAAATCAGAACATTTTGCAAAATTGCTTTAAGACAGTTATTTTTACAATTTATTCAATTAAAAAGATATTAAATATTATATTCCGTGCATTTTTTTCCAAAAACTTTAGGTGAACGGGCGGGGGAAGGTGGCCGCCGGAAAATTTTCTGTATTTCGTTCTGATTTGTTAACAGATTTTCTCCCAAAAAATTTTAAGAAACAGGTGGGGGTAAGGCGTGCCGGAAAAAAACTTTGTGCTTTTAATGCGATTCGGTTACAGATTTTGTCCAAAAAATTGTTTAAATTTTGCCAAAAATCATTTCTGACAAATCACAGATGAGAACCCTGATTTAAACACAATACAGCTATTTAATATTAAATAATAATTTTTTCCAATTAATTTTTTTCGTTTTATTTGAAATTCAAAAATGCAAATCCAAGCTGATCGCGCTCATTGGATGTGCTTCTATTTTGCATTAATTGCTTATTTCGAATTATTTTAAATAGTTCTGCTCTAATTGATGTAACCGCCAAATGAGGAATGAATTAATAGGCTATAAAATTATTTTTTTACGAATCCTTGCTAATTAATGTCATTACGTGCCACCATTATTTACCTATCTTTTGGCACTTTGCTCCATTTTGAATTGCTTCACAAAGCTGGCCATTTCTGTTTGTTTACACTGCATTTTTGACAGAATTACATTTCGTTTAGCAGTGAAAAGCGCTTTTATTCCACGGTTTGCAATTGGTAACAACACAAAATAATGTTTTAGATTATCAAATTTCGCGGCAATTTCTCCGACGTGTTTTCAACGGCTTTGATCGGCTGATTAGAATAATTTCTGAGAAATATTAGAAGATTAAAATCTGATTTTATTTTGGGTTTTTCTATAGTAAAAGCAATATCCGATTTTCTTTAACTACACAACATTAATTTTCATAGAATTGGTTTAGGATTTTGTATTACATTTTATCATATTATAAATTTGTATGATGGCTAGATAATCGCTGGCTGTATAATCGATATTCAAATTCAGGGCCCTTCTCATCACCGAATAATATGGCTTTTCTTCATTTTAATGACAATTGTTATTTATTTGTTTGTTTGTTTTTATAAGTTTAATCATCGTACGTTTCGATCACTTTTTGCACCATCGCTGTTTCAATTATTTAATCTACATACTTCTGCTGGTCAAGTCACCAATTTAATCTCCAATCACTGCTTGGGTTTGTTAATTGATTGCTGCAATACCTTTCTTTGCACATTGGTGTGTAGAATGAAAGAGAAAAAAATAACTAAAAAAAATTTTTTTATTCAAAAAAAAAAAACCAGTCGTGCCTATTTTAGTGCAGCTACTATAATTATTGCTATTCCAACTGGTATTAAGGTTTTTTCTTGACTAATAAGTGTTTATGGTTCCCCTTTTTTTTTTAAATTTTAGTCATCAAAAAAGACAATTTTACGCAATTTACGAGGTGTTTTTTAAAGAATTTTTAAAATTATTTTAGTGCGTCAAACATTTCAATCGGAGTTTCCGTTTGTCTTTAGACGAATCTCAAATCAAAATCAAGGACGACATATCATTACAAATGGCCACATATAGTGAATTTGCCAACTTAAAATAAATAGAATTTATTGCTTTATTATATCAAAAATTAGATAATTTCGTTGAGTTTCAAAGAAGTTGCGGCTTGTAAATTTCAAAAATTGATTTGGTAAACCTTTTTGACCACAACTTCTTTGAAACTCAACGAAATTTTTTTGTAATTTTACAGAAAAATAGAAGATTCTTAGGGCTATCAAATGGTTCCAAGGTTTAATTTGGGTGCTTCTAGAAAAATATTTAATTGCTAATTAACTAATTAATTAATTAAAATCATTGTTCGGTACCGAAATGACCCGCCTCTTCTGATCATCACTCATTCGCACTTTTGTCACTTCGCCCACATTCGCACTTTTGTCACTTCGCCCACATTCGCACTTTTGTCACTTCGCCCACATTCGCACTTTTGTCACTTCGCCCACATTCGCACTTTTGTCACTTCGCCCACATTCGCACTTTTGTCACTTCGCCCACATTCGCACTTTTGTCACTTTGACCCAGCACTGTGACGGAACACCAACACAAACGACGAAATAAAAAATGACAGACATTGAAATTAGCGGAGGAAAAATATGTGTGTATGTACGCTTTGTTTCTTTCTTTCTTTTCAGTCTCTCTTTAGTTTTTATCTCATTCATTCATTCATTCGTTTTCTCTTTATATTTCTTGTTCTCTGTCTATCTCTATCTTAACTTATCTTTCTCTTTTTTCTCGTTTCTTTATCTTTCTTTCGTTTAAAAAAATTATAAATTTGACAACATCTTAAATATACTACGAGCGGTTGGGCGCCGCTTCGCGGCGCCTACCGTATCCATTCAAGGAGGAGAGAGAGAGAGAAAGAGAGAGAGAGAGAGAGATATGGAGTGAGGAGAAAAAAAGAAAGAGAGAGAACGGTGAGGGGAGAAGAGATGAGAGAAGGGAAAGAAAAGGAGGAAAAGAGAGAGTGAGGTGAGGAAAGAGAGAGAGAGAGAAAAATGAAAGAAAAAGAGCGGGAAGAAAGTTAAAAGAAAAAGAGAGGGAGGAGAAAGAAAGAGAGTGAGTGAGAGAAAAAGAGAGGGAGGGAGAGAGAATGAAGAAGAGAGAGAGAGTGAGGAGAATAGAAGAGAAAAGGAGGAAAAGAGAAAGGGCGAGTGTGAGAGAGAGTGAGAGCGAGCACAAATGTTAGTACCACACTTGGGAGCCCTGAAAATGAGGGAAAGGAAAAATACCAAAAGGGAATAAATGAGACTTGGAGAAGTTATTAATTTAAAATTATTTTTATAATTTTTTATATCATTTAAAAATTATTAGCAGAGCGGTTGGCGCCGCGAAGCGGCGCCCAACCGCTCGTAGTATATTTAAGATGTTGTCAAATTTATAATTTTTTTAAACGAAAGAAAGATAAAGAAACGAGAAAAAAGAGAAAGATAAGTTAAGATAGAGATAGACAGAGAACAAGAAATATAAAGAGAAAACGAATGAATGAATGAATGAGATAAAAACTAAAGAGAGACTGAAAAGAAAGAAAGAAACAAAGTGTACATACACACATATTTTTCCTCCGCTAATTTCAATGTCTGTCATTTTTTATTTCGTCGTTTGTGTTGGTGTTCCGTCACGGTGCTGGGTCAAAGTGACAAAAGTGCGAATGTGGGCGAAGTGACAAAAGTGCGAATGTGGGCGAAGTGACAAAAGTGCGAATGTGGGCGAAGTGACAAAAGTGCGAATGTGGGCGAAGTGACAAAAGTGCGAATGTGGGCGAAGTGACAAAAGTGCGAATGTGGGCGAAGTGACAAAAGTGCGAATGAGTGATGATCAGAAGAGGCGGGTCATTTCGGTACCGAACAATGATTTTAATTAATTAATTAGTTAATTAGCAATTAAATATTTTTCTAGAAGCACCCAAATTAAACCTTGGAACCATTTGATAGCCCTAAGAATCTTCTATTTTTCTGTAAAATTACAAAAAAATTTCGTTGAGTTTCAAAGAAGTTGTGGTCAAAAAGGTTTACCAAATCAATTTTTGAAATTTACAAGCCGCAACTTCTTTGAAACTCAACGAAATTATCTAATTTTTGATATAATAAAGCAATAAATTCTATTTATTTTAAGTTGGCAAATTCACTATATGTGGCCATTTGTAATGATATGTCGTCCTTGATTTTGATTTGAGATTCGTCTAAAGACAAACGGAAACTCCGATTGAAATGTTTGACGCACTAAAATAATTTTAAAAATTCTTTAAAAAACACCTCGTAAATTGCGTAAAATTGTCTTTTTTGATGACACAAATTAAAAAAAAAAAGGGGAACCATAAACACTTATTAGTCAAGAAAAAACCTTAATACCAGTTGGAATAGCAATAATTATAGTAGCTGCACTAAAATAGGCACGACTGGTTTTTTTTTTTTGAATAAAAAAATTTTTTTTAGTTATTTTTTTCTCTTTCATTCTACACACCAATGTGCAAAGAAAGGTATTGCAGCAATCAATTAACAAACCCAAGCAGTGATTGGAGATTAAATTGGTGACTTGACCAGCAGAAGTATGTAGATTAAATAATTGAAACAGCGATGGTGCAAAAAGTGATCGAAACGTACGATGATTGAAATGATTAGATGATGACAAACTTATAAAAACAAACAAACAAATAAATAACAATTGTCATTAAAATGAAGAAAAGCCATATTATTCGGTGATGAGAAGGGCCCTGAATTTGAATATCGATTATACAGCCAGCGATTATCTAGCCATCATACAAATTTATAATATGATAAAATGTAATACAAAATCCTAAACCAATTCTATGAAAATTAATGTTGTGTAGTTAAAGAAAATCGGATATTGCTTTTACTATAGAAAAACCCAAAATAAAATCAGATTTTAATCTTCTAATATTTCTCAGAAATTATTCTAATCAGCCGATCAAAGCCGTTGAAAACACGTCGGAGAAATTGCCGCGAAATTTGATAATCTAAAACATTATTTTGTGTTGTTACCAATTGCAAACCGTGGAATAAAAGCGCTTTTCACTGCTAAACGAAATGTAATTCTGTCAAAAATGCAGTGTAAACAAACAGAAATGGCCAGCTTTGTGAAGCAATTCAAAATGGAGCAAAGTGCCAAAAGATAGGTAAATAATGGTGGCACGTAATGACATTAATTAGCAAGGATTCGTAAAAAAATAATTTTATAGCCTATTAATTCATTCCTCATTTGGCGGTTACATCAATTAGAGCAGAACTATTTAAAATAATTCGAAATAAGCAATTAATGCAAAATAGAAGCACATCCAATGAGCGCGATCAGCTTGGATTTGCATTTTTGAATTTCAAATAAAACGAAAAAAATTAATTGGAAAAAATTATTATTTAATATTAAATAGCTGTATTGTGTTTAAATCAGGGTTCTCATCTGTGATTTGTCAGAAATGTTCTGATTTTTGGGGGGCGACCAAAATTTGTTCTGATTTCTTAAATAAACTCAAAATTTATGAAATTTATGGCATAATGTCACTATTTTATCAAGAAATAAGATTTTTGGCAAAATTTAAACAATTTTTTGGACAAAATCTGTAACCGAATCGCATTAAAAGCACAAAGTTTTTTTCCGGCACGCCTTACCCCCACCTGTTTCTTAAAATTTTTTGGGAGAAAATCTGTTAACAAATCAGAACGAAATACAGAAAATTTTCCGGCGGCCACCTTCCCCCGCCCGTTCACCTAAAGTTTTTGGAAAAAAATGCACGGAATATAATATTTAATATCTTTTTGATTGAATAAATTGTAAAAATAACTGTTTTAAAGCAATTTTGCAAAATGTTCTGATTTTCGACCCCAAAATCTGATTTTTTGGGTCCGAAGTTCTGATTTTGAAAATTTATCGATGAGAACCCTGGTTTAAATCAGCTATTTCTGAACCAGAATTAATATTTACTTTAAAAAACTAAAAGAACAAATCTATTTTCTAACATAATGAAAGCACATTCCTTACCACCGTTTATTTTCAAATTAATAAATAATGAACTTTATTTAAATTAATGATTAAAATCGAAGTCAACATTACTCATTTTTGTACGAAAACAAACGTGCTGAGTCAAACCTAAGTATCAATGGGCGAACATAAATATTATCAATCTGGGAGAATCTAAAAAAAGTATCAATTATAATAATATTTTAATTATTAATATTTAAATCCAATTATTATTTTATTTTATTTACATATTGAGGAGGACACTTGGAGCTATCGCTCAATACCGGTTTTAATTAATTAACAAAGTTTAAGTTATTATTTTGTAAATAAAATTAAAATAAAGCCAATGATCCGATTCTCCACATGAGCCGCACGGATGAGTTGGTGATCCGCATTATTTTAATTTTATTTACTAAATAATAAATCTAACTTAGTTTAAACTTTGTCAATTAATTAAAACCGGTATTGAGCGATAGCTCCAAGTGTCCAGCTCAATATGTAAATAAAATTAAAATAATAATTATATTTAAATATTAATAATTTAAATATTATTATCATTGATACTTTTTTTTATTTCGCTCCATTGATAATTTAGGTTTGACCTAGCACATAAACAAACAAACATTACAAATTAGCCAAAAAAGTGATAGTACAATGGCATGAGATGGAAGAAAGAAAGACAAAAAAATACGATAAAGAAATAAATAGTGATCTGGTGACACATGCCAAAACACGAATAAGACACATATACAGAGGTGAAGGAGAGCATCGCAAATGTCACCGGCTCCATCGACAAACTAAGCGTTGCACGGAAAACAATGAGGCACATTCGGATCATCGTGACGCAATTCAGCGGGATGAGCAGAACATCGGACGCGCCCGGCACCGAATTTGCTCCCTGCCTGCGCAATTCGTCCATCAAGTTGGCGAGCACTCCGAGATAGTTAATGTAGTCGTCACATTGGCGAATTAATCGCCCCAAAACAGCAAAGCGTCCTAGGCGTAAAGAATAAGTTTATTATTTTAAAGATTTTTTGTAATTGGTCATAAAAATTTCAGAAAAATGTCATCCATTTCGAAGATTTAAAAAAAACAAGTGGGAATTGATTGAACCAGGGGGAAGAAGCACGACAGTATCATTTTATACATATGAATGGGATTATTGACATGCTTGCGTCAAAGAATGAGCAATGATAACCAAAAAAATTAGGGCAAATAAAATGTGCGAATCATTACAAAAGTGGGATATAAATGTGGAATAATTGGATAGAGCAGGGTCGAGATTTCTATTGTGAATTTTTAATATTACCGTTGTGTGAAGAACAATAAAAAAGTTTGGGGCTTCAAAAATCGGAATTTTAATCCCTTAGTCAATAGTTTTTTAAATCGTTTATTAATAAAATTTATTTCTTTTCATGTTGGGTTTGAACCCGGACCCTGCAAAAAAGCGAATTTAACCAATTGAACCACCAATTTTGCTCAATTTCCCCACTTCGCCACCATCGCTGAAGTGAAAATACACTCACAATTTCAATTTTTGATGGCCTAAATTTTTTTATTTTCCTTCACATATCGCTAATATTCAAGTCGACTCTGTTCAATTATACCACATTTATACCCATTTTAACTGTAAGTTCGCGAGGTTCCCTTTTTAGTTCAAACACAAATAAATGTGTAATTTAAAGATTGGAATTTACTACAAACCAGGTCCGTAACCAGAAATTAATAAAAGGGGATGCCATATTCTCGAATCCCGACAAAAACCCCAGAAGCAGCATACCCACCTTGAAGACGGCCATCAATTCGGTCAATTTCCGCATTGGCGCTATCACGTAAGTTCACAAGAGTATGTCGAATTCCTGAATACAAAAAAAAATTAAAATCAAAAAACATAAATTTCTAAATTTTTGGCGGCGAAATTTTGTCCCGTCCCCCCCCCCCCACTCTCCCCAAAATCAGTTAACAAATCAAAGGTAAATTCCTTCCCGGCGGCGCCTAACGGCACTAACAGACCTCCCGCGTTTGAGAGAGAGAAAATGAGAGACAACAAAGCAAAGTGGTAAAAGAATCATACATTAAAAAAGTGGGGGGGGGGGTCGGCCGCCGATGACATTTTTTTGCTTTTTAAAGACCCAAATAGTTTTTTTCGGCGCGGTTTTCCAAAAAAATGCGGGAATAAGGCGGTGCCAACAGGCGTCCCCGGGAAAATTTTCTTGAAGCTTTGGTTGTGATTTGTTACCAGATTTTCACAATATATGGCCAATTTTTGCGATTTTAAGCTAAAGAAAGAGAACGAAGGTGGAGAGAGAGAGAGAGAGAAGAATAAGGGAGAGAGAGAGAAAAACAGAAGAAAGTAAAAGAAAGAGAGCGAAGGAGAGGGAGAGGAGGTGGGGCGGGGGGGGGGGGAGAAAAAACAGCGGAGAGAGATTTCACTTGCTACAAACAAACAAAAAAACTGTAGCAATAAAGAGAAAAAAAACAAATTACCGGCCAAAAGCTCGTCGATGTTCCCTAAGTCCACAAGTTGCTGTCCTTCAACAATTGCCTCGTCCTGGACGCCACCATCATTGACTGAAAAAATTTTTAAAGGTTAAAAATTTCCATTATTTTTGGTTGGTTTTATTTGAAGATTTTTTTAAATAAAAGAGAGTAAGAAAGAGAGAGTAGAGAGTGAAAAAGAGAGAGAGAGCGAAGAGAGAGAGCGAGAGAAGCGATGGGTAGGGGGAAAGGAAAGGGAGAGAATAAAATAGAGAAAGAATAGAACGAAGGAGAAAGAGAGCGATGGAAAGAGAGTAAAGGAGAGTGAGAGAGAGCGAAGAGAGCGAGAAAAACGGCAGGGGGAAAAGGACAGGGAGAAATAGATGAGAAAAAAGAGAGAAGAGGGCGAAGGAGAGAGAGAGAGAAAATGAAAGTAGAGTGCAGCGGAACCTGGACTTTTCGGCTTGAAAACCCGGGGCTTTTTGGCTGGGAAAGCCGGCTGTGAATTCCCCGGTCCCGGTCAAAATTTTCAAAACCGGGAGCTCGGTACTCAGTTGTCCGTGTTTAGGTCACGGTCCAGCTGCACTCTAAAGAAAGAGAAACGGTTGGGGTGAACAGGACGGAGGAAAATGGGGTGCACTGCGTTTCGCCCTCCCTGTCGTCCCAATTGATAATAAAATTCTAATAAAATTTTTTTAAAGATTTTTCAAATTAAAAAAAAATGAAAAAATTATCGAAATTTTTTTCTTGGAATTTTCGTATCAAAAATTTTTTCTTATAAATGTGTTTGTAAATTTGAAAAAAAATTCCTTGGGGGAATCGATGCGTGCGGGGGGGGGAGGAAAGGGAGGAAGAGAGTATCAAAACAAAAAAAAGAGAGTGAAGGAGAGAGAGAGTGAACGAGAGGATAAAATAAAAAAACTTTGGAAATGAAATTGAACCAAAAAAACTTTTTTATACCCGGCAAAGGCGCAGCGAGGTCCTCGGCACCCACTGGCGGCACGTTCGGGATGACACCATCATTGACTGGAAAATTTAATAAAACTGGTGCCCTCCGTTTTTGAAAATTTTTTTTTGTTTTCAAAAGACATGAAAACAGGTTTCCTGGGGTTTTCGAGGTCGCATCCGGTATCCATTTGAACAATTTCGGTCTCCGGATCCAAATGATGACTTGTAGTCCATTTCCGTGTTTTTAAACAAATTTGAGCAAAAAATGCAATTCGAAAAATTTGAATTTTCGACTTTTTGTTCGAATTCGGGTCCAGGGTTCGGAATTGGACGAAATGGATATCGGATTCGTGGTTAGCGACCTCGAAAATTCCAGGAAACTTGTTTTCATGTCTTTTGAAAACAAAAATTTTTTTTCAAAAAAGGGTGGAGGGCACCAGCTTTACTATTACCAAAAAAATGTGCTAAAATTGAAAAAAAAATTGTTGTTGTTGTTGCTATTATTAAAAAAATTGTGGATATACGAGCAGGATATTTATGAAAATGCTAATAAAAAAAATAAAATTTGCCCTCCCTCTAAACTTTATGAGTTTTTTTTTTGAATTTTTTTTCGGGGGAAAATGTCGGGGGGGGGGGGATGAAATACACCCCCCAAAATTTTACCCCCAAGCGGCTGTTCTTGTCCTGCGTCCGTGCCATTTGCTGCCCCCCCAGAAACGCCTTGCAGTTGTCCACCGACTGAAATTAAAAGGAAATGATTTTGGGAACATCATTTTTCCATAATTAACCCCCCCCCCCCTCAAAACCAAAAAAAAAAAAATTTTTTTTTGAAGGTGTGAATTAAAGTTTCTATGAAAAAAATCTGCTAAAATTGAAAATCTTATATATTTTTTGCTATTATTATGAAAAGAGTTGTTTTAACAACAACAAATATCAATCTTATACACCAGAAAATGTACCTTCTCCATCTGTTTGTTCCGTGCTGCCATGGGCGGGCATTGTCCCCTCCGCCGTCTGCTGCTGCTGTTGCTAAATGAGACAACGAATGTCTTTTTGACGGAAACATTGATTGATGTTTAAGAGCAAAAAATTGGAGGATGGGACTGAATTTGTAAATACAATACCCTTGGGACTGAAGAGGCCAAAGCCCAGTTAATCAGCCAAAATACAAACATTTAGTCCCTGATTTTCTGTTATTTGCATTGACAAATCATGGTAACAGTTAAGGGTTTTCGGGGTCGCTGATCACAAATCCGGCACCCATGTCGACCAATCCCGTTCCCCGGAGCCAAATTCGAACAAAAATAGGAGAGTTCAAGTTTTTGAATCTCACTTCATTGATGATTTTCAATTTTGTTTCCGTATATTTAAGGCTTTTTTGAAGCAAAATTCGAAACTCTAAAAATTCAAGATTCGACTTTTTGTTAGAATTCGGACCCGGAGTTCAAATTGTTTTCAATGGGTGCCGGATTTGTGATCAGCGACCCCGAATCCCTTATAGATAAAATGGGTACAATCTGCAGTATACCGGAATGGCTTATTTTTAGCTTCGTGATCAGCCCAGCGACCCAAAAAAATCCGTTATTTTTTCGAAAATAGGGCGGTAAATTAACTACCGATTTCAATTTTTCCAACCCGTTTCGCCCCCTTCAAAACCTCTTGGGTTGTCGTTGTTCTTCCAGTAGCAACGGTGTCGGGCTCATCGTTGTTCATCTGTTCGCCGTCAGTGCGTCGTTCGGCATTGTCCGCGTTCGCGTCACCACGGTTGGGTTCGTTGTTGCTCATTATGTTAAAGCTTTTGAGTGAATTGGATCCTAAGTTAAGAAGAAATATAAAAAAAAATTGCAATTTTGAAAATGTAATGCAGTGAATAGAAATTTTGGTCTCGTTTCTCCTTTTTCATTTGATCACAATTGGGGCGACACAATGAAAGGGTGGCTCTATTGCAGTTTACGCGTTCAATCAAACCATTCTCAGTTTTACAGGCCATATCTTTTTTCATTTGCCTACACTTTTTGTATCAGTTGAAGGTTTAAAGTCTCAGCAATTTATGCGTAAAAGAAAAAAGCAAATATTGAAAAGATTTACAATAGAAAATCCGAAATTTAGCTGTTTTTTCGAGTATATTCAAGATAAATGTTTGATTTGTTTTTGTAAGCGCAGGTTTTGGTTGCAAACTTTCGATTGATACCAAAAATGTAAGATTTGGCAAAGTAAGAAAAAGTCTGAACTCGTAGAATTCGATTGGACATTAAACTGCAATACAAGGCAGTTTCTTCATAAAGTTCATTTTGTTTTTAACCCTATTTAGGTAAGTTTTTGGGGATTTTAGAAGGTGTTGATAATGAATCTGAACTCGAATTTGACCAACTCCGAAACCCGGACCCGAATTCGAACAGAAATTTTAAGTTTTTTCTTAAATATGCATTAAAATCAATCAAATTATGGCGAAATTGATCATTTTAAAATAAAATCAGAAAAATGGCAAAAAACAAAACAAAAACACATGCCTCAGAAATTACGCGTGCACACAATTGGTGGCGATGGCAAAAATGAATGTGAATAATGAAGCAGGGAATGAAAATTCTAGAAATTCCTTTCCTCTTTATATACACATTAGTTTTTGCTGGCGACAATGAGACAAAAATCGCTGCCCGTCAAAATGTCGCTGCGTCGAAATGTCGCCGCGTCATAATGTCGCCGCGTCGAAATATCGCTGCGTCATAAGTCGCTGCGTCGAAATGTCGTCCAAGCTAAAAAGAGTCAAAATGTCGCCAAGCCAAAAATTAGTGAAAAAGTCGAAAACTACATTTTAAAAAATTATAAAAAACTAAGTTCATTATCAATTTATCAGAATCGCATAAACTGTTGTGTCTCAATGTCGGACACACAATAAAATAATAAAACACAATTTATGTCGGAGGTCAAATGCAGTACAAAATGTAAAATAGCAAAATGAATGGGAGAAGGAACACAAGTGGGGAAGGAGGGAGTGCTTAAATAAACAAAATGAATAAGGGGGAGGGATTGACACGTCACAACATTAATCAATAATCGATGCGCGCCAAATTCAAATTCTTTAACACTCCAACACCTCCCTTCTTTAAGCTGAACCCTCAGGGGTTTGGCGAGAAGCGGATCGGCGCTTTCCGTTGGCGTTGCGATCGACGCGGGGCCAAAGGAGGACTCGGAGATCGTCGCTTTGCCTGAGTCCGTCGAATTGGTGCCGGTTGCGGAGGAGGCTCGCGGATCGGCGATGGGTCCCGGTCTTGCTCTTCTTGAGCCTGGGGTGGGATCCTTACCGTATCATTACCGTCCTCTTCAAGAGGATAACGGTGACGCAATTGGTTTGCGTGCCGATGTACGGCTCTTCCGAGTGCCGGAACGTGGACACGATACGTCGGGGATTTTTCCAATCGTTCGATGATGGTCCCATTAAGCCAAAATCGTTTTCCACGATTAAAGTTCAAAAGCAAAACGGGATCTTTTGGCAAAAACTCAACCGATTTTGATCCGTGGTGTTGATCAAATTGACGGGCCATTTTTCGCGCATAATCAGCTTGTGATTTGCGGATTTTGGCTGGGTCGATGACTTCGGCTTGTTCTTCCTTCGGATGGACGAGAGACAGCTGAGTTCGAAGCCTTCGACCGAAGAACAATTGATCGGGGGAAAGTGCGTTGAGTGCCGAATTCGGGGTTGTCCTGTAGGCGAGAAGCATCTTTTCTGCCCAAAATTTTCCATCTTTGGCGCATTTCTTCATGGCCCTTTTGAACGTATCAACGAATCTCTCCGCTTGGCCATTCGATTGCGGATGATACGGCGGGGTGAAGGTATGCTTGATGCCAAATTCGTCGCAAAATTCCTTAAATTCTGCGGCATGGAATTGAGTGCCATTGTCTGACACGATTTCTTCTGGAAATCCGAGTCGGTAGACAATTGATCGGAGGACTTGGAGCGTTGCTGGTGTCGAAATTCGGTCCATTCTGTATACTTCCGGCCATTTTGAAAATGAGTCGATCAAAATCAAATAGGAGTGGCCATCTGAACAGGGACCGGCGAAATCAATGTGAATGCGTTGGAATGGTCGTGAGCAAGACGTCCATGGAGCGAGCGGTGCTTTGGGTGGACTCTTTTGGGCGCTCTGGCAATCTTCGCATTGCCTGACCATACGCTCGATTTCCAAGTCCAATCCTGGCCAGTATACGTGCTGACGGGCGAGGGCTTTCATGCGCACAATTCCGGGGTGTGCCATGTGTAGAGCCTTGATGATGCGTTCACGAAGTTTGGTCGGAACGATCACTCGCTTTCCGTAGAGCAAGCATCCGTCGATCTCCAAAATTTCCTTTCGCTTAGGAAAGTACGGTGACAGATCGGGGTCGGTGCACTTTTGTGGCCAGCCGTTTTTGGTGTGATCAGAAATTTTTCGGAGGACTTCGTCTTTTGGTGTCCATTCTGAAATTTCTGCTTTCGTGATCGGCAATTGATCAGTTGCAGTTTGGAGGATTGTGTTGATGTAGCAATCTGTCTCTGTGCAGATATTTGCTACCAAAATGTCTTCTTCGGGCCGGGGATAATTGGCGATTAAGCGGGACAGTACATCGGCTTGTCCAAAGGATGACGTGTTGATGTACTTTATGTCGAATTCGTAATTGGACATGATCAGTGCCCAGCGTTGAAGACGACTCGCCGCATAAATCGGTATTCCCTTTTTGGAGCCAAATATAGCCAGCAATGGCTTGTGGTCCGTGAGAAGCGTGAATTTCCTACCAAATAACATTCGGTGGAATTTCTGGACCGCAAAAACGAGGGCCAATGCTTCCTTTTCGATTTGGCTGTAGTTTTTCTGTGCGTCGTTGAGTGTGCATGACGCGTGTTCAATGACTTTTTCCGATTTGTCCGGAAAAATGTGGCTGATTGTGGTGCCAATTCCGTCTTTTGAGGCGAGGGCAAACCTTAATTAGGGCAATTAAAATTTGTGTGTCAATTTTTCATTTTATTACCAGCTGATTTAAATTTGATCACAATTCCAACAAACAAATATATAATACAAGTCGCTACGAAGATGTAGAAAAATGTCATGTTAAAGAATGAATTGGTATGCTAAAATTTTAATAAAATTGTAAATGTGGCCATAAAAAAGTGACGACTAAAAATCCTGTGCTCAAGTCATGTGGTGGCGGCATTTGGCGAATTGCTTCTGATCGTCCGGGGTCGGGGCGAATTCCTTTCGCAGAGATGACGTGGCCGAGAAATAGCAATTCGGGCTGGAGGAATTTGCACTTTTCCAATTGGATTTTGAGGCCAAATTCCTGGATTCGTTTGAAGAGTTTGTAAAGGGAAAAAATGTGCTCTTCAAGCGTTTTGGAGGCGATTATGCCGTCGTCGAGGTAGGCAAACGCGCCTGGGATGCCTGAGACGATTTGGTCCATCAAATGTTGGAAAATAGACGGCGCAGATTTGACGCCAAATGGGAGGCGCTGGCATTGGAAGAGGCCACGGTGGGTGTTTATTCCACAAAGGTGTTTGGATTCCTCATCCAATTCCATCTGCAAATACGCGTCTCGGAGGTCGAGATTGGAGAAATAGACGGAGCCGCTGATGGCCGTGTAAATGTCTTCAGGCCGAGGCAAAGGGTGTCTATTCAACTCGAGCGAATTGTTGAGGCCGGTGGAAAAGTCGATGCAAACTCGGGTCTTTCCATTCTTTTTCATTACGGCCAAAATCGGTGCTGCCCAATGGCTGAACTCAATCGGTTTGATGGCTCCAATCTGCAAAAGCCGGTCCAACTCTTCGTTGACGGCATATAAGAGGCCAAAATTTTAGGAATTGATAAATTGGGTTTAAATTTTTCTGACAAGCACTTTTTTGCTCACAAAGGAAGGTCCCCAGGTGTCCGTGGGATTTCCGAATGAAACTTGGTCGGTGGATAGACTACCCATGGGTTCTTAAGAAAAATGTTTTTATTTTCTGCGAAATGAGTACGAGTGCCGAGTTATGACGTGCCTAACTTTTTTAATGAATAAACAAAATAAATAATTGTTTGAAAGCTTTGCGGTGTCTAGTGGTGCAGCGGTAGTGTGCTAGTCAGCGTTTGATCGTAATTGATTTCGGAACTGACGTATGCCACAAGCTTTTTGGGTGCTTGATTGGGTTGGCAAACGGTGCAGACAAATTTTCCTTCGACGTTGAATGGAACTTCATTACAGTTCCGCGTTTCAATGTCGGGTTTGTCGAGTTTTGGAGAACCCAGCTTTTTCCACGTTTTGAGTGTGAGAATGGTGGCCTGAGCACCAGTGTCGATGTTCATCAAAATCTTAATTCCATTGATGATGAACGTGAGTCGCCACCAGCGGCCTGCTGCGGTTCCAATTCCCATGCAGTGGGATTTGACAACGACAGTGTGGACGGATCGCTCTCTGCGATTTTTCGCTTGGTTGGAGCTGCGTCGGCATGCCTTTGCAATGTGCCCTTGTCCTTGGCATTTATGGCATGTGGCGTCCTTGAATCGGCAATCCGTACGCCAATGATCCGATTCTCCACATGAGCCGCACGGATGAGTTGGTGATCCGCGGCTTGCCTTAAAATAAAACCACTTTTCTTAAGAACCCATGGGTGGTCTATCCACCCAAAATTTCATTCGGGAATCCCACGGACACCTGGGGACCTTCCTTTGTCAGTTAAATGAACCTAAAGGCGCTGTATTTTAGAATAGCGTTCGCTAAAAAACCGCCCAAAATTAGTTCTAATCAATCTCTAGTTTTTGGCGTTTTTTAGCGGGCCCAATTCTAAAGTTTATCCACTCTAAATTTAAAAAAAAAATACAATTCCGTAAAATTTTTGAATTTTTAGTACGAAATTTTTGAAATTTTTCTCATAATGATAACCTGTAGGTTTTTAAAAATACAAAATGCAGAAAATTTTCAAAAGGTCTGCACCAGGGATGGCATTCCAAAAAATGTCGGAAATCGGAACTCCGCGCCATCCCTGGTCTGCACTGCACCAATTTAGAAAAATAGCATTTTTCGTGCCGTAAATTTGTGATGTTTTTTTCCGGCCCCGAATTATTACCAATTCCAAATATTGGGATGAATTCAATCATTGATGCCAAACGATATTCAATTAAATTTTGGCCAGAAAATGCGGTATACACAAAAAGAAAATGGCCAGGTTGATGAAGCAATTCAAAAAAGAGCACTCCAAATCGCATAAACCACCGGTCAAATGTGTTGCCGCATTCCGAATCGTAGTGGAATTTGGTGATCCGGTTGTCCTAATTTAATTGCCCACTTTGTCTGAACTGTTACCCAAATAACAGACAAATTGAAAATGATTCCAAATACGGCGATGCTTCCATTGACAAACGAACAGCTGATCAGCGGCCAGTTGGGATTTACATCTTTGAATGACAAATAAAACTGAAAACCCAAATTAAGAAAATTATTTTCCCTATAATTTACCGAAATGTTGTTGGAATCAGCCATTAATTTTGAAACCAAAGCTTTTATGGAAATTAAAATTTATTCAGGTGCTTGGTCACTCCGTAATTTTGTTGAAAAGCAAGTGTCGCGTCAAAAAAGTATTATTTTTTTATTTACACATTCTTTAATCTTATTTTGGCACCTTTGAAATAGTTTAATGCTTTTCGGTCTCAATGATGTGATGGAGTTGGACGAGACGTGTTGAGTCAAGCAAAGACCCAATCGTGGAAAACCAAAAAAAGACTACAAAAATTGGCATTTTGGGACAATTGAACGGAAAAAAGGTTAAAAAAAGCAAAAAATTAAAAACAAAATGAATAAGGGGGAGGGATTGACACGTCACAACATTAATCAATAATCGATGCGCGCCAAATTCAAATTCTTTAACCTCCAACATAAACAAATAACAAAAAAATAAAATTTGCATGAAAAAGGAATATTTCAAAAAGCGAATGAATAAAAAAAGGGTGAAAATTGGGATTCAACAATTTTAAGCAACATCCATGCTTGAATCTTCCATGTTTTCGTAGTCCTTCAATTTTTCTGCGTATCCTTCGACCTGCAGACCAAGATCCGTAATAACATCGTGAATCTCGGCATCATTGTCCCGTCCAAATGCCATCTTGCACCGTTTTTGCTCAAATGTCCAAACTCTAAAAAATTAAATATAAATTCTGTCTTTGGCCCCTAATGAGACAACCCGTTCGCACCCAAAAACGAGCACAACGTTCTTTGTTCCAATTCTGACAGTGCGACTGTCGTATAGCACGATGTCCTCGCCATCCAGCCGCAATTTGTCCTGATTCGGGGTTCGGCTTTCGCGCGTTCGAGTTTTTTGCCGTCGAATTTCCGCCTAAATTCTTCTTTGTCTAATGAATTAAATGCCTCCCAAACATTTTGTTTCGGGGGCTTAGGCAAATGATTGTTCTTTTTGTCCGAGAAAACCGGACATGCTGCTGTTAGGGTTGTAAATTATATGGACTAAAAAACGCGAAATATGGACATTAAATATGGACTAAAAAAGCCCGAAATATGGACTAAAAAGGCCATAAATGGCCCTTGATATCATTCGATAGATAGCCCAAGTGCTTTCTATTATCCTTCAATATTTCAAAAAAATTGATTAAGTTCCAAAAAAGTTATGAACTGAGTAACTAAAAAACGATGTTTTTTTTGAACATTTTTGGTCATAACATTCTTGAAACTTAACAAAACTTTTTGAAATTTTGCAGGATAATAGAAAACAATTAAGGCTATCGAATGAAATTAATAAAAACTTTTGAGCAAAGTTATATCAAAAAAATTTTCATTTGTTTTTTGAAGAACGTCATGGCACCGTTTCATTTAGCTCACAATTTATATAGGTATACAGAAATTAAGTGACAAAAATATATGAATGATTACAGAAAATAAATGGACTAAAAAATGTGAATAATGTGAATAAAAATTAATTTCCAAAAAATGGCCAAAATATGGACTAAAAACCCAAAAATGGCGAAATATGGATTTATTCCCGAAAACCCCCAAAATATGGATTTATATGGACTAAAAACCTTCACCAAATCAAAAAATTTTAACGCAGAAATGCTATTTTTAAGCCCCTTTCTTCATAGCATATGCGCAGAAAAAATATGTTAATCCATATAATTTACAACCCTAGTAATCATTATTTGAAGAGATTTTTGACATTGATGGCCAAATAAGAAGAAAAAGGAATACCTGAAAATTTGAAAATATTTTCAAGATTTCTTGGCCGCGAATTATGCTTTCTTAAACATTTATTAATAAAATTAAATTTGTGACTTATTTTAAGAAAACATGATCTGTTTCGTCAGCAGTTCCATTATTTGCAAAATGTGCGATTTTTGATCACAAATTGCTTATGCACCCGAGAAAAAGCATTCGGATGATTGGTCTAGTGGTATGATTCTCGCTTTGGGTGATATATTGAGCATAAATAACACATTTTCCACTTGGTTTGAGGCTTTACGTTGACTTTTAATATGCGTTTTTTTGCCCTTTTCGGGGTTTTCGTGCCTTAAATGCCTTTTTTGGCATTTTGCCGTTTTGGTGCCTTTTTTGGCGTTTTTTTCCCAAAAAATTCCATTAAAAATGCAATAAAATCGGTATACACCCCCTAAAAATCGCTTGAAAAAATTCAGAAAATGCAACCCTAAAAATTGAAAAATTTTCTCAAAATTGATCACCAAAAATTAATTTTTTTTTATTTTGATAAATAATTTTAGATTAAAAAATTTTCTTATTCGAAAAATATTATAAAATATTTAATAATCCTTTAAATGACTGACCAAAATTAAGTTTTTAGGTTAAGCTTTACGTGTTTGTTCAGTAAAAATCCTTAATAAAAAAAATTTTAAATGCCTTTTTTCATGCCTTTTTCGGGATTTCGTGTCTTTTTTTCAATTTTTTGGTGCCTTTTATAGTGCCTTTTTCGCGATTTTTGGTGTCTTTTTAGTCGGGCTCTAATTATGATGATGATTAAAATGCTTACATTTAATAAATCTTACATTTTTAAGACCTTACATATTCCCAATGACCAAAAAAAAATTTTTTTTATGAAAAAGTGTCATTTAATTATAATTATATAACAATAATTTCATGAAAAATTGTAGTACAAATAAGAATAGAAATTAAAATTGTTTTTAGTTAAATGATAATCTACATTATGTTCTTCTTCGCAATTTATGTTCAGGAAGTACACGGCGATAACGTATATCGCCAGGTAATTAAAGAACATTTATTTTAAATTTGTTGTCTAATTATATTCAAAATTTTAGTGTTCTTGTGCTGAACAGAGTGAATGTTTTGGAGTACTAATTGACGAGACGGCAAAATGCTTTGAAGTCGAATACGATAAAGTGAAGGCGGATTTAATAAAAGCGGAGAGGAATGAGAAATTTTTTAGAAAAAAAAATATTTTTTTTATTTCATTTAAAGTATTCCTCCATAATCTTATGTGTTGTAGTGGCTAAACCTTCTGACCTTCAGTGTTTGTCTCTTGGGTTCAATTCCTCAACGGAACAGAAAGTTTTTTCATATTTTTTTTTGTTTTTTGATCTTCAGACCAATATTTTTTTCCAGTATTATATATTAAAATGACCGGTTTTTGAGAGACTGGGTCTGGAAACTAGTCGTTTTTGAAAATGCCAATCCGGTCCAGTCCGGCGAATTTTTGCAGTTGAATTTTTTAATTCTAAGATTTGCTACAATAGTAAAACGATAATAGGTCTTTTTTTGGTTTCTGTTTTTAAAATGGGTCTTATATGGCAATTGATCTATTAAAAATGTCTAAAAATACAGCATTGACAAATTTCTCTTACCCGAACTCGAACAGAAAGTCGAAATTCAAGTTTCATTTCATTGTTTTTTTGTTAGTTGGTCCCGAACCCGGGTGAGAAAAATATAAATGAAATCAGAGGCAATTAATTCAGAGTTACATAAAATTGATCATTTGGGAAAAATGAATCGAATTTGAAATTCGTTAATTTTATCTTTTGGTGAATTAATTGTTGTGAAAATTTTATTGATTAAATTGAAAATTTTGAAAATTTTGTTTTTAAATGCGTGGTCCGCGGCCGCGGCAATTTGAATGCGCGATGCGCGGTGCGCGGCCGCGGTTTTTTTTTTTGCGCGATGCGCGGTCGCGGCCGCGGCAATTTGAATGCGCGATGCGCGATGCGCGGCCGCGGTTTTTTTCTGTGCGCGCTCCAGCCCTGCAACCTAACAAGATCCAAATTAAACATTCGTGGTATCATTCGATAGCCCTAAGAGTCATATTAATCTGCAAAATTTCAAAAATTTTAAGTTATGTTTCAAAAAAGTTATGTGATGCATTAACCTTGTCAATTTTTTTAAGGTCATGTCTTTTTTTTATGTTCCTGTGAACTGCAATAGAGCCGAAATTTTTGCAGTGCAAATATGTGTCTGCTCATTTTTAAAATTGGGTTCACAAATATTTAAAGTTATTAAATTATATGATTATTTTTATAGTGGAAATTGAAGAATAAAATTGAAATTTTTTTAAATTTTTTTTTATATTTTTAAGCATGCTGACTGACCCGAACAAAACTGCGCCATGTTTTAACAAATTCATCAATTTTGTCAAAGATTAGCTTTCTTGTTTTGAAGCGAAATTGGCCAATCAATCAAGGTGATTTTCTTATATTTTTAAAACTTTAATTAAACCTTCAATTTTTAGTTGTTTGCCCACAAAATCACATGTTCAAATAACATCAAATGATTTCTTGAAATATCCGTAAAAAGACTCAACGAAAATGTTGCACAGCGTTTTGACCCTCTCTACGGTAGTGAAACAATTTGGCAAATTCTTTTTGAATTAATTAACTAATAGAGAGAGGGAATCATTTGGAATTTATTATTGAAAAATAAAATATTTTTAATAGTTTGGCAATTTTTCATTTTACAAATCTTAGAAATATATAAATTTTTAAAATTCACACAGCACTTGACAACCATACGCTTGTGAAATTGGACCAAAAATGGCACGACACGGCCAAAGTGTGTTCCTTTGACAAACAATTGAATCTGAAATGTTTTGCCGATAAAAAGTAATTACACAAATAATTAATTAATCGTCTAAACAATTAATTTTTAAATCCTAATTTAAGCTGTGCAATTAAAGCAAGTGAAAAGGAAGTGGAAAAAGCAGTCGATGAGTGCTACATGGAGCACAATGTGGTCAAAGTTCAGCACAATCGTTGTGAATGCATGGAAAACAATGTGCCATGGTAAAAAAGGCAATGAAATTATTTAAAAATATAATTAAATATTAATTATTCTATAAATGATATTAAGCAATGGTTACGGTATTGAGAAATACTGTGAGAAACTGAAAAGCGAAATGTTGTCCGACAAATCATTTGTTAATGAAAAGTTATGAAGTGAATTAGCAAGATAACAGCCGATTAACCTTGTCAGAAAATGTGTATAAAGATGAAATTTTTAAATTTTGCACAAAATCTGAACGAACTTTTGTATAAAATTATGAAAAATCAAAAATATTTATTAAAATTCTGATACTTTTGTAGAAGCACAGGAAAACAAGGATTAGAAATAGTATAATCATAGATTTGAAATTTTAAATTGATTAATAATTTAATGTAAATCCATGAATTTTAATTTCTTTACTTTTTCAAAGCACTTTTGTTTTACTATAGCTTTTAAGAATGAGTAACAATATCTAGTGGTATGATTCTCGCTTTGGGTGCGAGAGGTCCTGGGTTCAATTCCCAGATCACCCCAAAATTTTTAGGAAAATTAACAAAAAGTTTCATGTTTTTTTTTATCTTTTGGCTCGGCGTGAATTTTTTCTACTCATTGCAGCAGTTTTTTATAGCACGCTATTTCCAAGATTTTTAGAGGAACATTTAACGATGGTGGGTGCTGATAGACGCCACCAGAAGAATTTCAAAATTAGCTGCTTCTTCGAAACTTTTTAGCCGAGAATTTACAATAGTAAATCTATTATAGATTCGAAAACTGAGACTAATGAGAAAGTTCCCGAGAACTTAGGCCTATATTTTAACCTCGAGAACTGAGACCGACAAATGGGTGATGGGAAGATGAGATGAAATCCGTGGCCACCAAATCCTCGTTAAATTTACAAATTATATTTATTATTTTTGGATGATATACGACAAATTGGTGGGCTTTTTATAGGCGTTAGAAGTGGGTAGGGAATGCTCATTTGACTATCACTAACAAAAATTCGAACAATAATAGTATTGGAATTTAGGCCTAGAATTGAACCACGAGAACTGAGACCCACAGGTGATGGGAGGATGAGGTGAAATCCGTGGCCACCAAATCGCATAAAATTTACAAATAAATTTATTAGTTTTTTTTGGGATCAATATACGATACAAACTGAAGAAACGAGAGATCGAGAAATCTCTCCCGAGAAATCGTAGGGGGAAGAGTTGAAATCCGTGGTCAATAAATCCCCGAAAAATTGAAAAAAAATTCAGAAAGATTTTTTGCAACGAATGTACGTGAGGGATTGGTGAGCTTTTTCTTTGTCATCAAATCCAATAAACTTGGTATCATTCGAAAGCTTAACATGTTTTGAAGCTTTTTCTAAGCTATTGCTTAGCGATTAGACAATTACCAAAAAAGTTATATTATGAAAATTGCAAAAAGTCGAAATTTTTTAATTTTATAAATTTTTTCCAGGCTTAAAACTTTTTTTGTTTTTTAGTAAGGCTAATAAGCATGTTAAGAGCTTTCGAATTATACCAAGATTGTTGGATTTGGATAACAAAGAAAAAAGCTATAGTGGGTGGAAAAGCATGCTGGGGCCCAACCGTGCAGGTCCAAACGTGACGGCCCAACTGAGCGGTTCCTGTTTTAAGGGTACTTTTTCAAAAAAAAAAATTTATTTTTTCACAAGATATTTTTCTAAATTTTTAAAAATTCTCAAAATATGTAAAAAGAATGAAAATATGTACGAAAAGTCCAAAATATGTAAATAAAAGTCCCAACTTTTGTTCGCAAACACAAAAAATTAAGTGTTTTTCCTACTATTTAGAGCATGGAGAAGCCAGGAAAACAAACATGTATTTACATAAAAAAAAGTCGCCCTGGTGATCAGATGTCTGTAGCTTTTCCGAGACAATTTTATCGTTGAGATGAAGTGTTCATGACTGGAAACATGCGTGTAATCTGGACATTTTGCTGTGGTGCCGTACGATTTTGATTTAAAATTCGTTTGAACACAAATGGAAACTCCGTTTGAAATGCCCGACGATACTCCGTACTAAAATATGTATATAAAAATATCTATTTAAATATTTTAGAATTTAAAAAATACACCTTGTCAAATATAAAATTGGCCCATTCGATGCCCCGCCAAAGTTCAATGGAATTGCGGTGATTATATGCCAAAACCAAGCAGTGATCGGTGACGAAATTGAAGGCTTGATCAAACCGCCATAAAGCATTGTGATCAAATAGCCGCCAACATTCACTGTGAGAATGCAACAAAGTGATCGGAAAACTCGATGGTTGATCGTCTCAGATGAGGGCAAACCTTAATTAGGGCAATTAAAATTTGTGTGTCAATTTTTCATTTTATTACCAGCTGATTTAAATTTGATCACAATTCCAACAAACAAATATATAATACAAGTCGCTACGAAGATGTAGAAAAATGTCATGTTAAAGAATGAATTGGTATGCTAAAATTTAATAAAATTGTAAATGTGGCCATAAAAAAGTGACGACTAAAAATCCAAAATTAAACATATTTTTCCCAAAATGTGAGTTAAATTTCGCAGTTTTTGTAAAATTAAACTCGAATGAAAAAACCTATTGTTTATTTATAAAATATTGAGCTAATTTTATTATCAAGATTTTGTTGAATTTTCATATTTTTCCTGGCTGCATTTGTCGGCATAGTCGAACACTACATTGACTGAAATTTTTTTAAAATTTGATCAAAAAAGCTGAAAATTTGTCATTTTGGCGAAAAAAATGCTAAAAATTCCCTTTTTTTAATTTGTACCAAATAAAAGTCAGCAATGCAACCAGTGATCAACTGATCACCATCTAATTTTGCGAAATAAAACACATTGATACAGTTACAGCAACCATATAATACAGAAAAAATTGTCATTGAGCCTAAATACAGGCGAATTTTGAATTTGGAGTGCCTGAAAAAACAATAAATTTTTGAGGGATTTCTTTGTGAAATTTACATTTCATTGAAAATTATCACAATCAATCGATCAATGCCAGTGAAAAACATTGCCGGCGTAATACCACCTAAATTAATGTTGAAGCAATTTCAATAAACAACTTGGGTTGGAGGGATCCTGACCAAATCTCATAGAATTTCGGCTTTATGAAATACGAAATACCACCCACCCATCTCCTTCAGATAAGAGGCCAAAATTTTAGGAATTGATAAATTGGGTTTAAATTTTTCTGACAAGCACTTTTTTGCTCACAAAGGAAGGTCCCCAGGTGTCCGTGGGATTTCCGAATGAAACTTGGTCGGTGGATAGACTACCCATGGGTTCTTAAGAAAAATGTTTTTATTTTCTGCGAAATGAGTACGAGTGCCGAGTTATGACGTGCCTAACTTTTTTAATGAATAAACAAAATAAATAATTGTTTGAAAGCTTTGCGGTGTCTAGTGGTGCAGCGGTAGTGTGCTAGTCAGCGTTTTCTAAACCCCCGGTTCGGATCCCCTACATTCAAATTCTTTTTTAAATTTTTATTTTTGCTTTTTATGCCAAAGTCAATTATCATTATCATAAAAAAAATTGTATGATAAAAAATTCTGTTTTTTATGCATTTTGAAAAATAAGTTTTACTCATAAAGTTTTTGACAAAAATTTATTTGTTTTTAACCGAAATGATATTTATTGAAACATTATCTTTAGTGAATTTTTTTAATTAATAAAATTAAAAATAAAGATTATTCATTAAAAATTTTTTTATAATTGACCTTGCTTAAAAAAACAAAAAATAAGAGTCTAAAATGAATTAGCATGCAGAGGATTCGAACCTGGGACCCAAAAAATTTTTGCCTAACGCACTACCTCTACACCAATTGATGCTTGTAATGTAACAAAATAATTATTTTTTTCTTTAATAGTAAAGAACTAAAAACTTTGGCACTTCATAACTCGGCACTCAGACTCATTTCGCAGAAAATAAAACCACTTTTCTTAAGAACCCATGGGTGGTCTATCCACCCACCAAATTTCATTCGGGAATCCCACGGACACCTGGGGACCTTCCTTTGTCAGTTAAATGAACCTAAAGGCGCTGTATTTTAGAATAGCGTTCGCTAAAAAACCGCCCAAAATTAGTTCTAATCAATCTCTAGTTTTTGGCGTTTTTTAGCGGGCCCAATTCTAAAGTTTATCCACTCTAAATTTAAAAAAAAAATACAATTCCGTAAAATTTTTGAATTTTTAGTACGAAATTTTTGAAATTTTTCTCATAATGATAACCTGTAGGTTTTTAAAAATACAAAATGCAGAAAATTTTCAAAAGGTCTGCACCAGGGATGGCATTCCAAAAAATGTCGGAAATCGGAACTCCGCGCCATCCCTGGTCTGCACTGCACCAATTTAGAAAAATAGCATTTTTCGTGCCGTAAATTTGTGATGTTTTTTCCGGCCCCGAATTATTACCAATTCCAAATATTGGGATGAATTCAATCATTGATGCCAAACGATATTCAATTAAATTTTGGCCAGAAAATGCGGTATACACAAAAAGAAAATGGCCAGGTTGATGAAGCAATTCAAAAAAGGAGCAAAGAGCCAAAAGGTAATTAACGGTGCCACGGAATGACCTTAATATGAAAAACAAATTAATTAATTTTCAATCCAATTAATTTAATTGCCCACTTTGTCTGAACTGTTACCCAAATAACAGACAAATTGAAAATGATTCCAAATACGGCGATGCTTCCATTGACAAACGAACAGCTGATCAGCGGCCAGTTGGGATTTACATCTTTGAATGACAAATAAAACTGAAAACCCAAATTAAGAAAATTATTTTCCCTATAATTTACCGAAATGTTGTTGGAATCAGCCATTAATTTTGAAACCAAAGCTTTTATGGAAATTAAAATTTATTCAGGTGCTTGGTCACTCCGTAATTTTGTTGAAAAGCAAGTGTCGCGTCAAAAAAGTATTATTTTTTTATTTACACATTCTTTAATCTTATTTTGGCACCTTTGAAATAGTTTAATGCTTTTCGGTCTCAATGATGTGATGGAGTTGGACGAGACGTGTTGAGTCAAGCAAAGACCCAATCGTGGAAAACCAAAAAAAGACTACAAAAATTGGCATTTTGGGACAATTGAACGGAAAAAAGGTTAAAAAAAAGCAAAAAATTAAGAATTAAAAAAGATATTTAAACTATTTTAGAAGGCCAAGCATTTTGTGCAGCAATAAAAAATCGGAAAAAGAAAAAATGTAATAAAAAAATATATTTTTATATGGCACTTTTTAAGTAGCGCCGCTACTCTCTCTCTCTCTCTCTCTCTCTCTCACAAGCATGCCAACTAATTGAAAGTTAGCGTTAAAGGGCAGATTTCGAAAAATTTGGTTGCTGTAAATGCTTGGCTGAACGATTTTAATGAGCATTTTTTTAATACTATGAACATTGGTTTATTTATTGTACGTAATTTAAAAAAAGGCTAGGAAATTAGAATTTGTACTTTTCACTTTTACCTTTTTTTCTAGGCAAAAATTGTCATTTTTGGCAATTTTAGGACGACCGGATGTCTGCAATTTTTGCCATCCAATTAATCATTCAGTCATTTCTAATAGGCAAAAAACAATTTGAAAAATGTATTTATTTTGTTTATGATTTATCCATTCTTGGTCAACACCTATATTTTTGGTATCAAACGAATGCTTAAAGTCCCGGGAATTCATAAATACAAAAAGAGCAATTACTGACATCAACAATAAAATTACAATGAGAAAAAAAACGAGATTTAACTTTTTTCGAGTATATATATGTAGATGAATAATTTTTTGTCTGTTTCATTGGTGCTGGGACGTTAGTCAAAAAACAATCAAATGAAAAATTTTGGACAGAAAATTAATCATAACTTCACCTCAAATGAATCAAATTTTTATAATCTTGATATCATTCGATAGATAGCCCAAGTGCTTTCTATTATCCTTCAATATTTCAAAAAAATTGATTAAGTTCCAAAAAAGTTATGAACTGAGTAACTAAAAAACGATGTTTTTTTTGAACATTTTTGGTCATAACATTCTTGAAACTTAACAAAACTTTTTGAAATTTTGCAGGATAATAGAAAACAATTAAGGCTATCGAATGAAATTAATAAAAACTTTTGAGCAAAGTTATATCAAAAAAATTTTCATTTGATGGTTTTTTGAAGAACGTCATGGCACCGTTTCATTTAGCTCACAATTTATATAGGTATACAGAAATTAAGTGACAAAATATATGAATGATTACAGAAAATAAATGGACTAAAAAATGTGAATAATGTGAATAAAAATTAAGTTGCTTTTATGGATATAAAAATTTATCCAGTGTTTGTCACTCTGGGGATTTTGTTGAAAAGCTTAATGGAAAACCATAAAAAGAGACTCTCTTTCACACAAGCTTGCGAACTAATTGAATTTCGCGTTAAAGGACAGATTTCGGAAAATTTTGGCGGCTTCAAAGGCTTTGTCGAACGATTTAATGAGCATTTTTATTTGTTATATTGTGAACATTGGTGTATTTATTGTACGTAATTTAAAAAAAATGTTAAGGAAATTGAGAATTTGTACTTAGCGCTTTTTACCTTATCTTTTGGGCAAGAAATGCCATTTGCGTCATCATAGCTTTGGCAATTTTAAGGCGACCGAATGTCCGCAATATTTTTTGCCATCCATCAAATTAAATCATTCAGTCATTTCTAATAGGCAAACAATTCATAAATGCATTCATTAGGCAGTGTGCCAACAGCAGGCGACGACAGGCGAGAAAAATTTTAGGAATTTTTACACAAAAATGAGCAATTTTTGTACTTTTTATTTTCAATTTTTTAAGCAAAATAACAATATTTTTACAAATGTCCCCACGTTGTCAATGGCACTGGCGGTGGGAAAATTTGTGTTTTCAGAATCTTTGTGAATTTTTACACCAAATACTGTGGAGAAGGACACTAGAACAAATGGCAGAGGTTGAGAATATTTCTTTGAATGAGAATCGAAATTTTTGGTTTTTGAAGGTATTGAAAAAGATTTTTTACACACATTTATATGTAAAGACCGGATTATTAGGAGCTAAAAATACTGAAATAGGTACTAAAATATGTGTCAAAAAAGTGCAAAATAGGTGCTAAAAACGCTTAAAATGCCAAAATAGGTGTTTAAAATTGGAAAAATCCAGTGTTTTTCTTTATGCACAAAAATTCTAAAAATGACTATTTTTTTTATCAATTTCGCCCGCACAAATCCAACTTGTCAAGAAAATAAATAAAAAATTCTGGAGACGAATTTTTTGGGGTTTCATTTCTTAACGGAATATTTTCTGAAATTTTGGCCAATTTTTAGGGTGTATTTTTCGTACTATTGCATTTTTGCTATGAAATTTCTGGAAAAAGGACAAAATAGGTGATAACGCCCCCCCCCCCCTTAGGTGCTATTAAGTCGCACTAAATCAGGGTAGCCAGATTAAAATTTTCAAAAGCCTCATTTGGCATTTTTATATATTTTTTTTGATTTTTGTGCTTATTTTGTGTCCAATTTGTTGTGTCGTGCGATTGGCACAACAAAATAGTAAAGACAATATTTATTCAAAATAGTAAAAGTGGAGAACGAAGTGATGAGTCAGAGGAATTAATCAATAACTAGTGAAGGAGCAAATGCCATTGCTGCTGTGTGTGTTGACAAAATGAAAAATGAATAAGGAAAAGACCATGAGTGAACGAAGTCCACTCATTAAATGGACAATAATTGGGTGATACAGTATAACAATAAATGATCATCATTTGGCGTGAATTTAAATATATAATAAATTCACTACACAACACAATTATTTTGCAATTTCTGTAGGATAATAAAAAAAAATTTCAGGACAGTTTATGGGAAGACCCAAGCCAGAAAAAAAATTCGGGTGTGGGAATCCGAAGCCTTTTTTTTGTTTTTTGATCTTCAGACCAATATTTTTTTCCAGTATTATATATTAAAATGACCGGTTTTTGAGAGACTGGGTCTGGAAACTAGTCGTTTTTGAAAATGCCAATCCGGTCCAGTCCGGCGAATTTTTGCAGTTGAATTTTTTAATTCTAAGATTTGCTACAATAGTAAAACGATAATAGGTCTTTTTTTGGTTTCTGTTTTTAAAATGGGTCTTATATGGCAATTGATCTATTAAAAATGTCTAAAAATACAGCATTGACAAATTTCTCTTACCCGAACTCGAACAGAAAGTCGAAATTCAAGTTTCATTTCATTGTTTTTTTGTTAGTTGGTCCCGAACCCGGGTGAGAAAAATATAAATGAAATCAGAGGCAATTAATTCAGAGTTACATAAAATTGATCATTTGGGAAAAATGAATCGAATTTGAAATTCGTTAATTTTATCTTTTGGTGAATTAATTGTTTGTTTACTTTAAAAAAAATCTATTGAAAATTTTGTTTAAACTTTTCAAGTAGTGAAAATGACTTTCTTTAGCAGTTACATTATTTGCTGCATGCTTTTGATCACAATTTGCTTATTCTCGTGAGGAAAAGCATTCGGGTGATTGGTCTAGTGGTATGATTCTCGCTTTGGGTGCGAGAGGTCCTGGATTCAATTCCCAGATCACCCCAAAATTTTTAGAAAATTTTAAAGTTTAATAATTTAAATTACATATAAATTCATTATCACTTTCATTAACATACACTAAGAGGTTAATTTTCGTTAAATTTTATAAATTTTAATATAATATTTTAAATTTTGAGAGAGAGAATTTTAACATTTACTTAGCTGTAATCCTTCTGAGATTTTACGAAAATTTTCTGAACTTTAAAATTTGCCAGCTCATCAATGCAAACAAATTTCAAATTTCATTTATGCAATTAAAACTAGAGATTGGACCGGTCGGTTTTTTCCATTTTCCGCTTTTCGGTTTCGGTTTCCGAGAAATTTTTGAGTTTTTCGGTTTTTTTCGGTTTCAGTTTTTTTTTGGTTTTTAAACCGAAACCGACCGACCGAATTTATCAAAAACCGAAACAACCGACCAACTTTTTTTTAATGCGATTTGTTAACAGATTTTGTCCAAAATGACCAAATTTTTGCAATTTTGAGCCATTTTTTAAGAAAATTAAGGATTTTTAATTTTGGTAAACTTATATTTTTATAAATTTTGGGTTTTTGTTCAATTCCGTTTCATATGCGTGTTACAGTGGGTTGTGCTCTTGGTTCTGTCTAATTTTTGCTTCCGATCAATTCCCTTCCAAGTAATTGTAAAATAAAAACTATTTTTCAAATTCAGGGCGCCTTCACACTGACATTAATGGTAATGTCCTCAAAATAATTGGAAGCCACACATGCGACATGAGCGCCGCACATGTGGAGTGTCAGCGACGTATAACCCAGCTCAAGCGGCGTGCAGTTGAGACGTGCGAAGCGCCGGCTACAATCCGTGCGCAAGTATTGCAGAACACTGCAATCACCGTGTTGGCTGCTTTTCCGACCAAAGCTGCGACTAAAAAGGTCAACGTTTGCAAATTTTTATGTCAAAGTTTGATTTTTTCCTTTGATTTAGGTTATAAAACGTGTTCGTCATGACGAAGATGTACCACCTGCTGCACCACTCAGTTTGGACGCATTGGAATTGCCGCCCTCGTACAGAATGTACAATCGAACAGAGAATGACGAGGAGAATTTTTTGTTGGCATATACCGGCGTTTTTCAAATTCAGGGACAGGCTGGACCGCAAAGGTGAAAAAATAAAAACCATTAAATTTCACAAATTTCCATATTAAGAATTTTGATATTTGTCGTTCTTCAACTTCGGAATGGAGCGGTATTATGAAAAATGTCTACGCATATGGCACTTTCAGTTTGGCGCCGCCTTTGTTCAGCCAAATTTATGTTCTCGCAAAGTAAAAGCCTATGTTTTCACGTTTTTTGTTGTTGTCTTTTTAGACGTGATAAATGGGTTTTTCCGATTGCGTACTGCCTTCTCACTTCAAAATGTGAAATGATTTACACACGGATGCTTCAACTAATTGTCCAAAAATGGCCGAATTTTGCACCTGAAACTATATCGTTGGGCTTCGAGCAGGCCGTGGTTGCTGCTGTCCGTACAATGTTGCCACTCTGTCGTGTGCAGTTCTGCTTTTTCCATTTAGTGGGAAATATGAAGAAACGAATTGCTGCCGAGGGTTTAACTCAGGTATTGCATTTTTGTATTTTTCCAATAGAATTTTTCATATTAAGACTTACAACAACAATGCCGTCTTTGCTGAAAAGAGCAAAATGATCACCTCTATGGCTTTCCTTCCTGTCCACCATCTCCGTGCTGGCCTCAATGTTTTGCAGACACAATTCCCTCAACAACTTATTGGCGTCTTCGATTGGTGAGTTTTTTGGAATGTTAAATCAATTTTTTTTATCTTAAAAGTTCATGGACAATTACACCGGAAGGCCGTGGTTCAATGGTGGTTTGACAGTGCCACGGTTGTGCATCAACGGATGTTGGATGGAGGAGACAGAACCAACAATTACGCAGAAGCCTTCCATCGAAAACTTCAAAGGGCATTTGATTGTACCCATCCTACTGTCTTCCACTTCATCAACACACTTCGATGTGAGCAAAAGTCAATTGATGCAGACATCTCACGATGCGTCGCTGGTGAAGTCCCTCCTCTAAAGAAGCCCAAATATCGTGCCGCCGATGCGAGAATTCTTCGACTTTTGCAGGGCTACAATGCCATCAACAATAACCCGGCTATCCAAAATGACCACAATTACCATGCCAATGTCAATGTTAATCCCGATAACACCAACCATTTGCTCGTTGGTATTTCTCGAAATTATGAGCCCGTAATTTTTCAATGCTTGTTATTTTTTTTTTGTTGTTAACACATTGATAAATATGTTATGTTATTAATTTTAAACATTTTTTCGGAAAAAATCAGTAGAATCTATTTTGGGCAAAAACAGCTTGCCGTTAAACCGACCCTCGTACTAAACCGACCCCTCGTACTAAAACGGCCGTACTAAAACGGCCGTAGTAAACTGACCCGGTCCGTGATTTTCAAAACCAATTTCGAAAATATTCAAATAACGAAAAAAGAATGAATGACTCAAATTTTTTCTTTCTAATTTTCACGTAGATGCTCGTTCACACACAAAATATTTTTGTATTTTCTCACTAATATTAATAAAAATGTAAATTTAAAAAAAAATTGGAATATGTGCCAAAAAATATGTCTCTCAAAATAGAAAATTTCGACTTCATTTTTCTTCCAAATTAATAAATTTTCGCTTAATTTTATATATTTTTTCTCATAACAGATTTTCATACAATAATTAACGATTTTTGATATTTTTAACTTAAATTTAATAAATTTGAAGGAATTATTTGCAGAAAAACCGCTAAAATAACTTCTTTTTTTTAAATTTATAATAAACATTGGAATTTTCATGTATATCATTTTGCTGATTTGTTCGACTTCATCTCCCATGCTTGGTTCAGCATGGCAAAGTGTTCGTCCGATTTTATTTGGTCAATCAGTGCCTTTCCGCTGATCAAATCCCTCTGCGCAATGCCAACTGACACAGCCGGTGGAGAAGCAACAGTGCCATGAGGAGCTGTACAGACCGCCGCATTTGTTGCCGTTTGATCACCAATTCGACGATTTCTATGGAAAAATGGTCGCCAGCAGCGGCCAAACACTTCGCCAAAGCGATTCAAAAATTGATAAAAGTCTCTTTTCAAAAATGGGTGACATCTGAAAAATGATTAATTAAAATGATTTAAAATTTAATATTTTAACAATTTCCTCACGTTATAATGAACAGCTCAATAAATAAACCGATTAACGAGTTCATAACAAAAAGCAAATCTAACACCAAAAAATAATATGGAAAGCCAAAATAACCCCAAGATAATATGGTTAATCCAGCAAAAATGTTGCATAAATAGAGGAATAATGGCGGAATTAGCTGCTTGCCAATTCGAATATTTTCAGAGAGCTAAAATAGGAAAATATTAATTTTATTTATTAAAAAATTAACAATCAAAGTTTGGTTTTTAACTCCTTTTTAATTGAGTCCCTAAGGACCTTATAAGTACGAATTTTTTTTTAACCGGTGAACGGGACTTAACATGAACCCAAGAACCAGACATTTTCTGACAATTTTTGGGAAAAATATATAAGAAAATTAAATTTTTAAGAATATTTTATTTTTATAAATCAAAATAAACTGCATATGACAAAGTGCAAAATAACAGAGCAAGCTTTAAGAGTCCTACAATACTGATAACTAGGGTTCGAAGTTGTATGATTTTGCTTATTTTTTCTGCGCATATGCTATCAAGAAAGGGGCTCAAAAATAGCATTTCTAAGTTAAAATTTTTAGATTTGGTTAAGGTTTTTAGTGCATATAAAAGCATATTTTGGGGTTTTTGAGAATAAATGCATATTTTGCCATTTTTGGGATTTGAAAGCATATTTGATCATTTTTTGTAAATTTTCACAAGAAAAATGCAAAAAAAGCGAAAAATAAACTCCTAATGATCGACTTTTTAAAATTTTTTAGAAAATACACACCAAAAACCGTAAAATATTGAGCTTTTTGTATGAACTTTTGAAAAAAATTATTTATATAAAAAATGTAATTTTGTTTTAGCATATAATAAAAATTTAAAAATTCAATAATTTTGCAATTTAAAAATGCTCCTTATCCCTTGTTTTGGTCTTTTCAAAGTCAATTCTTAATTTACACACAATTTTTGGCATTTTATTGAGAGTTAAAAGCCATTTTGGGTAATTTTTAAGCATATTTTAGTGCATATTTGGGCATTTTTCCGGTTTTTAGGGCATATTTGAGGGATTTTTAGTGCATATTTTATGCGCATATTTGGCATTTTTTTAGTGCATACAACTTTGAACCCTACTGATAACATACTAACGGATTTTACCAATGAAAGTATTACAACTTAAATTAATTTTAAATTGTAAAAAAAACTGATCGGCGATAAAGCAAGCCTTGAAAATAAAATTTATTGAGATTTTTTTAAATCCTCATTTTATTTTTTTCCCGAAAATTTCCGTAAATGTCCGACTTCGGACGGAACTAGTCGCACAACTCACTACTTCATATTATAAGAAATTTTAATTTCTGATTTTCCTATTTCTGTTTTAATGACTATTTTTGGAATTTTAATGACCGACTCATACATATTTTTTCTTTTCGATACAAATAAAATAATCTAATTTCATTAAATTTAATTTTTCTTTCTATTTTTTTCAAATGTTTTACCTGATATCTCACTGAAAGATTATTATGTGTTGTGTTTCCTTCGTTATTTCGCAACATTTTTTGATAAATTTTTATGTTATAGAGAGACAATTGGTAGAAAATGGCCATTTCAACGGTTCCAATCACAAATTCAACGAATGTTGTCAACAAATTTGCAAGCGGTGGAACACTTTCTGCTTGCGACGTGAACGCAATATAAACGGAGATGGTCAACTAAAATTTAAGTAAAAATTATTGAAATTTGGCCAAAAGATGTTTGGCACGAAAATATTTTTGAATTTACGGTATATTTTTATATTAAGTTTTTATATATTTTTATAATTTTAAAATGATAAAGAAATATTTCTGAAAATATTTACTTATTTTTAATCAAAGTTTTTTATTCGCCTTAAATTGAATTTCCCATTTCTATTTTTTTCTTTTATATAAATTATAATTAAAAAAAACTCTGTCCTTTTTTTTTGCAATTTTCAAAATTTAAATTTTACCGCAAATGGAAGCCAAATAATTGTGAACAAAAAGCCCCGATGCTGCTCATAAGTTCGGACAAAAACAGTTGCCAAAATGCGCTCAATGATCAGAATATGGGGCACATAATTACGACTGTAAATGCCGAAATAGCCGATTTTTAAGATGGCTGGGAAAAACAAGCCCATTTCGGCACTGATCGGATCCCAAAGGATGAATTTGAACAGACAAATGACAAAACGACAAAAACCGCGCTAAAATTAAAAAAAAAATGCGGGCATATATTATATAAAAAATCCCGAATATTTTACCAGAAGAACGGCAAAACTCTGGAAAAGGAGGATGAATTTCATGTTCGGATGAATGACCGAAGTGCGTGCCACCAAAATTAAATTGACAATGGACAACGGAATGCCAACAAAATGGATGAGCAGCTCAACGACACCGCAAAGGAACAGAAGGAATGTTTCAAAATCAGTTGTAGACGTTGTATTTGATGCAGACATTTTTAATTGGTGTTTTAATGGAATTAAACAAAACGGTTATAATTAGTATAAATTTTAGCTAAAATTATTTGCAACAAATAAAGGAAAAGCATTAAAATTTATGCATTATTAATTTTTGACTAAAAGAAGGGAAAATGAAATTCTTTTAATAAAATTTGAACATTATGACATTTAAATTAAAATAATTATTTAAAACGAAAAATTCTGCAAAGCATTCCATTAGAAATAAGAGTCTGTGAGCATGCAATAATAAAAATTCTGAATAAAAGAAAAATTAATGCCGTTGTTCTAACACGCAAAGCCAACTTTTTTAAAAGATTTACACGAAGTCACGCAATGATTTTCATGAAAACCGGTACAGAATGCTTAAAATTGTTTAATTATTAAAATTTTGTCATATCATGAAAATACAATTTAAAAAATTATTATTTTTTTGCTTTATTATAATTGAAATTAATTAATAATGATACGATTTTTAGGTGCTAAAACATGCCAAAATAGTTAGTTTTTAGGTTCTAAAAACCCCCCTAAATACTAAAATGGGAAAATAGGTGTCAAAAAGTTTCATAATTCATTTGATATAACGAATAAAAATTTATTTCGTTTCCAATTTCTGAAAGATTATCAAAAATTGTTACTCTTCAACATGCAATAATAAATTTTTCTATAGACAATTTTTTAATGAATATTGAGAAATTCAGACAAATGCATTAATTAACAAATTGCAGGTGCGTGCATTTTCAAAGTGGGTAAATCAGCGAATTGTCACTTTGGCATTAAATGAAATTAAATTCGAAGAAATATGGCCAAATGTCAAAATGTAATTAGTGGATGATATTCATTTAATTTGGCAAAAAATTTATGAGTTTGAACTCATTATTTGTAATAAAATGCTGTGTTTTCAATTCTTATAAATCGCAAATGTATTGGACGGATATTTAGAATTTGATTTTTTTTTGGCATTTAGATAAATTCATAGAAAAGTGCCAAAAGGTAATTAAATTAATTTTGATAAATTGGCATTAATGTACGGGGTCGACTTATATTTGAATTTTAATTTTTGCGATGCATTCCGCCTGCCTCAAGAGTTACAAAGCCTCAAAAATCGGAAATTGTCCATTCTCGACAGAGGAAACAACCGAAACTGAATTGAACGGTTTGTTAAAAATGAGTTTTTAGGCCATGGGTTCAATTCCACTTGCCTGTAAAATATTTTTAAAAATTATTTTTGGAGTTTTTGCGACCGCTGATCAAGAATATGGCATCTATTTCAGCCAGTTCAGGACCCTTGACCCGAACCCGGACAAAAACCAATTGTACAAAATAATAAAACTAGATTCAAGAATGTAATTAGTGATAACAACGGTGAGGATTAATCAGAAAATGGTCAAAATTCGAATTTAAAATGAAATCTTTTTCTATAATATTGGTTTTTGCCCGGGTTAGGGTCAAGGGTTCTGAACTGGGTGAAATGGATGCCATATTCTCGGAGAGTTCCCTTGTCAACATTAAAAAAAGCCTGTATCTGTATTTTTTACTTGATTCAATGTCATCACTAGGGATGATATTTTTAGTTTTTATCCTATTTTTTTCCTGAGCTCCCCGTGGCCTGAAACGTACGAAAAACTTGTTTTTTTGGGCTTTGTTAAGCTACTTTTCGAGTTATTAGTGCCTATTTTCTAGGGATTTATTTTTAGAGCCTAAAAAGCCTAAAAAATTGTGAAATAACCTATTTATTTTTGCCTATTTTGGCGTTTTGCCCAAAATTATTAACAAAAATGCGAAAAAAGCAAAAATATACCCCTAAGAAGCGACCCAAAATTTTTTTCAAAAATACACCCCCTAAGAAATGAAAAATCTTTCAAAAATCGTCTTTAAAATTTTTTTTGGACAAATTTTTGAATTTAAAAAATAATGTAAACTGATTTGACTTATTTTTTAAAAAATGTCAACATTTGCTAAATTAATTTTATAATGGAAATGTAACTGCATAAGTGAAAATTAATATTTTGGCTCAATTTTTGGCTGAAAATTATATCACTAAATTCGTCACTATTCGGACTTTTTGTCACTATTTTGGCATTTTTCCTCACTATTTTAGTTATTTTTAGTCACTAAAAGTCTCGACCCTAGTAATAATGAATGAACAACAATTCAATGAAATTAAAATAAATTAAAAAAATAATAATAATTAATTCAAAAAAAATAATTATATGTTTATAATGTCGAAGTGGATGATAGTGCTTTAGAACATTAAATTCCAAAATTGATATGCTAAAAATTCGTATATATTTTTCGTATATTTATATTTTAACGCTAAAGTAAAATAAATGTTTTAAAAAATGGTAAAAACCAAAACTTATTGCCCGCACTTTTATTAAACACTGTAAAAACTAGTGTCAAATGAAAGCGTTAACATTCACTAATTACATTTTGACGAAATGTAATGTTTCTAAAAATTCAGTTAATGCCAAATTGACAAATTTGCTAATTTACTTAGAAAATGCACATGCCAATGTTGAGTGAAATTTGTCGGAGCTTTTCAATATTAATTAAATGATATTAATGGCAAAAAAATTTTCAAAACTCTTCTCTGTTCATCAGCTGACATATTGATACCCGTTGGCATATCTATTGTTAGTTTTTTGAAAATGCATATTTTTTTCCTGGATTCTACGTAGTATAATTAGTAGGAAAAACATCTTTTTTTTTGTATTTGCGTATAAAAGTCGGGACTTTTATTTGCATATTTTGGGTTTTTCTGCATAATTCATGCATATTTTGCCATTTTTTTAATATATTTTAAGATTTTTTGCATATTTTGCCATTTTCGTCAAATATTTTCTGATTTAAATATCACTATAGGAAAGAATTTGTTTATGCCTAAAATTAAATACAAAACTGAATGGATGCGCGGGTGGGTCAACAGTGAGCTTCACTGACGAAAACCTTGAGAAATTTTTGATTTGCAATTGTAAAAACAACCGATTAAATTTATGAGGATTAAATTTTTTAATTATTTTGCACCCCCTAATTTTCAATGTGCATATTTGGTGCATATTTTGTGATTTTTGTGCATATTTGGTGCATATTTTGTGATTTTTGTGCATATTTGGTGAATATTTTGTGATTTTTGTGCATATTTGGTGCATATTTTGTGATTTTTGTGCATATTTGATGCATATTTAACGACTTTATTTGCATATTTATGCGAATATTTTGGCTATTTTTCGCGCATATTTTTGACAGCCCTGGTCATTCATTTCGAAGTTCCCTGTTGAACGTTAAATTTACAAAAATAATTTTACAGAGAAAAAAACCGATTTAACCTCAACGCCTTGAAATGTATTTGATTTGTAACTGCGAGGTCGAAAATGATAAAGAATGTGATTATCGGGATTTTTACATATAAATACCCTTATATTTTTCCAATTTTTTAGCATCCCTAATGATTGCAATGGTGAGACAAATTAGAGGCAACCGAAATATTTGTTTGGGAGGCTACAATGAACCATTCTCAGTTTTACAGTTTCATAGGCCACTATTTTTCATACTTGGTCAATGCTTACATTTTTGGTATCAATCGTATCGATAAGAATGGCGGATGTTTTAAACCCTGACTATGTTTTAATCAATTTAAAAAATAAATAAAATATCGAACAATTTTTCGGCGGACAAAACTTATGTTACACCGTAAGTGTACTTGATTGCAAATATCAATTGATACAAAAAAATGTCTAACAATAAGAACGTTTTTAAAAATAAAGCCTTTATCATTAAGCAATAAATCCTTCTCTTTCTCAGAAAATTTTGAAAAATAGAAAAGCGCCAGTGGTTGCGCGCAATCATTTTAAGGTGGCATTAAAGTCGCAATTTGAGCCAAAATGTCAGAAAGGATCATCGCCACGCCGTTTTATGTAGCCCCGGTTGTGGCCGCATAACCGAAAAGTACCGGTTTCATTACACAAATGAAAGTTTTGAACTGCTCATAGTTACATAAAATTGATCATTTGGGAAAAATGAATCGAATTTGAAATTCGTTCATTTTATCTTTTGGTGAATTAATTGTTTGTTTACTTTAAAAAAAATCTATTGAAAATTTTGTTTTAACTTTTCAAGTAGTGAAAATGACTGTTTCTTTAGCAGTTACATTATTTGCTGCATGCTTTTGATCACAATTTGCTTATTCTCGTGAGGAAAAGCATTCGGGTGATTGGTCTAGTGGTATGATTCTCGCTTTGGGTGCGAGAGGTCCTGGGTTCAATTCCCAGATCACCCCAAAATTTTTAGAAAATTTTAAAGTTTAATAATTTAAATTACATATAAATTCATTATCACTTTCATTTACATACACTAAGAGGTTAATTTTCGTTAAATTTTATAAATTTTAATATAATATTTGAAATTTTGAGAGAGAGAATTTTAACATTTACTTAGCTGTAATCCTTCTGAGATTTTACGAAAATTTTCTGAACTTTAAAATTCGCCAGCTCATCAATATTAAATTTCGTCAATTTTTTTAATTTAAAGGTGTACAAACAAATTTCATTATGCAACTAAAAGCCTTTCATTTTTATATAAAATTGCTTAAGCTCATTAAATTAAACAAATTTTCAAAATGTCAAAAAGTTTCATAAATATTATTATGCAATTTTTATTTCTGCTATGCTTATTTTATAATTTTGATAAATCTTTTGGCGAAAAATCCGCACCAAACCCTCAGCAAAGTCCTAATGTATATTTGAATATAATTTCAAATTTAATGGGTATAATCACGTGATTCCGTTGTCAAAAATGTTTTTAACTAAAATTTCATTTTGGGATGCCAATAATTAGGGACTGTTAATTAGGTGTATTTCCAAATATTATATTTTTCAGTCCATCATAAACAGTTCCTCAGGGAATTATGAAAGTAAAGCACGGATTAATGCAGAACGCGATTTGGAAAATTTGCCACCGTAAATAGGAAAAATTTGAACACATCAAAAATAACATAAATTTTAAATTCATACAATTTTTCTGAAATTTTCCTCTTAATTGCCAAAATGTGCACTAAAAAAACGTAAAATGGCAAATTATGGATTTATTCTACATAATATGAATTTTTTATAAATTATAAAATATTTAATGAAAAAAAAACTGCCGTTTTTTCATTTTAGTTCCAACAAATTCCATCCGATGTCTTGTCAGTTTTGTCAAAAGATGTTGCGGCACAACTGGAAGCAATACAAAACAATGGCACATTGACTGTGCACGAAAAGGCGGAACAAATTGACCAAATTATGACTGAGCAGCCCAGCGAAGTGTTGGACAAAATTCCGGACCCGCCCAGTTTTGGCACTCTTCCAATGAATGTGAGTGATTTTATTCATTTATTTGTGTTAATTATGTTGTTTTATGTCCATTGGCTAAAAATTTATTATTTTTTATGGGAAGGGATCCCGCAGAAAATCCCAAAAAATCTCGCAATTAATTTTTGCAGGATTTTTTAAATTTCGAAAGGAATTAGACTTTAAAAATTATAAATTATTACCCTTTATCCATTTAATTTTAAATTATTTACATCATAAATTAAATTATATAAATTATTTAGGTGAAAAATCACATAAAGCAAATACTCCGTCAAAAAGGAAAGTCGTTGGATGAAAAAGAAACTGAATTGGAAGAATATGTTCAATCATTGCAAGAGGACAAGCCAAAAGAAGCATGAACATAACAAAATTGGTATACAGAATTAATTAATTTTTTAAATTTGAATTTTTATTTTAAGCCCCCTACGGCAGTTTCCATTTGTTGAATGTGAATATAAGACCATCCAAATAAATAATATATATTTAGTCCGTATTTCATAGTAATCAAAGCTGTAAATAACTGCCTAATAAAATATAGTAAATCCTATTGTAAAATGCTGTTAAGGTATTTATTTGCTATAGAATTCGTAATTAATGATTATTTAAATTATGCCAGAAAAATCTGTCAAAATTTCGAAAAGTCTTAAGTATGTTTCTTCATTCTATAATTTTACCTTAAAAAGGCGAAAAGCATTGATTGCTAATACTAACAAGCACCGAAATAATACACACTCAGTTACTAACTTATAATTAGTCCGTATTTTAGAGTGATAAGAACCACAAGATTAGCTGCAAAATTTCAGAATGCAATCTCTGTGCTAATTAATATAAAGACCTACCTGTTAATAGCGGGTAATTGCATGAGAAAATATATTTTAAATTATTTCGATAAATACAAATTACAGAAGGAAATTTTTTTACAGTTTCAGCTTTTGCATGCCAATAAATGAAACATTTCTATTAAAAAAATTTGTCTAATGTTTATAAAAACCTTTCAAATAAATAATGCATTTCAAGCGCATTCCATAGAATATATATTAAGGATAACAAAATTGTAAAAGCATGAAGTATTTTATAAAATTTTGCAGTTAGTGTAATTGTTCTGATAACAAAGAAATATGGTCTAATATTATTTTATAATTGAGTGCATTATTTTGGTGATTTAATTAATAGCAATCAAAGGCTTTCGCATTTTTAAGGTAAGGTTATGGAATGAAGAAACGAGCATAAGCGAAATTTAGGCATATCCATTTTATATGCATATTTAAAATCATTATTCCATAATAATTTTATAGCAAATAAATACCGTATCAACCTTTTACAATAAATAGGATTTACTCAATTTTATTAGGCAGTATTTTATAAAATTATCCAGTTAGTGTAATGGTTCTGATAACAAAGAAATATGGTCTAAATATAATCTTATAATTGAGTGCATTATTTTGATGCATTTTACTAAATTGTAGCAAATAACCCTTCCTCGTGGTTGTTCTGAGTTGCCTTGGAACTCAGAACTTTGCGGTCTTAAAAATTATTCGAAGAATAAATGCTTTGGTTTCGATTATCCGAGTATTTATTTTCATTGAATGACATTCTGGTCGCCGCTGAATCGATTCCGCACGAGCTGCTAAAGCCACGTAATCATCGAAGGACATTCCTGATTTCCGCGACATTTCCAAAGTTAGCTACAGCTCAGGATTCGCTAGAGCTCTGATGAAATGTTTAATGGCATAATCGTCGCACAAAGAATTTGTTCAATTCTTTGCTGACCAAAATTTTGCGGTTCGTGATTTCCGAAGTTGAAATTGTCGCCATAATTTTCAGGTTGAAAATCATTTCGTACCGCAATGGGACGAAAAATTTGGTGATTTCCCACAAATCCTGGATTTTGTTGCGGAATTTGTTATCTCGGTCGTTGTTCGCATAATGGGTCAGATTTGCTTGGCGTTGTCTAACCAGAGCCGATTGTCGTTCGTTTTCATCAGTGAAACGCTGTTCGGCTCTTTGTCGTTGATTGTCGTTTTGGGTTTCAGCGAAATTTTGTGTAAAACCATTCAAAACTCTCTCTTGGTGACGAACTAAGCCGCCCGGGTTTAACGGTTCAGAGTTTGGTCGCCTTTGTGGTTGCACCGCATGGGGCGTCGAAGTTTTTTACCCAACTCTAGTAATAATCAATCAATCAGCCGCTCATTTTTATTGGTCATAAAAAAGATTTTGAAAACACTTGGGTCTTTACGCCCAGGGACCCAATCGTTTGGGCGCTCACGTTTGGGCGCCAGCCTCAGTTTTTGGACTATAACTTTTTTATTTGACGACCAAATCTAACGATCTTGGTATCATTCGAAAGCTCCTCACATGCTCTATTAGCCTTACAAAAAACAAAAAAAAATTTCGTCTGTAAAAAATTTATTAAGAAAAAAACTACGACTTTTTTTGCAATTTCATGTTATAAATTTTTTGGCAAATGTCTAATCGCGAAACAATATCTTAGAAATAGCTTCAAACAGTTAAGCTATCGAATGATACCAAGAATGTTGAATTTGGTTAACAGCGAAAAAAGTTATAGTCCAAAAACTAAGGCTGGCGCCCAAACTTGAGCGCCCAAACGAGGTGGACCCTTACGCCCAACCCTCTTTTCAACGGGCAGAAATATTAAAAAAACAGACAGTTAGTTAAAAACCGTAAAAAACTTTATGTTGAACGCTGAATTTGTAAGAATTTTATCTATTTGGAGGGTGCATAGAAATTAAAACAAACCTTAGTCCAATGTTTTTCCTGCTTTTGCAAAAGTTTTTAAAGCTTTGAATTTGCACAGTTTTATATGTCATTTATCTGTCATTTCCTGAAGAACAAATTACTTTTGGCATTCGAAATAAAGAAATAAATTTTGAAAAATGTTATAAGCAGTGGCAAGAAAGTTACATTTTAGGGGTGTATTTTTCAGTTTTCTTGCATTTTTTCTTACAGATTTTTCTAAAAAATGCCAAAGTATGTGCCAAACCTCTAAATATTTGCGACATATTTTTATGTGCCAAAACGCCAAAATATGTGTTTTTATTAGAGTAGAGCGGGACCGGGAATTTTGGGCTTAACCGGGACCGGGACCTTTTCGGGTTGAAAAACCGGGAATTTTTGGCTGGGAAAACCGGGAAAAAACCCGGGACTGGTCCCGGTCCCGGTCAAAACCGGGACCTCGGTACTCAGTTGTACTCAGTTGTCCGTGTTTTGGTCCCGGTCCCGCTCTACTCTAGTTTTTATGTTTTAATAAGAATCAAAAATTATTCGGAGAAAATGCTATTTTTGGGCTTCGCTCGCCATAACTAACAAATAAGCTGCAGAAAAAATATTTTAAAAAATAAAAAACCCATCCCTAATAATTAAACTAAGCGTTAAAAATATTTGTGTTCATATTTAAACACTTCTCCATGCTCTAAATAGTAGGAAAAACACTTTCCTTTTTGTGTTTTTGAACAAAAGTTGGGACTTTTATTTACATATTTCGGGGTTTATACATATTTTACATATTTCGGGATTTTATACATATTTGGTACATATTTGAACTTTTTCTTACTTATTTTCATTTTTTTTTACATATTTTGAGGATTTTTTACGTAAATTTTTGGAAATTTTCAAAAAAAAATCCAGAATTTCGGCAAATTTTTCATTTTTTTATAAATATTTTTATTAAAAAAAAATTTTTTTTAATGTTAAAAGTACGGTTGCTCCCCGATCCCGAGCCCCCCGACCCGACCCGAGACGTTTTTTGGACCTATTCCCGACCCGACCTCCGACATGTCGCCCCCCGAGGTCCCCGGCTATTGCTTTTAATACTATACGCATCAAAAGCTTCAATCATCGATTCAACTTCTGGGTTACCATCAGATGGTGTGAATACTAAATATAAATAATTATTTTTTATAAATTAAATTAAAAATTAATTCATTCGGCGGCGCCTATCGGCACCGCCGGCCCCCCAAAACTCCAAATTTTTCCTAAAAATTGGCTCGAAAATCACAAAATTTGGACAATTTTTGGACAAAATTCTCTTAACAAATCATACTCATTTTCAAAAAATTTCCCGGCGGCGCCTATCGGCACCGCCGGACCACATCCCCCCACCTCAAGTTTCCAAAAAGTTGCCGCCGGTGAAAATTTTGGAAATTTAATGCAATTTGTTAACAGATTTTGTCTAAAAATTGCCCCAATTTTGGTGATTTTGAGCTAAGGTTTTTCCCGGTTCTCGGTTGCCCTACCGGGACCGGGACCTGAGATTTAAAGTGAAAAAAGGAAGATTTCGAGCATTTAAAAAGAAAAAATGGTTTTTTTTTGTTAAAAAATTTAGTTGATCACTACCCGATCGGGGTCCCCGACTCCCGACATTTGAGCTCCCCCCCCCCCGACCAGACCCCCGACATGTCGCCCCCCGAGGTCCCCGGCCCCCGACATTTTGCCCTCCGAGGGGTCGGGGAGCAACCCTAGTTAAAAGGTGATTCTAAACCTATTAGGTCATTATTCTTCCATTTTGTGCCTATTTAACACTTTACGAAGATTTTTTTCCAAAAAAATAACCATTTAAAAAAAATTTTATTTAAATATTTTCGTATATGTTTTGGGTTTTTATACATATTTCGGGATTTTTTTACATATATTTATGTACATATTTTGACCAATTTTTGTACATATTTTTGACATCCCTATTTATTATGCATCCCTAAAAACCTTTTAATGTTTTTCGTACTTCTTTACCATTCAAAATGTTTGCCAAAATCTTTAATGCGGCTATCTTAGTCGTAATTTTGTGAAATAATCAATACATCCAAGACGTGGTGGGTCGAAGGACAAAAAGTGCAAAATTTGCTAAATTTTGACTAAATCAACTCATAACTTTTCTCAGACGCAACCAAATTGCACAATCTTGGTATCATACGATAGCCCTTTAATTGCGTTATTAGCTTGCTAAATTTCAAAAAAAAATTATTGTTTTTCAAAAGTTATGACAATTTTTCCATTTTTTTCGCTTGAACTTGTGAAAAAAATAATAAAATTTTTTGAAATTAAGCAAGCTAATAACGCAATTCAAGGGCTATCGTATGATACCAAGATGGTGCAAATTGGTTGCTTCTGAGAAAAGTTATGAGTGGATTTAGTCAAAAATTTAACAAATTTTGCATTTTTTGTCCTTCGACCACTTTTTTAAGATAAAAAATGATAACCAATGTTAAATTGTTCATGTTTTTGTTTTAATTTATGCTCGTTACGCCGTTGTCGATCTTTTCGGCTTTTCCCAAGCTTTCTTCAATATGGCAAAATGTTCTTCCGATTTTATCTGTTCCATTAATGTCTTTCCGCTGATCAAATCCCTTTGCGCAATACCAACAGCCGCGGGCAAAATAGCGCCAGAAAAAGTCGCGAACACATCGCCAGTTGCTGCAGTTTGATCGCCAATTCGAAGATGATTTCTGGAGAAAATTCTTCGCAAGCCAATGCCAAATTTTGAAATAAAATGATGCCAAATTTTGCACACATCTCTCTTCAAAAACGGATGGCATCTTAATATGGTAAGTGAATTTTTAAAAAGCATAAATCTCAAAAAAAAGCCAAATGAAAATTACTCCTTGAGACAGGACATTAGACCAGAAAAATAGATATCGAAATTGGACACTATAAAATCCTAATTTAAAGGCCCTGGCCTTATATCGTTCAACCCCACCCAAAAGGGCCTTTAATTAGAGGGGGACCTTCTATCTGAGAGTGCTTTCAAATAACAGATTTATGGTATTCCTATTTGATTAGGGACGAAACCAAATTTCCAATTAGTCGATGCCGGTCCCAAACCTGGTTTTGACCCAAATATTCGATACAAAACCGATAAACTAAAATTCTACAGTAAGTCAAATAGCATTTAAAAGAAATTGACAGTCGCCCTAAGATAATTTTACGTGATAAGCGATAGTTCAATCAGAAAACCGGACGCTGAGATCAAATTGGTACCCAAATTGTACATCTGGTAATATTTTGGCCACTTAAAATGGCTCCACGACACACTTAAACCAGTCAAAAATATGATGAACAAATTTAACGCTAACGGCGGAATGAGCTGTTTGCCAATGCGAATGTTTTCCGAAAGCTGAAAATGGGAACATATAAAAGTTTTATCACATGTACTCAACATTAAAAAACCATTAAAAAAATTTAATCAAATCCTAAATTTCTCCATCCTCCAGAAAGAGCGTAGCAGGGTGAGTGAGATTTGTTAACAGATGTGTCAAAAAAGGACAAACAAAATCTTTGGTTATTTTAGAATGTTTAAAAATAAAATTAAAATAAAAAGCGGGACAACCCAAAAGCTCACCAAATTTATCTCAAAATGGATCTGGTGAAATTATTATTTCCTTAAAATTTTTAAGTCGAAATTTAGCAGAATATTTTCGGGTTTTCTGTGGAGATGATGTAAATGCTTCAAACCCTGTTCAGCCGGTTAAAATTCATCATAGCATCAATTTCGAAATTTATTGAAAAATTTCCGATTTCGACGCTTTTGGTGTTGATTTCCGACTTCCTAAAATTTTTTGGGCCTCGGAATTCCGATTTCCGAAATGCTTAAAACTCATTTTTTGTTAAAAACATTTATTTTACTCAAAAATGTATGTGACCGTTTTGAATTCAATGCTTTCTAATTAATTTATTTTTATTAATATAGATTTTTCTAGTTTCTATTTTTAGGCTCAACAAATTGAATTATCCGGAATTAGGAGATGAGTTTTTGATTAATTAAACAAATAAATTAAATTGAAAAAAAGAATGTAAAACCTATTTTTTGATCCCATTTGGTCAAAATTTTTAACAAATTTTATTTGTTTAAGAATTTTATATTTTGAAAATTTGGATAAATTGTTTTACCTGATAACGCAATGACAGACAATGGGAATCTGCGTTTTGCAACATTTGTTTATAAATTTTGGAATTGTAGCGGCATAACAGATAAAATATCCACAATTCCATGCATCCAATCAACAGTTGGGCTAATGTAGTCACTAAATTCGCTAGCGGTCGAGTGCCTTGAGGTACGGTAGTGAATGAAATGTAAACGGTAACAGTTAACTGAAAATAAAAATTTTTTGAGAAAATTAAGATAATAATAATATACCAAAGTTTTTAAAGCCAGCAAATTAAAAAAGGAAATTTATTCTGAGAGTCAAGAGGCACGGCAAAACTGTGTAAAAATTTTCGAAAACTTAACGAAATTTGCTGACAGAATTACTCAAAATTTCTAAAGATTCGTAAATTTTTGAAATAAAATCCAATCAAAAGCCTTGCACATACAGCAATTGGCGACCATATGATTGTGAACAGACATCCTCGATGCCGTTCATATGATCGGACGAACAGAGTTGCCAACACTCGTTCAATGATCAAAATGTGTGGCACAAAATTGCGACCATAATGGCCGATATAATTGATCGGGCCAAGTGGTGTAAAAAATTTCACAGATTCGGCCAAAATTGGGTCCCAAAGGATGAATTTGTAGAGGCAAATGATGAAGCGGCAAATTCCTCGCTGATTTTAGGGGAAAATGCGTTATTTCAATTAAAGTGTGTCAAAAATGAATTTACCAAAAGAATTAAGAAGCTTTGAGAAATGAGAATTGCTTTCATGTTCGGATGGATCACTGAAGTGCGTGCCACCAAAAACAAATTGGCAATGGACAACGGAATGCCAAACAAATGGATGAATATTTCGGTGCTAGCGCCAAAAAACAGAAGAAAGTGTTCAAATCTGCTGGTGAAAGCTGTTGCATTTGAAATCGCCATCATAATAATAGAATAATAATTCGAAAGCTAAAATAAGTATAAAAATTGATAATTGGAAATTGGAAATAATTAAGAACAAATTTGGAGAAAAGCAATTCGAAAAGTAAATTATTTGTAATTAAAATAAAAACTTTTTTATTTTCGTAATCAGAAAATATACAAATGTATAGGTCATTTCATACCGGAAAATTATCACAAGTCCAATTTTTAGCTCCTTACTTCTTCTACTCTTGGCCAAAATTAACAGATTTTTGTATTAATACTGAAAAATAAACCTACACAAATAACCCGTTGTTAATATTTTGCAAAAAAAGAATAATAGCCATTGAAAATGACAAAAAATTATGACATTTTACGCTTTCTGCTCACAAAAAGTGACTGTAATGGAAAATTAAAAATGTTAGGCACTCACTGACTGTTTTCAAGATTAAAATTGAGTATAAAGTTATGGTAAATTTGAGGGAAAGCGCAGTTTTACATTCCTATTTTATTTTAGAAAAAATTCTTTTTGTACTGTGTTGCTATGCCACCTGTTTCTGCCCATTGTTTCCTATCGTTTTCATGACAAATTCCTATTTTATGTGACAATTATGATGTGTACTTCTTATTGAAACAATTAATTTTTAAGCAAAACTATCGCATATTTAACATAAAGTCACAATGAAATGTCTTGCAACGCCTATCGATCGCCTTTGCTGGTGAAAAACTCAAAAATTTCGTGGCAAAAATTGAAAAATAAAATTATTTACAGAAATATTAATATTAAATGATTTTTAAAATAAAATGCATGCATGAGACGATATCTGTTAACACTTGACACAAAATTTTTGATAATTTCTCATGCGATGAGCGCAAAAAAATCTGCCTTTTTGGGAGATTTTAAGCAAAAAATTTAATAAAAATTCCAAAAATTTCCAGGCGACGAATTGTTGGAATTGCTAGCACTTGCTTTATTATAAAAAATAGCGAAAAATTTTATTTTACAAAAATGTTAGGCACAAATGCCTATTCTTCAATTAAGTAATGTTGGTTGGTAATAACAGTAAAAGCAGGTGAAAATTGTGCCAAGAATATGTTTGTTAGGTAAGAGTCAGTTCTGCTTATTATTTTGCCATCGTTTATGTCAATCAGTGCCATTAATTAATGAATTATGTTTTAATGAATTAATTAAGAATAAGGGTTGAGTATGACCGTTTAAGCCGGGGTATTTTTCCGAAATTTTTGGAGTCGATTTAAAAACTTCGAAAAGTAGCTTAACAACCACAAAAAAACATGTTTTTCGTGCTTTTCAGGTCAATGGGAGCTCAGGAAAATACAGGTAAAAACCTAAAATGGTATGTATCCCTAATCATTATATGCAAGTTTCCACAACAAAAACCATAAAATTGACACAAAATAATAAAAAAAAATCTCAGAAAAGATAAGGATTTTTATTTAAATCTCAGCTAATTTTTAGAGTTGTAAATAAATCAGAGATCGTATTTGTCCTTATTTCTAAGAATTCTCCTTATTTCAGCCAAAAAAAATTTTTTCAATGTAATCTCTGAAATAAATATAAAGTCAAATTTTATCTTAATTTTATCTCCGAATATTCGAGACATTCCTCCAACAGATTGCCAATTTCACACGACAGCGAAAAGAATTGGCAGTGCATTAATTGCAACAAATGAAATTTGTAGTAATTGGGAATTTAGTTAATTTTTCTAATTATACACGGGAAAGAGAGACTCCATCTGCTGACTGAACCAAAGAAAAACTAAAACTAAAATTATTTTATATAAAAAAAGAAGAAAAATTTATAGCATTAAAAATAAATTTTAATTAAGTTCAGGTGAATTTTCACGAAAATCGGTACGATAATTTTGTTTTACATTTAATTATGGGCCAAAAAGATTCAGTTAAATTTGGAGCAAGTAAATTCAAATAGCCCTTATAAAATATGCATAAATCTTTTCTCTGAAAATTGTAATTTTTTCATAACCAATTCACGGGGCCATAACTTTGTGATGTCAAAGTAAAACCCCTAATTAATTGGTCAAAATTAGGGCTAATATAGTGGAATAATCTGGCATAGATTCATTAAATTTACTTTATTACTTGAATTGTTATGATTTTAAAAATAAAATTGTTGGGTATTATGCAAGAGCTTAAACAACACCAGCAATTAAGTTCAACCTTTGATCGTTTTGTCAATTGTTTTTCTCTTGTCCATTCCTTGTCAATTTTTTGGCTATGACATTACAGTATAACACTGTTGACTACCGTCCTGTAATAGTACTCTTATGGTATCGACTTTGGCATCGTATGGCTCTTTTTGGTAATTTAGTTGATCTCTGTGGAACGATTATTAAAATTAAGTAAATATTTTTTGAATTCGTTTAATTATTTTATCATTTTTTAGAATGAATTGGATCATAGAACAAACAATTCGACAATTTTCGCTGTTTTTTTCTCTTTATTTTCTGTTGTTTTTGGCATTATTATGGTATTCTAAATGTACGGCGATTTTACTAATATGGCTACGAGCTTTGAAATTTATTTGGCATAATCCAATTTTCCGAATGTTTATTTTTTTATTAAGTTATCGAGAAAAATTGAAAAAATAAGTTTTCTTGAAAAATTTTCGTTCCTTAAAGGTCAATGGGGCTTCTTTAAATAGAGGATTTCTTGAAAAAAAATAATTCCAAAACTAAAAATATTTTTCCGTATGGACAGACCTCCCACATTCCTGTGCATTTTTGGACTCTCTGGTGATCTTTGTTTGATTGCTCGCGCGCATCGATCGTTTTCTTCTTCACGCTGATCTATTAGAATTTCCAATGCTTTTTGTGGTCGCTGCGTAAGCAACGGTGGTTCAGTGGTAGAATGCTCGCCTGCCACGCGGGCGGCCCGGGTTCGATTCCCGGCCGTTGCAATTCCTTTTTGCGACAATTGTTTTTATTCAGTTCCTTTCAGTTTGGATTTTTTAAGAGGGCAATATGAATTCAATGAAAAGTATTGTTTAAATTTTGCTTTTGCACTAAAAACTGGTACCGAGTCATTATAAAAAACCGTTAAACGAAAATTTTCAAAAAAAAAAATTACTCATAACTTTTTTCGAAAACAACTAATTTTAATATCATTCGATAGCCCAAATGTTTTATAAGCTTTTCAATGAAAAAAATAGACATAGATAGAATTTTTGTCTTCTTTTTTTAATTTTAAAATCACTTATTTTTATGCTTTAAAACAAGATAATGTGTGAACAAATGTGCCAATGTACTGAACATTTGTCTCCGCCAAAAAAGAGTTAAAAAAGTGCCAAATACCGTACCCATTCACTTGCTGAACACAGTATTTGCTTAATTAAATGTATGATTCTCGGAAACTATTTCCCATGCACAAAAAAAACATTAACACGCAACAATTATGTGGAAAGGCAATTAGGTATTTTCCGAGAAAATTAAGGTAATGCCGTGACAGTGAATAAAAGCATAAAATTGCATTTTTATTGGTATGGCACTCATTTTTTTTAATTGGCATAGCACTGAATCAAAAAATTTGCACTTCAACTGGAAATGAATTTAATAAGGTACAATAAATACTTTTTTTATAAATATTTTGTGGCCAAAATTTTTATAACATTTTCATTTTATGCTGATTTTTACGGGGAGAATATTGAATGGTAAAAATTGAGTTTTTGAGAAAATTCTATCAACAAATTATTCCAAAACTATCAATAATATTTAATTCAATCTTTTACAGAAATTAGGGCTGCGATTTTTAGGCACAAAAAATCGCAAAATATGCATCTAAAAAATCGCAAATAGGCACCAAAATATAACGCTTTTTAGGTAGCAAAATACATTAAAACTTACTCAAAACACTTAATTTTGGTTATATTTCAATATAAATAAAAGGTGCTGTAACATTTCGACAATGGCTGATTTCGACACTGACCGATTTCGACAGAGAATTAAATTATTATTTTATTATTATTATGTATTCACATGAACCATCCGGAATCCACGGTTTGCCCGAAGCAAACTGCCTCAGGGTCAAACTGACCCAAAAAGTCATTTTTATTTAAAAAATCACTATGCTTAATGAAAATTGATATATGTGTGTAGTAAAAATAACGCATCTTTCTCTTATTTTCAATGTGGTAAAATTCAGTGGTACTTTGGCCGTTGGATAGTGATAAGGCCGGTCGTTCAGTTTATCTTAAAATTCAAATTTAATTTCATTAGTACAGTAAACAGTAGATTTAAAAAAATAACATTTCCTTTTTTATGTGAATAATAATAAAATAATAATTTAATTCTCTGTCGAAATCGGTCAGTGTCGAAATCAGCCACTGTCGAAATTTCCTGGCACGAAATAAAATTATTCAATATTTTATAGTTTTTTTTCGAATAAGGACAATTTTTAAACCAAAATTTTTTTATGAAAAAAAAATTAAATTATGGCGATCAATTTTTGAAAAATTTTTCAATTTATAGGGGGTTTATTTTCAGAAAATTTTTCGGGACGTTTCTTAGGGGTTATCTTTTCTTTAATTGCATTTTTGTTAGGATTTTTCCAAAAAACCTGAAAATTGGCACATTAAGCACAGAAACCCGAAATAGACAAAAATAGGCATTAGAAAAGTCAGCGTTTAATGCCCAAACCAAGCGGAAAACGCGTCTTTCGTGCTTATCTGCTGAGCGTACGAAAAGAAAGCTACTAATTATTAAAATTTATTCAGAAACAAAAATTTCATCTGATTTTTAATAAAATTAACCGGTTTTGAATTCAAAAGATTCACGTCTTTGGTCAGAGTTCGAATCTCGATTCTTGAAAGATTTTCAGTTTCGAACATGTTGACAAAAAACATTGAACCCTTCATTAATAGCCTTGGTATGAAACATTTTGAAAAGCGTTTCAAATCCAAGCATCAGGTGGTAGATATGACACCCGGATGAATTTTTACAATTTAAATTAATCTTTATAATTGTATATTTTTTATTTCAAATAACCTTTCAAAAAGGCCAATGGGACAATGCTTAAATTATAAATTAAACAATTTTGACTATTATTAATCTATTAGTCCGATAAAATGTTTTTTGTTTAAACGTTTATTTATGATTATGTGCCAACAAATGCTAATGAAAGATTAATTAAATATGTCGTTGATCATATAGAAAGGCCAGGCATTTTACCATGTTTGGCACTTCACTTCACCATCTGTTGCTTCGGCAACCCATTCACAATCGATCGGCGCGTATTGGGCTAAACCGTTAATTAATTTTTAAAATTATTAATTTAGATTGGATTAACAAAATAAATTAATTATTTTTTGATAATTTGAATTTTAAACAAATTGTTGTTTAATAAATTGATTAATTAAGCAAAAAAAAATTTATTAGCATTTTGTTTTCACCAAAGAGTCCTTCTGTGCTTGTTGGGTTTTTAGGTCTGCAGTCGCCTTTTGTCAACACTCCCAATTGACCCCAATTGTTTTTTCCAACTTTGCTCATTAATGGGCCACCACTGTCACCCTTAAAATATTTATTTTTTAAATTATATTAATACATAATAAAACATATTTTATTTTTTTTACCGGTTCGCCAATGCTTTGCCCGGGCACCACACAAATATTGCTTTTAATACTATACGCATCAAAAGCTTCAATCATCGATTCAACTTCTGGGTTACCATCAGATGGTGTGAATACTAAATATAAATAATTATTTTTTATAAAATTAAATTAAAAATTAATTCAATTTAATTTACCTTTTTCATATTCAATTGACAATTCACGGCATTTTTGCTTCGAAATCATTCGCATTTGGCCATAAATTAATTGGCCACTTAGTGGTTTATCATCATCATTAGAGCACGTCGGTTTGGTTATACCCCAACCAGCAACAACACATTGAGTGTTGTTAATAAATTTTGAATATTCATCATATTTAATGCTTTTTCCATCAGATTTTGTTGAATTTGTTAGATCTAAAATTTTAAATAATGAAAGCACTTTATTTTTAAACATTTAAAAAAAAACGAACGGAAGCCATGCAAACAAATTGGTCGGGCATTTTGTGAAAACTTGATTGAGTTTTTAATCTAAATATTTAACAAATTATTATTTCTTTATTTTTCAATAATAAATTTACTTTAATTACAAATTAATATTATTATTTATTTATTTATCAATAATTAATTTATTTTAATTACCAATTAATATTATTATTTTTTATTTTTCATTAATAAATTTACTTTAATTACGACAATGTCATTCAAAAATAAGTATGCTCTTGTATTCTTTCGAAATTTATCCTTAATTTCATAATGTTGTGTTTTTGGATGATATTTAATTGCTTCAACGCCGGATTTATGTTGTTGATTTGAAGCATCGGCGCTTCCATATGACACAACGAAGTTTTCTGCAAATTATAATTTAAAAAAGAGACGGATGGCATCGCAGGCTAATAGAGTACACTTAACCCTTTGGATGTTAATAAAAGAGCTCCAAGTTTTAGCTCTAAAAACCGCCAAAATAGGCACTAAAAAGCCTCAAATTTAGGGTTGTAAAATGACTAAATTTATTCAATAATTTAGAAAATCAAAAAAATCTTATTAGAGATGAATTTTAGAGTAAGTTTTTCATTTCTTAGGCGTTTATTTTAAATTTTTGGGGTCGATTCTTAGGGGTGATTTTTCGTTTTATTGCATTTTTGTTGATTGGTGCTCAAAATAAAAAACTAGAAAATAGTTACTAATAACTCGAAAAGTAGCTTAATAACAACCGGGAAAAAAAACATGTTTTTCGTGCATTTCAGGCCACTGGGAGGAGTTCAGGAAAAAATTGGCAAAAAAACAACACATAAATTGGAGCCCTATTTACCACCAATGCATTTTATGAAGTTTTGCGCACAAAAATCTTTTTATTATTATTATGTTATGTTAAATTTTATTATTTTTATTATTATTTTAATGTCAAACATTGAATTAAACACAAACAAAGCATCATACCAAGTGCTTGGCCTTCAACACAATGCGCCGCTGTCAACACATGTCGGGGCCCGATGATTGTCGCAGTGCAAGAGACAACAAAATAATATTAAATTAATACATTGAATGGAATCATCGATAGCCAAATTTATTTATTAAATGGCCAGAAAATTTCAAAAAATTTTTGTTTGCCATCTTTCAGAATGACATTGAATAAAATTTTAAAAAAATATATTTTTTTACAATATTTAGCATTTTCAGTTATTTTTTTTTAATTTGCTGGCTAATTGAGAGCAATTAAGGCAGGGTGACGAAGTTTTTTTTCAAATTAAGGATAAAGAACACTAAAATTCAGGTTTAGACCCCAAAATTCAGGACAATTTGTTTTTCAGATAGGTACCCACCAATTCAGGATCTGAAAAATCAGGACATTTGGTCACCCTGAATTAAGGTTATCTCGAATGGTAAAAAGAACTGTACCTCCACTTAAAATTCTTGCCATCCACGGCAATGATTTGTCATCCACAATTGTTTTTCCTTTGAATATCTATTGTATTTATTAAAATAATTTATTTTAATTACTAGTTATTTTTACATGATTTGTGCCAATTTCCACTTTTGGTGCAATGGGAAATTCGGGTTCAAAGTCGGAAATGCCGCATTCGGAAAATTCTGAAATATGCTCAGACAACGAAAATGATTTGTATCCGATGGTAACCAAAATAATTGTCAAGCAAAGTTTAAGCATAATTCTAAAACTAATTTTAATTTTATTCAAAATTATTATGATTTTAAAAATAATAAATGCATTAATTGTATTAGAAAAAACCAATAAATAAAAATGTATTTATAAGCAATTCCCCAAAGGCAATTTTAATTAATTTCATTTGTCTAATAAATGCTTTAATTAAAGAATTAGAACAAATGGTGAATAATTTTTTTAGCTTCAACAACCTTTTACAGTCGTAATTAGTAATTACTCACTAATTGCTTTTCGATTAAAGAAAAATAAAAGCAATGTTAAAAATAATTTATGGTAAAAGATTGGTAAAACCTTTCAACTAAAACCGCGGGTCAAGAAAAGTGTCGAGTCGCGATTCGGGTCGGGGGATACGTTCAAAGAAATTCGGCGTACGGTTCGGGTTTCGGGACTCCGGGTTCGAGTGCGGGACAACCCAAAAGCTCACCAAATTTATCTCAAAATGGATCTGGTGAAATTATTATTTCCTTAAAATTTTTAAGTCGAAATTTAGCAGAATATTTTCGGGTTTTCTGTGGAGATGATGTAAATGCTTCAAACCCTGTTCAGCCGGTTAAAATTCATCATAGCATCAATTTCGAAATTTACTTGCTCATTACTATTTTCGTTGGTTCGGCAATACTCAACAATTATGCCAAAAGAACTCATCTCCAAAACCACGTGATCGGTCAATGCTTAAAACTCATTTTTCTGTTAAAAACATTTATTTTACTCAAAAATGTATGTGACCGTTTTGAATTCAATGCTTTCTAATTAATTTATTTTTATTAATATAGATTTTTCTAGTTTCTATTTTTAGGCTCAACAAATTGAATTGGCCAAACTTAGTAGCAGAGTCAAATTTATGCCCAATAATAAGAATAAAAAAAAGAATAACTAAACAGTTTAAAAAGGACATTTTTTGTTGGTTGATCAGAGAATTTCCAATCAAATTTTTAGCGAATTTTAATCGCTAATGAGTTTTTGCTAATTTGCTTAATTGCTGGCGGTGTCTTCTTTTTCTTTCTGCTGTTGGGATTCCAACTTTTTGTTCTCATGTTCTTTTTTCGTTTTGGCATATTTTGTTGAGTCATATTGTTTCTGGTGACTACGTTCTAAGTGATCCCAAAGATGGGAGGTTGAACTTCTATTTGGAATTTTACATTCTTTAGGACAATAATTGCATGTATTTGAATGTTCATTTTGCTTAAAATGGTTCCAAATTTCGCTTTTCTTAGGCTAAATTTGTCATTTATATATATTACATAAATATTAAAAATATAAATGGAATATTTAATTTCATCTAAAATTAGTCCCCCAAAATATCAAATCGAATTTTTGTCAAAATTTTCAACTTTAATAAAAAAGCATTATTTTTTCGATTTTTTAAAAATTTTAAACCCTTATTGACAAACCTTTCTTTTCTTTTTTTTTAAATTTTTTAAGGAATTACTTTTGCGCATCCCCAGATGTGAATTTGGCTTGTGTTATAGAATTATGATTTTTTGATAATATTTGTGGTAAAGATTTTAAAATTTTTATGCATCCAAAAAGAATAATTTTACACGCTAATTAGGCTTTAAAGATCATAAATTAGGCCAAGTCACTAAAACAATTTCTAAGGTTTCCTTTTCCTACAAAATTTCAGCAATTTCTGAACCCATTGGCATATTTAAATTACAAAAATGGCCCTAAAAAACCTAAAAATAATTAAAATGTTCAGGATTCTGCCTCTTTTCCCTGATGATCAAGCTCAAAAATAGCGGCAAAGAGCTGCATCTCAAGTACATGCCCGGTTTTGTTGCCTACAACAAAGTAAAAAATAGAAAAAATAAATTAAATTTTTATTAATATAAAATTAATTGAATTTAAATAGATTATACAGATAGTGAAAATATTCGGTAATTTTATTTCTTCAAATGCAAAATCATTTTTTGTAATATTTTTGAGTCATAAAATTTTTTGGGATTTTATCCATTTTTAGACAAATTTCATTTTATTTTCCAGAAATTTCTAGCTTTTTAGCGCACTGCCGGACCACCAAATTCTTAACAATTTTCAAAATTTGACTCACAAAATTGGTCATTTTTGCTGCACAATTTGATGTTGGCTTCGAAATTATTTTCTATTTTACACAAATAAATTTTTTTTTATATTTTTATTTGAAGAATGTAAGCGACAGCTTACGCGACTTCGACATCTCAAAAACCGCCGATGCAGATGCTATTCGTGCCAAACACATTGACAATGAGTACGCGTTGTTCCAAAAGAATCAAAGTTCTCCGGCATTCCAATCTCTGGGACTCAACCCACCAGCATTTCAATCTCTGAGACTCAATTCTCAGGCTTTCAAATCATCTGTTCTAAGCGTAGCTGTCGCTCTAACACACTTTCTTCAGATCTTTGACTATTATTTCTATTTCTCATCTGTTCTAAGCGCATAATTCTTTGGTCTTGTGACTCGTTTGCTCTTCTCAATCTTTCGCGTTCTCTTTTTCTTTTCAAATACTCATTACTTCTTCTTTCTTCAAATTGACTATCACTCATACGTGATGGTCCTGCAATGGCAATATCTAAGCTCAGAGATGCCTGGCTGGAACCTTCATCCACAAATCTTGGTCTCTTAGCATAACTGTGCTCCTCAAACACAGCATAGTTTCTAATTTCTATTTCATTTTCTTGGTCTATGATCTCAACACATTCTTCAACTTGAACAAAATCTAAATCATAAACATAATCATAATCTCGAACATAATCTAAATCATTTATTGAAGCCATAATAATAAACCTGAAAATTAATTTAAAATAAAACAAAAAGTTTTGAAGGTATTGAAACAAAAATCTGTTGAATAATTAAAATTATTAAGTGTTTATGTTTTCTTTAGGTTTTTACATTTTGCAAACAAATAAACAAAACAAAAAATAATTTAAAAAGTCCAATGATGAGACCGTGCATGTTTCATTGCTTCACGCTTGTGTGGGTTTCTGAAATTTGAGAAGCACATTAAGTCACAAAACAAACACTAATGTTTTATCAATGTCATGCCAGACTTTAGTGTCTCATACTTAAGTCACAGAACAAACTTTTATATTTATCAAAGACATGACACACATAATTGTGTCACACTAAACTCAAATAACGAACACTAATGTTTATCAAAAACATGACACACATAATTGTGTCACAGCCGGCCGGTATAAAGCAAACATCATTAAGCAAATTGGGCATAATTTTTTTTTCTTTAGGGGAATGATGAAAATTTATTTGGAACAAACACTAATGTTTATCAAAAACAAAATTGTTTTACATTTTCACGGTCACTAATCATGGACGTGTTATTTGACCTACGGCCTATTTGATTTTGAACGGAACCAAAACAAAAGGGTTCCCCCGCCCTTTGGGTTTTTCATGTCACAAAGCCAAAGTTAAAAAAAAGGTGCCGAAAAACAACAACAATTTTTCTGTGTCGCATTTAATGTATTTGTCCTATCAGTCTTTGCACAGCTGAGGATGGGAAGAACTCCCGCACTAATGTTTTATCAAAAACATGACACACATAATTGTGTCACACTAAACTCAAATAACGAACACTAATGTTTTATCAAAGACATGACACACATAATTGTGTCACACTAAACTCAAATAACAAACACTAATGTTTATCAAAAACATGACACACATAATTGTGTCACACTAAACTCAAATTAACGAACACTAATGTTTTATCAAAGACATGACACACATAATTGTGTCACACTAAACTCAAATAACGAACACTAATGTTTTATCAAAGACATGACACACATAATTGTGTCACACTAAACTCAAATAACAAACACTAATGTTTATCAAAAACATGACACACATAATTGTGTCACACTAAACTCAAATTAACGAACACTATTGTTTTATCAAAAACATAAGACACATTATTGTGTCACACTAAATTCATAGAACAAACACAAATGTTTTATCCAGATATTTGGCTATTTGGCAAATTTACCACAACTCTTCCCAACCCACTTACAAAAGGGGCCGCCAAAGTTGAAGTAGTGAATTTCTCGAAAGTGAGCAAAAAGTTGAGTGGCCGACCGACAGGTTCAACACTTCAGAGATGAAATCACAACCAATTGTAAGCCAACAGCATTTCTTCAATATGATGGTTCTCATTTCTAAATTTTACATAATAATTAACATAACAAAGCAAAATATAATTCGAAACTAATTAATCCCAATAAACTTTGATGAGGCACTTAAACTCAATCTGGGCAAGCTGTTGAATGATGGCCACGGCAGATTTCAAACTTGTGAATGAATTCACAACGAATACAAAACCATGAGCGATCATAAAACTTTAGTTCTTCATGTCATATCTAAATTTTATAAACATAATTTTGCATAAAAACCAAACAAAACAAACTTCAACTAAAATCACACTGGCCGAGCTTGTGGTTTGCATTCAGTCTTTCCGGCAAAAAAAATGCCAGGGCTGGGGTGCTCATTTCTAGCAGAACTCAATTGTCCATATTATAAATTTTTTGAAATTTAAAAAAACCAAAAATGATGCGCAATTGTTCTGAACTTCATTTCTTAACAGTGCAGAAAAGTCTCAATTTTCTGCTAAAAATGCGATAACGAGAAGCTGAAAAGGCACAAATTGAAAAATCAAAACCAAACATTTCCATTTTTCAAGTTTTTAATTTATAAAAGGATTTTCTTCAAAATTTTATCATAAATAAATTTTATTCCTAATTACAATAATTAAATTTTTAGTTCCGCTCTCGCTTGGTAAACCCGCAAAAAATGAGAGTCCCCTCACACAAAATTTTGGACTCAATAAATTTTATTCTATCATAAAAAACTAAGTTATTTAAAAAGTTCATTTTAATTTTATGAGGCACTTTAAATCTAAAATTTCGGAGCTTTTTTCAATTGATTATATTAAATTTTAATGATCAAAATAAGTGATAGATTGAAAATAAAAATTCTGCAAATGCTACAATTCCGGCACTAACAAAATTTGAAAAATTATTCTCGAAAAAGATATGTCGGAAATCGGAAGTCTTTCCGTGCCATACCTGTTGCCTATCGACATCTGCGAGAAATTTTATGAAATTTAATGCGATTTGTTAACAGATTTTGTCTAAAATTGACCAAATGACGCAGTTTTTGACTCAATTTCTACAGGATTATTAAGTAAAAGCCTATCCGGCGGTGCCGATAGGCGCCGCTTGAATGAAATTTGCGATGAAAAATGAGTTAACTTTAATAAAATTTATTATTTAATTTATTTAAAAATATTTGGCATTCTGTCTTAGAAAAATTTTCAAAAAATCAATAAAATCCCGCATAATCCCGCACAAAAAATCAAATTTGCGGATCCCGCTGCGGGATTGGAACTCAAAATTCTTTGCGGGACGGGATCCCGCGGGATTAATCCCGCATTTTCCAAAAAATGCGGGATTGCGGACTGGGATCCCGCAAAATCCCGCGCGGGATCCCGTCCCTCGCCGGTCTCTAGTGACTAATGCTAAATGGACAAAATGTTTCAAAGGAGGGAATAAAATCACAATTTTCAAAGATCACATTGAATGACTAATAAATTATAAATTATTTCTAGTAAAAAAAGTCTTATCTTTTGAATTTTTTTTATTAAAAACCTAAATGAGGGAGGGGGAAACCCTTTTGGTTTGCAAAATTTTAGAAATTAAAAATTTTCCTGGCCTTTTAATGAACTTATGAGACACATTTATGATAATAACATTATATAGGACACACTATCCTATTTTCCTAATACTGCCCCGATATGCTGGAAATGGATAGTGTGTCTCCTTAACATTGAATTACATAAATGTGTCTTGGGCGGCGCGAATTCAGTGTTGAAAAGTGAAAATTTACGATTTTCGACTTTTTGTTCGAATCCGGGTCCGGGGTTCGAAATTGGTCGAAATGAATGTCATATTCGTGATCAGCGGCCCCGAAAACCCGCGACCATCAAGAAGAAAATGGTTTAAAAAAATTTTCAAAAAGGCCCACTTTTAAAGTTTTATAAAATGTATAATATTTTTTACTAAATTTCAAATTATAAAATATAAAGGAATGCATTTATCTCACCAGATATGGAAATGCCACTTTGATGCACACGAGCATGAACCGTATCATAGAACAAACACAAATGTTTTATCAGATATTTGGCTATTTGGCAAATTTACCACAACTCTTCCCAACCCACTTACAAATGGGGCCGCCAAAGTTGAAGTAGTGAATTTCTCGAAAGTGAGCAAAAAGTTGAGTGGCCGACCGACAGGTTCAACACTTCAGAGATGAAATCACAACCAATTGTAAGCCAACAGCATTTCTTCAATATGATGGTTCTCATTTCTAAATTTTACATAATAATTAACATAACAAAGCAAAATATAATTCGAAACAAATTAATCCCAATAAACTTTGATGAGGCACTTAAACTCAATCTGGGCAAGCTGTTGAATGATGGCCACGGCAGATTTCAAACTTGTGAATGAATTCACAACGAATACAAAACCATGAGCGATCATAAAACTTTAGAAAAATCGAATTTTTTGAATTCAGCCACCCCCCCCCCCGCCCCCCTGAAGCCACGGGTCTGTCTACGCCCTTGCATCAAAAGTATTGGGTAAGACATGGATGGCCGACCGGCCGTTGAAAGAAAAAAAAATGCCGAAGCGGCAGAGAGAAAGTACGCTCTAGTTTGTTATTGAATTTTCTAAACAGAGATGTGTCTAATTTTGTGCTCAAAATGTTTTTTTTTATTATAATCATATATTAAGTTATTATTAATATTTTGCAAAGATATGATATAAAAAATTAAATTTTTTAGAACGAAAATGGAGGACAAATGTATGTTTTAAAATGCTTATTATGTAATAAAACTTTGATTAAAAAAACTGCGATTTCATTTAATTTTTCAAATTTATTAATCTTAGAAATGGAAAAACGATGACACCAGCACCACTGTTAATTGGAGCGGTTAATGAAATAATTTAATGATGAAGCGTGTTTCATTCTCGTAAATCTCATTTAGAGATTTCATTTGGACAGTTTGTCTTTTTAATTTGTAGTTTTTGTCATCCTCTCTTTTGCCGACGCTTTCATTTTCTTAAATTGCTTAATTCAATAAACATCTTAAACAAAACATAATATTTTTATAAGAAATTTTTAGTAATTCACCGATTTTCAACAAATTACTCATTGTAAATTTTTATGTTTTTTTACTTTTATTCTAAATTCTAAATTTTTTATAGATATCTTACCTTCATCTTGAGTATCATATTCCTTATGATCGCTATATTTTAAATTGTTTCCAACAAATTCGACTCCATCAATTGTGGGCAAATCAGTGATCGGCGAAAGTTGGTACCAAAATTCATCACCAAGATTATCATCCCCAATGATATGATTGTCGTTTTCATCATCATGACCGTACACAAAGCATGAAATGACAAACAATATACTGTAACGCAAAAAGGAATGGACCATTTTCTGTAACTGAAAGAAAAGAAAACCAAAATTTTTATTTAATTAAAATAAAATAAAGTTTTTTAATAATTTACAATATTTATGTTTCTAATCGTAAAATATCCAAAGTGTAGAGCAAAAATGGAGAAAGGAAAGGAAAAAATTGTAAAATTTTATGTATAAATTTTTTTATGAATATAATAAATATGGAAATATTTAGAAATATTAAAAAATTGCCATTTTTGAATATATTGATCAATTCATTGAGTTATTATTTTTTGGGTTTGTGATAAAATGCATTTGCTTCTTTTAATAACGTCAATGGAATAACTAACTGTACAAAATGTGAAGCAATAAGTATTATCGAAAAACAAAAGCTTATCTTTCAAAAAAGCAAAAATTTATAAATTAAAATTTAAATATTATGAAAAATATTTTAGCGAATATAATTTTTCATTCTTAATTGCTTGAGTTCTCTTTTGAATGGACAACACAATGACAGAAAAAAAACTTATTCATCATATATTTGGTTTAATTTTTGGCCTTTTAAATTCTTTTTAGGGTTATTTTCACTTTTACGGACTTTTAAATTTTGATAAAAAGGGAGGGATCTTATTAAATTATTACAGTTTCAACTAACATCTTTTCGAAAACATTGGGAGAAACTCAAAAATTTGATATTATAATTAATGAAATGGCACATTTGCGCCTCCATTTTTGCGCCTTTCACATTTGCGCCCAGAGTATTTAGTTTTAGGTTTATTTCCTTTTTTTGTAAACATTTCCAATTTTCCATTTTTTTCAAATTTATTTTTTTTCTATTTTTTCAAATAATAATTTGGGGTTACATTTTTGTATGATTTTGAGAATTTCTCAGACTTTTTTTATATTTTGTCTAAAAATAGAACGAATAAATTGAAAATTTATTTTACATTGGAATGCAATTAAAAGGAGATGATGAATGAATGAATGAATGACATGCTTGTTAAATGTATTCAATCCACACATTTTTTTCATCTTCAAGACATGCATTAAAAGAAATTTCATTGAATTAAATTCAATTAATTTATTCCTGTAATGTTCGGGCGTTAAAAACGGCGCATTTTTAAACGTTCGTTTTTTCGGCGTATTGTAACGAATAAATTTTGTACATTAATTGAGCTGCTTATAAAAGAGTGGCCGATGCTGTAGCTTCTACAGTTCTCCTCATTTCATTTCATTTGAACAAAAATGTATTTTTTATATTAAATTTAATTAATAAATAATTTATTTAATAAATAATAATAAATTTTAGAAAGGGTAAAATGAATTTGCACACAATTTTCTCCGTGTTATTGTGTGCGCTGGTGTTGTCCTGCGCAGTCGGAAAGCCACCAGCAAAAAAGGGCCAGCAAAGTAAAAAGGCTGACGTCATAGCTAAAGCCGCTGCTGGTGAACCGGCCGAAGTAAAGAACGATGGCAAAGCAAAAAAATCGGCTACCGTCGTGCCTGTCGCGGCTGGACCGGTAGGCGCAAGTAACGATGCCAAGGGCACTACCGCCGGTGGCAACAAGGCAACCGGCGACACTGGCACGACTAAACCAAGCGCCGGCGGCTCTGCCACGACAGATGATGATGATGATGATGACGAGAGTCCTTCTCCTTCGGCCGCCGCCGGTGGTGCGACGACAACCGATGGCAAGGCTAAACCAAGCGGCGATGGCACGGCCACCACTTTGTCGGGTGGCGGTGGAAAGGCCTCCAGCGCGGCAAAAGTTGGCAGTGGTGGCACAACTGTGCCCGCCAAGGTCATTCGGAAATTTAAAATATATTTATTTTGAATTTTTTGTTAAAAAAATTTATATAAAGGGAGAGGAAACAACCGCAGTAAAGGTGGACGAAAACTCGAAAGGCACTGATGAGACAGAGAAACCGGAAGGGTAAAATTAATTTTTTGTCAAAACTTTAATAAAAAAAATTTATGAAATAGAATTTTTCGAATTCTTGAGTCTGTTTTTGTTTAATTAGCCTTTTTAATTTGGAAAGCGCCCAATTCATACTGTTTTTTGACAAAAATTAATTTCTCATAAACAAATAAAATCGTCAAAAAAATTAAATGGGAAATACATTTTTATGAAAGGAAGCACCCGAATTTTTTTAAAAAAGAGACACTCACAAATTGAAAAAAAAATCATTTTTATTCCTTAATACCCCAATTTTTGATCAAATTCAGCTCAACTGATGCCCCCATTACTGGCGACACGTTTACAAAGGTCAACAAAATCGCGGACGAGATCACAGAGTGCGAGTTTTACTTCGTTCATTTGGAAAACGTGGTAAGAAAAAAAAACAAATGCATTTTTAATTAAATTATTATTTTTTAAATGCCCAAATTTTTTTCACATTTTGCAACAGAAAGCCAACGAAAAGGAAAAGCTTTGGACACGAACCAAACAAGAAGCGGAGATCGACACCGAAGAGATGGCAGAAGATAGCGTCGATTATCGCATTGTGACGCCCGCCATTTCCAAGGACCAACCGGACATGGACACATTGTACGAGCAAGACACGGATGATTTGCCCTCCGATCCAGATGATTTGCGCAAGGAGGAATATGTAAGTTTTCGAAAAAAATTTTAAATTTGTTTTTTTTTATTCTTGCCAAAAAATGGAAACTCGGAGCTTTTAGGGGTTAGGCATATTGAAAAAATTTCATAATTTTTACTCGGATTTGGATTATTTATTTTAGTAAAATATATATATATATATATATATATATATTACTTCATTTTTTTTTATTCTTATCCAAACAACATTTGACAACTATGAATTTTCAAAAGAAATTTTTAAAAAAATATTTTATTTCGAATCGAAATTTATTTCAATTATAAAAAACTATTTGATTAAAAATTACAAAAATTTTTCTTTTAAAAAAAAGCTTACGGCTGACAATAAGCTCGACTCGACGATACCAAATTTATTGAAAAATACGCCCAAAAAATTTTTAATATAATTTTCAAATATTTTGATTGTAATTTAAATTTATTTCAATTTTACAATAATTTTTGATTAAAAATAAGATAAATTTTTTTCTGTAAATGAGCTCGACGATACGAAGTTTTTTGAAAAATTCCCCTTTACACTCTTTTTTTTTCTTACCAAAATAAAATTTGACAACTTTTGATTTTTAAGTCATTATTTTATTATTTGCATTAGAAAAATTTAATTTCCATTTTACAGTAATTATTTGATTAAAAATAATATAAAAATCATTTTTTTAGTTTGCTGCTGACACTGAGCTCGTTGATGCGGAATTTCTTAAAAAAATACTTCCAATTTATACGACGAAACCGATTGCCATGGGATATTTGGAGGGAACGAAATACGACACGGCAAAAGTTGGACCATTTTTCAGAAGGGAAATTCGCCTGATGAAGCACAGTAAGGAAACATTAAAAAAAATTAAATAAAAATAATATAATTAATAATTTAAAAATAAATATTTAAATTGATTAAAATTGTTTATTACTCTTTTAAAGATGATTAATCTTTGTTTATAGGCTGCATTTTTTAAGGAATTACTTTTGCCATTTTAAAGATGTGAATTTGGCTTAAGGAATTTTGAAATTTTTTTTTGATAATATTTGTGGTAAAGATTTTAAAATTTTTATGCATCCAAAAAGAATAATTTTACACGCTAATTAGGCTTTAAAGATCATAAATTAGGCCAAGTCACTAAAACAATTTCTAAGGTTTCCTTTTCCTACAAAATTTCAGCAATTTCTGAACCCATTGGCATATTTAAATTACAAAAATGGCCCTAAAAAACCTAAAAATAATTAAAATGTTCAGGATTCTGCCTCTTTTCCCTGATGATCAAGCTCAAAAATAGCGGCAAAGAGCTGCATCTCAAGTACATGCCCGGTTTTGTTGCCTACAACAAAGTAAAAAATAGAAAAAATAAATTAAATTTTTATTAATATAAAATTAATTGAATTTAAATAGATTATACAGATAGTGAAAATATTCGGTAATTTTATTTCTTCAAATGCAAAATCATTTTTTGTAATATTTTTGAGTCATAAAATTTTTTGGGATTTTATCCATTTTTAGACAAATTTCATTTTATTTTCCAGAAATTTCTAGCTTTTTAGCGCACTGCCGGACCACCAAATTCTTAACAATTTTCAAAATTTGACTCACAAAATTGGTCATTTTTGCTGCACAATTTGATGTTGGCTTCGAAATTTTCTTATTTTACACAAATAAATTTATTTTTTTATATTTTTATTTGAAGAATGTAAGCGACAGCTTACGCGACTTCGACATCTCAAAAACCGCCGATGCAGATGCTATTCGTGCCAAACACATTGACAATGAGTACGCGTTGTTCCAAAAGAATCAAAGTTCGACGATGGCATTGCGCGGCAGTTTGGTTGGCGAGGATGGGCAAGCCGTCTATTTCAGCATTTGGAGCAAGTAAAGTGTACTATTATTTTATTTATTTATTTTATAATTATGCATTAATAAGTTTATATATTAATAATGTGCTTGACTCCTTTCCGAGAATGGGAGAAACGTTTCTTGGCTCGAGAAAAAATTAAAGATTTTATAGACTCGAGAAACATACATTGTAAGGGATATCTCGAAACACCTCCCGCCCCCTCGTCTTAAGAGGCCTGGGATACCTCCTACCCATCCCGCACAAAAAGTCAAATTTGCGGATCCCGCTGCGAGATTGGAACTCAAAATTCTTTCGGGAACAAATTTCCCTAGCGAAATTTCCAACGAGGGGGGCGGGGGTAATGGGGAGAAGGGGGGGGGGAGGGCGTAACAAGAGGGAAATTTGAACAATTTCCTTAGAAATTCATTAGAAATTCCAAAAAAATTTCCCCAACGATCGCGCTCCGGAGAAAAATTGGGTCGTCGTATGAAAATTGGGTTACGAGTAGATGGACCGGTCGCTTTTTTTCGGTATTTTAACCGAAACCGTTCGACCGAGAATTTTTTGAGTTTTTCGGTTTTTTTTTCGGTTTCGGTTTTTAACCGAAACCGTTCGACAGACCCTATTGTCCGGTCTCTAGTTACGAGACATTCCCCAAAATGTAGAATTTTTGAATAATACAAAATATTTCAAAAAGATAATGTACAAAACTTTTATGTGCATTAACTTTTTGGTGCACCATCTAAAACATTTTTAAACTAGTATATAATTTTTATATAATAATTATTTTGTTTTTCTATATAATTTTTTGTTTAGGAGTGCCCCTGGCTCATACGGGTAAGTCGTGAATTGCAATTATTTGGGACACAGGATGCCGGCCGGTATAAAGCAAACATCATTAAGCAAATTTTTTTTCTTTAGGGGAATGATGAAAATTTATTTGGGGGAACCTTATAAAAAATTTAAAAAAAAAATTGTTTTACATTTTCACGGTCACTAATCATGGACGTGTTATTTGACCTACGGCCTATTTGATTTTGAACGGAACCAAAACAAAAGGGTTCCCCCGCCCTATGGGTTTTTCATGTCACAAAGCCAAAGTTAAAAAAGTGCCGAAAAACAACAACAATTTTTCTGTGTCGCATTTAATGTATTTGTCCTATCAGTCTTTGCACAGCTGAGGATGGGAAGAACTCCCGCGGGAAACGCCAAGCGGGGCTGCCGACGACGACGAACGCGCCGATAGCGGGAAGACCGCGTTGTTTCAGAAAAAGGTCTCAGCTAACTAAAATTTTAATTGATATATAAAAATTTATATGGCACGAAAATATGCATTTATTTTAGAATAATTTAAAAAAATCAATACATATATATTGTTTTTTAACTTAAGGACTAAAAAAGCGCCTGCTCTGTAAGTCAATTTGAATTTTAATTGGTTTGAATTTTGAATATTCAATTTAAAACAATACAATTTTTTAATGAGATTATATATAATATCTGTTAATTTGAGTGGGACGACGACTGCGGCGGGATCAACAAAGTAAACGAATTACGAAAATAAAGAAAAATTTATTTAAATATAATTTATATAAGTTATTTATTGTGAGAAAAATTCTGAAATCTTATTAAAGTTTTTAATCAGGGTCAACCATAAGCTAATTGATAAAATAATTAAACCACTTTAGAACAGATCAAAATTAAGCGAGCAATAAATTACCTTTTTTAAAATATTTTAAACTTTATTTAAATAATAAAAAATAATAATAATACCCTTTTTCACATGGTTTCAAAATTTTAGAAAAGAAGAGGCGACGACTACGGCAAAACCAAAATGAGGGAAATGAATGAAAGAAACCGTCTGGGAAAGAGAATGCCTGTTAAATTTTAATAATGTTTTTTCAATTTTTGGAAATAATCTTTTTAAACCTTTGGGATAAATTTATTAAAAAATTATTATTCGATTTAAAATTAGAGGAATATGTTATGGTCGAAAATAAAATTTTAACAAACGTTTTCGTTAAATATGTCTCATCAACCTCAAATTTTAAATTGCTTTAAGTGCTATAAAGTGATCATAAAAGGTTTAAAAATGGATAGAAAAAAATAGAATTATGGCCGAGCTTGTGGTTTGCATTCAGTCTTTCCGGCAAAAAAAATGCCAGGGCTGGGGTGCTCATTTCTAGCAGAACTCAATTGTCCATATTATAAATTTTTTGAAATTTAAAAAAACCAAAAATGATGCGCAATTGTTCTGAACTTCATTTCTTAACAGTGCAGAAAAGTCTCAATTTTCTGCTAAAAATGCGATAACGAGAAGCTGAAAAGGCGAGAAAGCGAGACGAACAATTATTAAATTTATTTATTATTGTTTTTAATTTATAAAAGGATTTTCTTCAAAATTTTATCATAAATAAATTTTATTCCTAATTACAATAATTAAATTTTTAGTTCCGCTCTCGCTTGGTAAACCCGCAAAAAATGAGAGTCCCCTCACACAAAATTTTGGACTCAATAAATTTTATTCTATCATAAAAAACTAAGTTATTTAAAAAGTTCATTTTAATTTTATGAGGCACTTTAAATCTAAAATTTCGGAGCTTTTTTCAATTGATTATATTAAATTTTAATGATCAAAATAAGTGATGAGATTGAAAATAAAAATTCTGCAAATGCTACAATTCCGGCACTAACAAAATTTGAAAAATTATTCTCGTAATTTTTTTTGCTTATAATTCACAAACATTACAAAAATAGGGTTTTTAGCATTAGCTTGTTTGATGTAATGTGCTGAATTTGGCTACCCGACTTTTGGGGATTTGCAACTTGGGGACCCGTCATTTGAGGACCCGACATTTGGGGATCCCGACATTTGGGGATCCCGACTTTTGGGGATCCGACACTTAGGGTTCCCGACATTTGGGGACCGAACGACATTTGAGCAAAAGTTAAAAATTATTTTTGTATTTAAATGCAATTTAGGAAGAAGATAAGATGAATTCACACCCATTGATCTGTTTTTTGGTCTGTGCTCTTGTCATTTCCCATGCAATTGTGAATGATGCGGGAGCCATGGAAGGGTGGGTGAACACAATTAATTGATAATTGGCAATTAAAAAAATATTTTCTTTTTTCGCCACTTTAACCCAAAAATTCAATTAATTTGATGCTTTTAGGTAGATTTCATGAAAATATTAAAAAAAAACAATTTTCGTAAATTGGGCATTAAATTTTTTTGCAACTTAAGGAATGACACAATGAACGCAAGCAACATCGTACGTTTATGTCGGAGCTAGTAAAAAAAGTCTTATCTTTTGAATTTTTTTTATTAAAAACCTAAATGAGGGAGGGGGAAACCCTTTTGGTTTGCAAAATTTTAGAAATTAAAAATTTTCCTGGCCTTTTAATGGCAGCTGATCATTAATCTGCATCTATTTGATCAATTTCGACTTCCTAACATAAATTTAAAAAAATTATAAATCAAAAATTTGAATTTTCGTCTTTTGTTCCAATTCGGATTTTGTGATTAAGAAAAATTGGTGAAAATTGATGTCAGATTTGTGATCAATGACCCTGAAAACACGGGCAAATTTCACGAATTTATTATTTACAAAAAATTTTCGATTTTCGCAACCCCTCCCCACTCTTGTTTTAAATAAAATTGACCATCAAGAAGAAAATGGTTTAAAAAATAATATTTTAGTTAAAAAAAATAATATTTTATAAAATGTATAATATTTTTTACTAAATTTCAAATTATAAAATATAAAGGAATGCATTTATCTCACCAGATATGGAAATGCCACTTTGATGCACACGAGCATGAACCGTAGTAAACTACAAAAAAAGCAGAACGAGGAAAAATCTATAGCTTCTATGCCATCCGATAACGAAAAGTATGGGAACCAAATTTGTAAAACTATAAAATATACATTAATTAAAAAACAGTATGCGACCAAGTATAATAGGTCAGACAGTAATCCCTGAAAAAATGTGTTATAAAAGTTCCCCAAAATTTAGATGATGTAGCCAAAAAATGTGTTCACCACAAAATTCAGCCCAAAATTTAGTGCGAAATTTATTTTGTGAAGCGGATGGCAATTCCCGGGCCCTACTTAGCAAAAAATAAAATTTTTTAAAGAAAAAATGGCAAATTTTTTGAAACAATTAATTCTGAATCTCTGAAAAAATACACACCCAAGAATGGCATTCTTGAAGAAAAAAGAAAAATACACCCCTAAAAATCGAATTTTTTGAATTCAGCCACCCCCCCCCCCGCCCCCCTGAAGCCACGGGTCTGTCTACGCCCTTGCTTTGAACCATCGTTCAATTTCATAAAGATTTTTCTGCTTTTTATAATTGCCATTTTCATTAATACCAGAAACAATTTTCACGCTCTAGTTTGTTATTGAATTTTCTAAACAGAGATGTGTCTAATTTTGTGCTCAAAATGTTTTTTTTTATTATAATCATATATTAAGTTATTATTAATATTTTGCAAAGATATGATATAAAAAATTAAATTTTTTAGAACGAAAATGGAGGACAAATGTATGTTTTAAAATGCTTATTATGTAATAAAACTTTGATTAAAAAAACTGCGATTTCATTTAATTTTTCAAATTTATTAATCTTAGAAATGGAAAAACGATGACACCAGCACCACTGTTAATTGGAGCGGTTAATGAAATAATTTAATGATGAAGCGATTCCTGTTAAATTAATTTAAAAATTGCGTTTTATCACATGACATAATGGATAAATTCTTACGGATTAAATTTATTCAAAAATAGTTAGTGTTAAATGAAAATCGTTGGATTTTGATTTTTTTTTTATTAAGACTAAAGGGGGACCGGTTGGTTTTCTGATTTTTCTATTATAAATTAGAAAAAAAAATCTTTAACAAAAAATTTGTTTCGACTTTTTGAGTTCACGTTCGGGTTTCAATATTGCCAACCTAAAAAGGCTCCCCTTTAGTTTTTATAAAAATCAAAATCTGTCGATTTTAAACTCGCGCCATTATTTCTTAATGCCCTGCAGATTTGTCAGTGATTTAGAACAAACGATTAAAATTTCAAAATTTAAATTTTTATTCATTTTTTCCATTTGACAATTTTTATTGCTTATTCACGTGTATTTTATGCAGAATTTCGGCCATATAATTTAATGTGATGGAATTGTTGACCATGCATGTAAATTGCGTTAAACCAATTAGTTCAAAGATTTTGTGTTACATATTTTGATGAACAAACAAATTGGAAGAGTGTAACTTATCACGAGGAAAAGGAGAAAAAAATTGATGATTCAAAGGCCATCGCTGACTCTGTGCGTCAAAAAAGGCAGGGATGTGCAAAAGTTAGAGAAAGAATTGTTCGCGAGCCTTTATTTTATATACTGTATACTCAATGACTTGGGAATTATACTGGTAGAGTGCATAGCAAAGTTGTGTTGGAATTAGTTGCACACAATAAATGATGGTCAAAAATGGCAGTAATATTTGTCATAATTCAAAAATTGTATTTATTCAAAAAATTATTATTATTCAAAAATTCTCATGGAGTTTGGAAAACGTCCTTCAACACATCTTTCTCCCCTATCAGACAACGCCTCAAATAAGCCCACTTCAGACTATCACTACACCATTCTCAATGACCAACTTGAGGCGATTTCCCAACAAATGGTCAACAACTGTGCCGATTCGATCACCAAACAACTTCTTCAAATCTGTGTGGACCTTGTGCAGCAGGTTCAGCAATACCAGTGCGTAATTCCGGAGCCAATGACGACTGGGTCATCTAAGCGGGAAACAAGACAACGAACGGCGCCGCAGTGTCGCGGTGCAAAGCATGCCGGAACGGCCGGGGACAAACATCGGGGCGAGTCGCCACCGACCGGACTTAACTATTGCATGTACTCGACGAGCTTGGCGCCGAGTGCCCGATTTCTAATTACAGAATTGGGCCTCCATACCAAGCTGGACAAGGCCACCGCCCGCTATACGGTTATTTTTTGGAAAAAATTCTTCGTAAAAAGTGAAATAGGCAATAAATTCAAATAAATATAATTAACTGATTTTTATAGTAAAAGTAAAAAAAAATCCGTTCCGCTTTTTTCCATAAAACAAAAATTATTGTGATTTGCAGTACCAGCGGTATTAGCTAATTAGCCTCAGAATATTTTAATTTGATTTTGGCAAAAATTTATTGTCCCAACTTCCAACTCCATTTCGTCTTGGACAAGTGAACAAAATTTGTTTTGTGACGACACGACGAAAGAATTGCTTACAACCTGCAATTTCAAAAAGAATATTTTACAATATCCGACAATTCCAATTTAATTAATATTTAATCTGGTAAATTAATATAATAATAAAAAAATCAATTAAAAATTTTATTGCATTTTCTCATTTTTGAAACAAATCTGCTCACTTTCACAGCTTTTGACACCGTAGAAAATGTACTGACATTGTCGTCCGCATATTTTACAATTTGCCAATTGGCGTTTTGATCGCCCTTGTCCATAATTATTGTTCTGTTGCTCTGAGCTTTCGTCAATTATCTCCGTATAATGAGTTCTGTTCTGCTGCCAATTTTCCATTGATTCGATTGACTTCTGCTTTAAAATTAGCTTCATATTTTGACCCATTTTGACTTTTAACAGTGTCTATTTTTTCATAACCAACCAATTTGAAAATCTTGATATATTCGATACCACTAAATGCTCTCTCTTTCCAAACTGAAAATCAAGATTAAACTTGTCCGTAAAAGTTTTCCAAAGTCGCTTTTTTGTGCATATCTGGCAATAACTTTTTTGCAACTGGATAATATGGCGCTTTCACAAAAATTACAAAATTTTGAATTCGCCTCGCTTCGATTGCCCACAAATTGTCATTTTGTATGCCGAGCAAAAGGCGATGAACAAAATCCAATTCCATTTGGATTGCCTTTTTCACTTCTGCTGGCGATGTGTTGTTGTAATAAGTTTGGGCCGAATAAATGTTCATTTTGTGACTTTTTGTTTCTGGATGGCCAATTCTTTAATTAATAAATTGCCAAAAAATGATTAAAAATAATCAGTGATTATGAATCCATAATGAATGAATATGAATTAAACAATTGCTTAAATCTGATTTATTAAATTTATTATTAAAATATTAGTATTTTTCGCATTATAATAGTTCAGGGCTCGGATTCGTACTTGAATGCCAAGTACATACTTGGATTTCGGCTTTTGTGCTTGGAAAAGTTTAACTGTACTTTTTTCCAAGATTGTACTTGGAAATCGCATTTTTGCGTATGAAGTAAAAATGTAGATTTTATGAAAAAAAAAATTAAATTTTTTGGCCTTTTGTCAAAACAATTATTAATTTTTACTAAATTTAACCTAGAAATAGACAATTTTCAATGAAAATCTGTTTAAAAGGGTCAAAAGTTATAATTTTTCTCCCGGCAGCGCCAATGGCACCGCCCAACCCCAAAAAATAACGCACAATTTTTCTTAACAAAGTAACCAAAATCGCAAAAATTTTGTCTTTTTTTGGTGAAAATCTGTTAACAAATCACAATCAAATTTTCAAAATTTTCCGGCGGCGCCTATCCGCAGCGCCGGCCCCCGCCGTCTACCGTATCCTTTTTTTTGTATTTTCATTGTCGTAAATAGAAGTTGGTGTGATTTGTCCATGTAGTTTCCGGTCATAATTAACGAAGAATTAAATGAGTATATAAGTAAAAGCATATTTTTTCAATGCCTGCGATAATTAGCTGCCTAATTAATTTGCATTACGGTTAATTTTGAATCTCAAAGCCAAAATCATATCCATATTAATTAAAGTCGATTCCCTTCCGGCCAGTATACTTATGGTTGGATTACGGAAGTTACGGTGTTTTCGTGCGCGAAAATTGCTTATTAAGTGTTAAGGTATTAGCCCAACCCGGACAAATTAGGTATTCGGGATCATTGAAAGCTCATGATGACTAATCAAAAAAATAAAATCAATGCCACTGAAATCGGGACACTTTGGACCCGATAAATTGGCAAATTTCGCTTACCTTCGCAACGTCTGACACCATAGAAACTGTAACTGACTATGTCTTCCGCATATTTTACGCCAATTTGCGCTTTGTTCGTCTCATCGAATGATGGCATGAAGTGAAATTTAATGAGGATGAATTAAATAATTTCCAAAATTTGGACTTTACATCGCTTCGATTGCCCACAAATTTTCATTTTGTAAGCCGAGCAAAAGGCGATGAAGAAAATCCAATTCCATTGGGACTTCTGCTGGCGATGTGTTGCTGTAGAAAGTTTGGACCGAATAAATGTTCATTTTCTCATTTTTTCTGGGTAGCCAATTCTTTAATTAATAAATTTCCAAAAAATAAAGAAATCATTAACCTACTAATTACTTATTAATAATAAAATGTATTTCAACAAATATAGGAGGATGAATAAATGTGTAAACTGAATAATTAAATAAAATAAAATTGAAATTAAAATTAAAATGTTAATTTCCGAACTTTTTTGACTAATTTCGATTGATTCACTAGCAAATGCTTTTTTCTCATTTTTTTTGTTTGGTTCATTTTTTAAATTTGTGAAATTTAATAATTGAGTAAAGTAAAAAGTTTACAATGAAATGCTTAATTTCTGATTGGCTAATTTCGATGAACCGCAAAAATTCATAATCGCGCATTATGCGGAAATACAACAAATTAAATGCCTAAAAAAAATGTATTTTCGATTCGCGTTTCGGTCTTGCACTAAACCTTTTTTTTCTTGAAAATTTTGACTTTTAATTTTTTTAAATGATATGAAAAATTGTATTCAAAAATCGCTGGAATCAGTGAAAAATTAATTGATTGTGTTCTGTGATATTAATTTTTTCACAAATTTTGCACTCTGGTCATAAATGTTTGGTTTATTTAAATTATTAGTTTAAGAGTCAAATTTATTTTGTCATTCCTCGATCCCAACATCTATGTAAAGGTCTAAAAGTTCAACAAAAATAAGAAAATTCTCATTAAATAACTTAAATCTCGGGAAGTAGACCATTTGACCAAATGGTCTACGACTCAGTCACAACAAAAAGGGAACTTCAAGATTTTTCTCAAACACAGAGCACTCAGTCACAAACGAATATTAATCCACACTAGAGACCGGAAATTTCAAATTTGCGGATCCCGCTGCGGGATTGGAATCCAAAATTTTTTGCGGGACGGGATCCCGCGGGATTAATCCCGCAAACCCCGCAAATCCCGCATTTAAAATTTGCGGGATCCCGCGCGGGATTGCGGGATTTTGGAAATTTTGAAAAAATTTCAAATTTCAAAAAATTTCCAAAAAGGAAAAAATACCTGACATTTTGAAAAAGAAATTTTTAGGGGCTGGCGGGATGCATTGGCGACTAAAATTTTCCGAATGGATCAGACGGTAAAAAGAGATCGGGCGGGAATCATATCTGTTAATGGTCAATAAATTTGACATTTTTGCTTTTCAAAACCGCTTTTTTCGGCACAATTTTTTCAAAAAACTAGGAACAAAGGGCCCGGCGGTGCCGATAGGCGCCGCCGGAAATTTTTTTGAAAATTTTGTCAATTCCTAACTGATTTTGTCCAAAAAATGACCAAAGGTTGCACTTTTTGACTCATTTTTACAGGATTAATAGGTAAAAGCCGATCCAGCGGTGCAGATAGGCGCCGCCGGGAAATTTTTTGTAAATTCTAGATGAAATATGAGATGAAAAAATGGATTTAATTTGATTGAATTTATTATAATTTATAAATTTATTCAAAAATTTTGGCATTCTGTTCTTTAAAATTTTCAAAAAATCAATGAAATCCCGCAGAATCCCGCACAAAAAGTCAAATTTGCGGATCCCGCTGCGAGATTGGAACTCAAAATTCTTTTCGGGACGGGATCCCGCGGGATTAATCCCGCAAATCCCGCAATCCCGCATTTTCCAAAAAATGCGGAATTGCGGACTGGGATCCCGCAAAATCCCGCGCGGCCGCGCCGGTCTCTAATCCACACTACCGCCATGAGGAGTCGAACTTGAGTTCACTCAGTCACAACAACTACCGTAGGCATGCATTGATATAATATTAAAGTGCGTTACCGTATTGTGAATGCAATTGTTTTTGTTGCGCTTTTTGAACACAAAAGTACATTGTTGTTTTCGGTGCCAGTGCTAATTATTCTCCTAATTAAGTTGGCTTTTCTTAGAACAACGAACCAATGGACGGTTCAGCTTTATTCATTTAAATGTGTAAAATTAAATAATTGAATAAAATAAAATTGAAATTAATATGCCTAATTTCCAAGTTTTTTGGCTAATTTCGATTAATTCCGTTTTCAAATGCATTTTGCTCATTTCTTGTTTATTTCACTTTTTACTTAATGATATGTGGAGGTGTGCCGTGACCAGGGCTGGCCGTGATTGAATTTCCAATCACGGAAATCCGTGAGCCGTGATCACGGGGCTTTAAAAAAAATCCGTGACCCGTGAACCGTGATCACGGCACCCCAAAATCCCCGTGATTTCCGTGATCCGTGAGCCGTGATTTAAAGAAACCAAAACATATAAACCGCTTTTTTTGCGGCGACCTTTTCCAAAAAATGACTAAGTTTACGATTTTTGGCACTTTTTTGAGGAAAATTAGAGCTTTTTGTAGAAATCTCCAAGGAAAATTTTTTATTTTTAACTAATTTATTAAGAAAATTTTTCAAATTTTTCTTAAATTTAACCAAAAATCTATTTATGTAGAGAAAAAATTTTGATTAGGCCTGTCGTTTTAAATTTAAGCGACGGAGAGAAAAAATAGGGTTTTTAGCAGTTTATATGCCAAAAATGGTAATTTTTCTGCCATTTTGGGGTCAAAATTTCAAAAATACGGTAAAATGGGGGACCGTCTGCCGGTGGTGCCGACAGGCGCCGCCGGGAAAAATTTTGAAATTTTGAGTGAATTTGTTGACAGATTTTGTCCAAAATATGTCCAATCATTGGTTAATTTATTGGTCTATGGACGTTTTTAAAAATAAAGAAAAATAATTTTCAATGTTATGAAATTTCTTGTTAATTAAATTTCAATTAAAATTATCAAAACAAAATATATAAATTGTCCTATCCCAATGGGGAATTGAACCCAAGGGACAGACAACGAAAGACAGAAGGCTTAACCACCAGACTACATATATATGTTTACTTTCTAATTTGTAAGCAGGAAAGAATTTATTTATTTTTCTCAAAAAATTCTTCACACCACTTTCCTATTTTCGTCTCAATAAAAATTCCCTATATAAAATGCCAATCACGGATCAAAATCACGGAAAATTTGAAAAAATCCGTGACCCGTGATCCGAGATCACGGCACCCCAAAAACCCCGTGATTTCCGTGATCCGTGAGCCGTGATCCGTGATCACGGCCAGCCCTGGCCGTGACTGAAAAATCCCGTGAATCGTGACCGTGACCGTTAATTTTTGAGTTTAATTTTTCTCTGGTGCTGAATTTTTTTGCGTTTTTTGGGGAACAGGGGGTCCGGTGCGCCGATAGGCGCATGAATGTGCACAGATTTTAACCAAAAAATGGCCAAATTTTGCAAATTTGAGCCATTAAAATAATTGGCTTAATTAGAAGTGCGTAAAATTTGTAAAATTCGAATTTTTAGAAGATAAGCATTGAATGCTATAGTAACATGTAAAACATTGGAGAGGTTTTATTATTTTAGTTTTTAAAAAAATTTGATCACACATAACTTATCATTAACTGATCAGAAGCTCACAAAACTTTGGAGGAAAAAAACTAAGTCTAAAATAATTGGCTTAAAAATCGATAAACATTTTTAGAATCAGAATTCATGAGCAATTTTCAAAAAATAAACATTATAATGCTATAGTAACATGCAAAAACCAAACCTTATTCGTTTTATATATATATTTCGAATTTTCCATTATTTTTCAATTTTTTTGCGGTTAACTATTGATTGCTAAATTTTTGCATGACACATTAAACAGAGGGCTAACAATTGATTGCAAATTGCACATAAAAGGGTGATTTCAGCCTTACAAATCACAATTTTTTAACAAATCCAAGCATCCTTTAGCTATAATAGCTTCTTTTCTTTAATTTCTTTTTTTAAATAATATTCTTTATATAATGGAAAATTAATAAATTGTTACCTAACTGAATCAAACAGGAGCTTTCAGTGATAGCTGAAACCTAATTTGCCGGGTTAGACCCTTCTAAAAAGTTTGATGTCCAATTTTCAGTTATAAAAACGGTACAAATCCGTTTTAAGCATGCAAAAATCGAATACATAAAAAGGCTATTTCCAAAAATAGTTAAGTTGTTTGTTTAAGCAAATGTTTCGGAAATTAAAACATAAAATACAATGAGAAATCAATTTACAGTAAAATCCAATATTAAACTTAATAAGTAATTTTGGTTCATAAAATACTCAATCATTTTTCTACAACTTTTCAAACTTTGCTTTTTGGCCCATTTTTCCCATGGAATGGGCAATGAAGAAAATAGTGAAAAGTGGCTGATGAAGGGAGCAAACCTGGTGAAAGAGGGAGTAATGAAGATAATACACAAAAATTCGAATGCCTCAAAAATTCCTTCTCTTTCCCAAAATGCCGAAAGTTCGAATGCCATGGAAAAGCAGAAAACAACCAAAGCAATAATATTGCGTTTCGAAAAAGACACTCTTTTTGAAGTTGAAGCATTCCATGGTGATGAAATGATAGCTAGTTTGGGCAAAACAGAGCATGAAGAGCACTTTGATAACATTTTCCAATATTTGAAGATAACGGGAATATTTTGGACCGGATTGGCTAAAGAAGAAGTGATAAGTTTCAAAAATGAAAAAGGAGAGGTAAAAAAATTAAATGAATTTTTGAAAATATATACATTAAGCAATACTCATTCTGGGGGAACAAATAAGCAATTTTTAAAAGAAAAAAAATTGAATATAAAATTCGATAGCATTTTTTTTCTTGAAAAATTTTTGGAAAATATTGATCATAGGCCCCAAACTCAAAAATGCTTAAAAACTGTCAGAATCGATGTAAAAAGGTTCGAAATGGGTTGGAAAAATAGAATTAGGGGCGCGCTTGCCCTTTTTCAGGCTGAAAAAGTGCCGGAATTGGAGTGCCAAACTCAGCTGGGACCCAAGTGACCGCACTATAAAAAGCACTCAAAAAACATTTTAAATAATTTTTCTATGGTAATTTTTGGCGCTGATCACGAATATGACCTTTATTTTGCAAAATTCCGAACCCCGAACCCAAATTCGAACAAAAACTCAAAATTTTTAAATGAAACGAAAACATATTATAGGGGGTTTTGAGTTTGCTGAACACGGTTTTGACATCCATTTTGATCAAATTCGAAACCCGAACCTTAATTATGAAGCATGTGGTCCTCAAAATCGTTAAAACTATTTTTAAACCAGCAGTCAGAAAATGGTAAAAGAACGTCAAATATAAAAGATTGAATTTAGCTTATTGCGCTAAAAAACCGCCGCACACTCGACTACGGCGGCCAGTAGGTGGGGCGAGACTACGGGCTACGGAAGAAGTCCGCGCGTGATCCGCAGGCGGTTGACTGATTGGCGGGGGCCCTTCGGGCCCCCGCAGTCAACCGCCTGTGGCGCTCGTCAGACTGCTTCCTCCGCCCTCCGTCTCGCCCCACTACTTGCTCCGTCTTCGCATGCTCCCTTTTGCGGAATTTAGATTGCCTTTGATTTTGGGTGTTTTTGAGTTTGGGAGCTCAGATAAACATTTACCCGTAAGCCTAAGCTGAAGCCTAAGCCTAGGCTTAATTTTGAATTTAGTCGCAAATTAAATTTCGGTTTTTTGTTCGAGTCAGGGTTCGATGTTCAAATTTGGTCAAAATGGATGTCATAACCGTGTTCAGCAACCTCAAAACCCCCTATAATATGTTTTCGTTTAATTTAAAAATTTTGAGTTTTTGTTCGAATTTGGGTTCGGGGTTCGGAATTTTGCAAAATAAAGGTCATATTCGTGATCAGCGCCAAAAATTACCATAGAAAAATTATTTAAAATGTTTTTTGAGTGCTTTTTATAGTGCGGTCACTTGGGTCCCAGCTGAGTTTGGCACTCCAATTCCGGCACTTTTTCAGCCTGAAAAAGGGCAAGCGCGCCCCTAATTCTATTTTTCCAACCCATTTCGAACCTTTTTACATCGATTCTGACAGTTTTTAAGCATTTTTGAGTTTGGGGCCTATGATCAATATTTACCAAATTTTTAGGTTTAAATTTTCCTTATTCAAAAAAAATCCAAAATTTTGAATAATCATTTAACTGACTAACTTTTTAAATTAAGTTTTCCGTGTTTTGCTCCCTAAAGATCCTTAATAAAAAAATATATAAATGCCTTTTTTCATGCGATTTCGCGCCTTTTCATGCCTTTTTTCAATTTTTCACGCCTATTATAGTGCCTTTTTCGCGACTTTTGTTTCCTTTTTACGTTCTCTACAAACAAGCAAATTAAAAAAAATTAAATATAAATTCGATAGCATATTTAAAAAAAACAGCCAATTCGTATTTTAGGATTTGGGCAGTATGACAGTCGAAGTATTATCACGTGGAAATACTGTACAACACGGTGAACCAGGGTTTTACTTTACTTCAAAACAAGAAAGTTATTATTATGGGGAAAACGGTTATCTCTATTGCAAAGAAAATAGCAGTATTCAAGTAAAGTATTATCAGTATAATTGGTTCTGAAAACAAAACACAGAAAACTGAGAATATTTGTTTGTTGAAGATAAAGTTACACCCCTAAGGATCGACTTTTTGGGAATTTAAAAAATAAATAATTAAAAATCGAAAAATTTTGAGCATGTTATAAGAACTTTTGGAAAAAAATTGTTTATGTAAAGATTTAATTTTATTTTAGCATATAATAAAAATTTTAAAAATTCGAATTGCAAAAAATAATTTAGAAAAAAATTTTTTGAAATGTCCAAAAACGCTGCTTTAGCAATTGTTTAATGTTTTTAAAGTCAATTCTGATTTTCAACCCAACTTTTGACATTTTTTGAAGGGTAAAAGCCATTTTTTGCAGTTTTTAAGTTGTAGATTTGGGCATTTTTCGAAATTTTAAGGCATATTTAGGATATTTTAATGCTAATTTATGCGCATATTTGACAACTTATAACCCGAATAATTAATAAAAAATATTTCCAGAAAAATAGAGAAAATGAACATTCATTCGGCCCAGGAACCCGCCAATGGATTTGATTTTTTTACGGATTGACATTTCGGTTTTTGGACTGAAAATAATAAAAGCAAAATTCAGAAAAACCTTAAGAAAATTAATTTTTCTATCTAATTCTTGAAGAAATTAATAATTATTTAGCGAAGATATGAACCCATAAATATTGTAAAAAACCCAATTTGAAATAGAAGTCAACACTTTTTAAATGTTTAGTCATTTCTTGCCGCAGCCCTTTTTTGCCATGTCAAAAGCTTTTTGCCAACATTTGGTCATGCCCAATTATGCATTGGTAAATTTCCCGCAAAAATTCATAATCGCGCATTATGCGGAAATACAACAAATTAAATGCCTAAAAAAGAATGCATTTTCGATTCGCGTTTCGGTCTTGCACTAAACCTTATTTTTTTCTTGAAAATTTTGACTTTTAATTTTTTTAACCGTAATGCAAATTAATTAGGCAGCTAATTATCGCAGGCATTGAAAAAATATGCTTTTACTTATATACTCATTTAATTCTTCGTTAATTATGACCGGAAACTACATGGACAAATCACACCAACTTCTATTTACGACAATGAAAATACAAAAAAAAAGGATACGGTAGACGGCGGGGGCCGGCGCTGCGGATAGGCGCCGCCGGAAAATTTTGAAAATTTGTGATTTGTTAACAGATTTTCACCAAAAAAAGACAAAATTTTTGCGATTTTGGTTACTTTGTTAAGAAAAATTGTGCGTTATTTTTTGGGGTTGGGCGGTGCCATTGGCGCTGCCGGGAGAAAAATTATAACTTTTGACCCTTTTAAACTTATTTTCATTGAAAATTGTCTATTTCTAGGTTAAATTTAGTAAAAATTAATGATTGTTTTGACAAAAGGCCAAAAAATTTAATTTTTTTTTTTCATAAAATCTACATTTTTACTTCATACGCAAAAATGCGATTTCCAAGTACAATCTTGGAAAAAAGTACAGTTAAACTTTTCCAAGCACAAAAGCCGAAATCCAAGTATGTACTTGGCATTCAAGTACGAATCCGAGCCCTGAACTATTATAATGCGAAAAATACTAATATTTTAATAATAAATTTAATAAATCAGATTTAAGCAATTGTTTAATTCATATTCATTCATTATGGATTCATAATCACTGATTATTTTTAATCATTTTTTGGCAATTTATTAATTAAAGAATTGGCCATCCAGAAACAAAAAGTCACAAAATGAACATTTATTCGGCCCAAACTTATTACAACAACACATCGCCAGCAGAAGTGAAAAAGGCAATCCAAATGGAATTGGATTTTGTTCATCGCCTTTTGCTCGGCATACAAAATGACAATTTGTGGGCAATCGAAGCGAGGCGAATTCAAAATTTTGTAATTTTTGTGAAAGCGCCATATTATCCAGTTGCAAAAAAGTTATTGCCAGATATGCACAAAAAAGCGACTTTGGAAAACTTTTACGGACAAGTTTAATCTTGATTTTCAGTTTGGAAAGAGAGAACATTTAGTGGTATCGAATATATCAAGATTTTCAAATTGGTTGGTTATGTAAAAATAGACACTGTTAAAGTCAAAATGGGTCAAAATATGAAGCTAATTTTAAAGCAGAAGTCAATCGAATCGATGGAAAATTGGCAGCAGAACAGAACTCATTACAATAATTATGGACAAGGGCGATCAAAACGCCAATTGGCAAATTGTAAAATATGCGGACGACAATGTCAGTACATTTTCTACGGTGTCAAAAGCTGTGAAAGTGAGCAGATTTGTTTCAAAAATGAGAAAATGCAATAAAATTTTAATTGATTTTTTTATTATTATATTAATTTACCAGATTAAATATTAATTAAATTGGAATTGTCGGATATTGTAAAATATTCTTTTTGAAATTGCAGGTTGTAAGCAATTCTTTCGTCGTGTCGTCACAAAACAAATTTTGTTCACTTGTCCAAGACGAAATGGAGTTGGAAGTTGGGAAAATTAATTTTTGCCAAAATCAAATTAAAATATTTATTTTCATAGGTATGGTAAAATGCCGCGGCTGTCGCTTGGACAAATGCCTTGTGGCCGGCATGGACCCGACTCTTATCAATGTGCCACCCTCGGACAAGTTCAAGCAGTTCTTGACCGAATTAGAGAAGCGCAAATTGAGCGCAATGCTGACTCATTCGGAAAAGAATTAAAAAACAAAATTATTTGAACAATTGTTTTAGTTTTTGTTTTGAAAAACTAAGTTTAACTTAAAAACAAAAAAATAATTTTTCTATATTTTTTGATAGATAATTTTTACCCATTCTTTATTCAGTTATTTATTCATGACAAAAAAACTTCGGCCAATTTTTGGCGAAGAATGGGCAAATGAAATAATTAGAGAAAATAAAAATGAGACTGTGATCAAAATGCAAATTATCGCAGAATGATCAAAATGAATTAAAATTTTTTCTTGAAAATTAAGAAATTTTTGCCCGAGCCCAGCTACCTTTGGCAATGACTATGGCGCTACTTACAAAGTGGACTATTTTGAAAATTTTTTCACCTTATTTTATACACATTAAATGTTTTGCTTTAAAGAGCCGTGAAAACATTTACTAGGGGTTTTTTGTGTCGCTAAGCACCAAAATGGCATTCATTTTGACCTCTTTCGAACCCTGGACCCGAATTCGAACAAATTCGAAAATTCAAAATTTTCAAATTTAACTTTTGTGTTTGAATTCGGGTCAGGGGTTTCGAAATCCCTAACCTACCTCTTTAGATTAAGCTGTCCAAATCTTTGCAATGTTATGGCTACATAAAATTATTGGTTTTTAAATTACAGATTTTTTAAAAATGTGCAAAGAACGTCTTTGGACAACGGATTTCCTTAAATCTTTTGTAACCAAGCCAAATTGACCAAACATAATTAATCATGGAAAATCCCTGTTTTAAACACTTTTTAAATGTTTAGTCTTTTCTTGCCGCAGCCCTTTTTTGCCATGTCAAAAGCTTTTTGCCAACATTTGGTCATGCCCAATTATGCATTGGTAAATTTCCCGCAAAAATTCATAATCGCGCATTATGCGGAAATACAACAAATTAAATGCCTAAAAAAAATGTATTTTCGATTCGCGTTTCGGTCTTGCACTAAACCTTTTTTTTCTTGAAAATTTTGACTTTTAATTTTTTTAAATGATATGAAAAATTGTATTCAAAAATCGCTGGAATCAGTGAAAAATTAATTGATTGTGTTCTGTGATATTAATTTTTGCACAAATTTTGCACTCTGGTCATAAATGTTTGGTTTATTTAAATTATTAGTTTAAGAGACAAATTTATTTTGTCATTCCTCGATCCCAACATCTATGTAAAGGTCTAAAAGTTCAACAAAAATATAAAATGAAATATAAAAAAGCAAAATATTTTTTGTATTAAAATTAATCTTAAGCACTATTTTAAAATTGGACAAGATTATCGTGTAATTTTGATATATAAAATATATACATTAAAATTATAATAAATAATGATTTACTGTTTGAGCGTTGTACGCTTGCTCAAAATATGTTCGAGGAAATGGCGACGGAAAAAGTTGAAATTCTTGGACAAAATGTAATAATAAATTTTAACAAAACATCAAGTTTCAACCGACATTACCTTTGATCAAAGTCTTCTTTAAGCCCATTTTGCACATTTTTTATCCATTGTTTTGCTTGTTTAATTAACTTCTCCGTTTGAAATCTGCTTAATTGTTTTCCGATGTCGACCATATAATCAGTTACCGTATATTTTCCTTAAGTTAATCTATTTTTTATGATAAAAATAATAAATAAATGAAATTTTACAAAAAATGTTTTTTTGGCAGTGTGTATTCGTAAGCAAATTACACAACATAATTTATATTGTGCGCGGAGTTTTCAGTAACAAATTGTGAAATTGTTTTGAAAATTATAATTAAAGAATTTAATTAAATTAATTTTTTATTCAATAATCATCTGAGCTTGACGCGTCGTCAGTTTCAGCGGATTCATTTTTGGGTGGTGCCGAGTCCGAAAAACTTATGAATAAAATTAAAATCATAAGAATTTCGGGGAAAATTTTTTCAATATGCATATTTACTAAAATGAATTAAATATGTAAGAATTGGAATTTTATGAATATTCTTTTTTAAAAATTCTCAAAAATAATACAGTAAAAATCTAGGTTGAAAAAAGAATTTCCATTCGAAAATTTATTCTACATAAAAATAAATTTATAAATCGATTTTCTTTTATGCTCTTTTTATAAGGAAATAAAATTATTAGACCGAAGCAATGGCGCGGAAGCCAACATTTCACAAATAAAAATGTTTGCTCTTCCAATTTGTCAAGATGAACAAATGATCGCAGGCACTAAAGCCTTCGAACTGCTGGCCGTAGTAGGCATGACTTTAATTAATAAGTAGGGCTGCCAAAAATATGTACAAAAGTGATCAAAATATGTACATAAATATGTAAGAAATCCCGAAATTTGTACAAAAAACTCCAAATATGTACCAAATATGCAAATAAATTTCTAAAATGGATATTTTTTGGAAAAAAAAGTTCCTCGTAAAGGATGAAATAGGCACAAAATGCCATAAAATGACCTAAATAGGCCTAGAATCGCCTTTTAGTATTTTAAAAATTACTTTTTGGTATTTTTCAGAGGTACTTTTCAAAATTATTTTTTTACATAAATCTTCAAAAATTCTCAAAATATATAAAAAATTAAAATGCACAAATATTTGCAGAATTTATGGGTTTTTTTTGATGATTTCCAAAAATTTCCGTAAAAAATCATCAAAATATTTTTAAAAAATATGAAAATATATAAGAAAAAGTCCAAAAGATGTACCGAATATGAAAGAAAAATCCCAAAATATGTAAATATATATAAAAACTCCAAAATATGTAATAAAAGTCCCAACTTTTGTTCGCAAACACAAAAAAGAAAGTGTTTTTCCTACTATTTAGAGCATGGAGAAGCCAGGAAAAAAAAACTGTATTTACATAAAATTGGCAGCCCCTCTATTAATAAGGTGTTGGCTTTGAAACTCAAAAATAAAATAAAGCAGATTAATTAGGCGGCTAATTATCGCAGGCATTGAAAAACCATGCTTTCAGTACAGAATACATAGATGCCTTAAATCTTCGTTAATCATGACCGGAAAGACAAAACAACTATGAGAAAATAAAGGGACGATCACCGTATTATGCTTACAGAAATGAAAATACTAAAAGTGATACGGTAGACCCTGGCATTATTATACAACTTGAATTCATCATTATTTTCATGTGATTCATAATTAAGTAAAAAAGTGAGCCAAACAAATAAAAGAGAAAAATGTATTTGCTGGAGAATTAATCTGAATTAGCATTACCAGAAATTAAGCATCTTAATTTAAAATTTTGTTTTTTTCAATTATTCAAGTTTACACATTTAAATGAATAATGAATGATATACCTAGCGTCCATTAATCGGTATTCAAAAGAAAAAGACATCTTAATTACAATGAGAATGATTAGCACTGGCACCGAGAATAACAAAGTATTTTTTGTTATAAAAACCCACCAAAACAATTTGCTTTCACAAAAGGTTTTAATATAATTGCATGCTTTTATGCTAGATCTCTTTGATAATTATATTATTAAGAAAAAAATGAGTCGAATAAAATAAATAAGAATGATTAGCAAAGGGAATTCATCTAAATTAGCCTAAAAAGACTTGGATATTAAGCATTTAATATAAAATTTTATTTTTTCAATTATTCAGGTTCTAAGAAAAGCCATCTTAATTAGGAGAATAATTAGCAATGGCACCGAAAATAACAATGTATTTTTGTGTTCTAAAAGCCAAACAAAAATAATTTCTGTTTATAGTACGATAATGCACTTTAATATAATTATGATACCTACGGTAGCGAAAAGGCATAAGAAACCAAAATTTGTCGCTTAAGCGCCGCCCATTCTTTAACATTTTAATGCCCATGAAAAGTAAAAAAAAACAACATTAGTCTTAATACCATGTTACACCTTAATTCGATTTTTGTTAATTAGGATAAGGAAATAGCAAAATTGGAAAATATAACAATGATGATTTAGAATAAAAACGCTTAAGAATTTTTTACTTATTCAAAAATTTTCATTTAAAAGGCATCGTATATTTGTTATAAATTTCTGGAATCTTCTGTCTTAAATTTTTTATGCCCTTGTGAATTTTTTGCAAATATATGTGCATATTTTTTTAAACCTTGTATTTATATACCATACAGTATCTAAGATCATAAAAAATTGCTCAAATTGGTCATGGACAAGCAAAAATGTAACATTTGAATATTGCATGCCAAATGAGGCTTTTGAAAATTTTAATCTGGCAGCCCTGAATAAAAATAACCATGGGCAAAGGCGAGCAAAACGCAAATTGGCAAACTGTAAAATATGCGGGCGACAATGTCAGTACAGTTTCTACGGTGTCAAAAGCTGTGAAAGTGAGCGAAAAAAAACAAGAATTTTATTGTGCGTTTTTGGTTTAATAAATTGTTACCTAACTGAATCAAACAGGAGCTTTCAGTGATAGCTGAAACCTAATTTGCCGGGTTAGACCCTTCTAAAAAGTTTGATGTCCAATTTTCAGTTATAAAAACGGTACAAATCCGTTTTAAGCATGCAAAAATCGAATACATAAAAAGGCTATTTCCAAAAATAGTTAAGTTGTTTGTTTAAGCAAATGTTTCGGAAATTAAAACATAAAATACAATGAGAAATCAATTTACAGTAAAATCCAATATTAAACTTAATAAGTAATTTTGGTTCATAAAATACTGAAAACTTCCATATACGTAATTGAGTTATGTCCTGATCGGATCTAGCTTTTAAATGTCCAAGCTGTGCGAGTTTTTGGCTTCCAGCAGGTTAAGCAAAAACTTCAGGTTGTAAGCAATTCTTTCGTCGTGTCGTCACGAAACAACAATTGTTCGTTCACCTGTCCAAAGCGAGATGGAGTTGGAAGTTGGGACTACTTTTTTTTGATACGGAAAAGTCCAAGCTTTTCTTGGCCAATTTGGAGAAGCGTAAAAGGAGCGCAATGCTACAATTTAATTTCACTGATGGAGAAGCGAAGAAAACAAATGATAATTTAAATCCATAATTGTGGAGAAATTTTAATGGAAATTCAAATGAATGAAATTTAAAAATCATTTTTTTAAACTTCAGTTAAAATGTTTCTCAGCCTTTTTATTTCTTCAATTTTCCGAAGGCTTGGCTCAAATTTTGAAGAAATCAAGAAAATTAAACTAATAAATGTTAACGATTGATCATAATGATATTTTTGTAATTAATTTTTAAAAAATCAAATTAAGCTAGAATAGGGTATTTAAAGACTAATTTTAATCGTTTCTTAATACCGTAGTTATATTAAACTGCATTACCGTTAACACAAGAGATTGTGAGATTAATTCATGAACCACACTATTGTGTTTTTCTGTAATTATACACAAAAAAATATCTTTTTGAAAATGTTAAAGTTTGGATTTAGGTTCGTAAAGATGGTAAATTATAGTCAAATTCCTAATCAGCATTTTCCATGATAATTAACTTAACAAAAAAATTCTTCAAAAAATTTCATTTTTGGCCTTCTGTTAATTGCAAGAATATTCTTTTTTGCTTTAAAGCAACATAAATCCCACCACAATTCATTAATTGTTCGTTAATGATTGGAAAACAATGTAAATTCGCCATAAGCATGCTTTATTTGCCCTGGGACCCTATTCCGGTCTTCCGGTTAAATATTAAATCAGACAGGATTAAGGCGTTAACGACTGTTAATTTAACCGGAAGACGGGGGCATAAGACCCCTGATAAGTTTAATACAAAAAATCTTTTTCATAGCTGAATGAGTATCTCGTTCGGCTCTAGTGCACTTTATGAGTCCAATCGAATTTTATGAGTCCAATCGAGTTTTATGAGTCCAATCAGAGTTTTTGAGTCCAATCGAGTTTTATGAGTCCAATCAGAGTTTTTGAGTCCAATCAAATATTTATGAGTCCAATGACCCTTTATGAGTCCAATCATTTTTTTGTAAGTCCAATCAGAGTTTATGAGTCCGATCAAAAATTTGTGAATAAAGTACATTTTACAATTTTATTCAACTTAGGAGATTTTCATTCCACAATAAGATGAATAAATAAAAAAGTTCACTTTGTTTGCGCAAGCAAGCGCTAGAAGACATTGTGTTTGTTCTTTAGATAAAAGTGAAGTTGGCGATCTCACGTTAAGTTAAAAAATGTTTTAAAAATTGGAACTGGCAAGAACATTGAAGCTAACTCAATTATAATAAGTGACGGATGGGCTGCTTATGGAGGGATAAATAACATGCAACAGCAATACGACCATCGTTGGGTAAATCATCGGATGTACTTCGTTGATCCCAATGACCCAAGAGTGCACACTCAAGGCATTGAGGCGACATGGAGAGCACTCAAAAATGGATTGCGACACTTGCACGGAACTAACTCTGACATGTTACCCACCTATCTTTATCAGTATATGTTCCGTCGGTTTCATGGAAATGAAAAAATTTTCCAAAATATTCTGGAAGAAATTCGATACCAATATCCACTATAATTGTGGCTTTACATTGTGTATTTCAATTTTAGGCTGACAGTTTGAAAAATAAAAAATGGACTCAAACTTTTATTAAAAAATCATTGGACTCATAAAAAATGATTGGACTCACAAATTGTCATAGGACTCATAAATATTTGATTGGACTCATAAAACTCGGTTGGACTCATAAAACTCGGTTGGACTCATAAAACTCGATTGGACTCATAAAGTGCACTAGAGCCTCTCGTTCTTGGTAGGGGGTCAACTGCGTCTGTGAGAGACATAAGTCATAACTTTTTTTCTTTGTTGGCCAAATCAAACAACCTTGGTATCGTTCAAAACTATATGTTTAGAAGATTTTATAAGCTTTTCTAAATAAAAAGTTAAAGCTTGAAAATTGAAAAAAACTCAGAATTTTTTAACTATTTTAGTTCTTTTCGAATCATTACGAATTTTGCTTATCTGATAATGTAAAGGAACTTTCGAATGATACCATGTTTGTTTGATTTGTCCAACAAAGAAAAACAGTTATGTAAAGTTGTCTCTCAGACGCAGTTGGCCCGTTCCGTCCCGTTCATAATTTAAATCGACCTGAAATACATTAATTAAATGAAATTTAATTGTTTTTTTTAATCCGGGCCAAAGCCATTCGGGACTCAACCGTCGGGGCGCAAAAATTTGGTCCGTCCCTTCCGCATTGTGTGAAATGGTTGCTGTTCGGTGGGACACATCTTTTTTTTCGTCACAGGCGGAAGCGCCAATTTGAAAGAAAGGGAACACCGACCGAACGGCGGAGGGACGAAAGGGCAAAATCGAAAACCAAAAATTGGTCTCCCGTCCCCAAAAAATTTATTTTTTTTTTGTCAACCACTCGTAAGTTTCTGCGTTCCATTCCATTGCTCATCCGTACGTTTTTGTCCCCCGAAATATTTGCCGATAAGCTAAAATATTTTTAAAATTTAGAAAATTTATTTTTGCTTTAGATTTGCTTATTTTAAAGATATATTTTTGCTTTAACTTTTTGGCTAAAAAATATGATAAAAAGTGTTGGTGAAAAATATTATAAAAAAATTTGGTCTAATTTTTATAAATTTAATAAACAAATTAATTTATAAAAGTTAATTAATTAATTTATTTAGTAAATTAATTTGATAATATTTTTTAAGTAATAAATCATATCATGCGTCAATTGCTGACTTTCGTTTAGTTTTCACTGGAATTTTTGTTTTTTAAGATTAATGGATGATTAAGCAAAGTCATAAGTATTTTCTTCCTTTTAAATTGCATATGATTCCCAACATAAATATAAATAAAACAAATATAAATATTTTTATCACAAATTATTTAATAGTAATTTCATTCTTTTTTGTTATTATTATTAATTATAGTAATGAATTTAATATTGTAATTTTTGACATTAAAAATAGAGTTGAGCGGGACCGGGAATTTTGGGCAAAACCGGGACCGGGACTTGCCGGGACCTGAGAAGCCGGGACCGGGACCTCGGAGGCCGGGAATTCCCGTCCCGGTCCCGCTCAACTCTAATTAAAAACACAAATAAATTAATTTTTTGTTTTTTATATTATTCATAGAATTCAATATAAGTAAATTGCGTCATTTCAAAAATATTTTCATTTAAATATTAAAAAATAAAAATAAATTTTGTCAATTTCGGTGTTCCTCCCCCGCCCAGGTCCAATGCGTTGTTTATTAGTAATTTCCTTTTTATGATCGCTCAATTTTTTTTTCTTGCTCTCAAACTTTAAAGAAAAAATATACAGCAGCGGTCGGCCATAAATTTTTAATATATTGAAAAAAAATTTTTATTTAAATATTAAAAAAAGAAATGTCAATTTCTCCCCCCCTCCGGGCCCATGCGTTTTAAACAGCAAAATAAATTTCCCTTTTTTATGATCGCTCAATTTTCTTTTGCTCACAAACTTTAAAGAAAACACACAGCAGAGCGGTCGGCCGGCGGTGATTTCCGCACAATTAATCTTTGCGCGAGCGCTCGCGGGACGATGAATTTTTGATCGGAAAAGCAGCGGCAGCTTTTGATCGGCGGCGGCGGCGCATCGCTTTTCGGTCGATCGGTCGCCAAGTGGTGGCGCTGATGTACAAAGTCAACACAAAAATGAAAAATGGTCGCCGCCGTCGTCACGGATTTTGGGCCCTACCCCCCCCCCTTCCCCCCCCCCCGCCCAATCATTTCGCCACCAATTCATTCATTCAATCATTCATTTTTCACTCACCGCTTTTTCGTTCCACCGTTCTAATCATGATCAACACCATCATCATCATTACCTAATCATGTCAAACCGTGACTGATTAGGACAGATCAGAGAGCTCATCCTCCAAAATGAGCTTCTTTTAAATAAATTGTTTTTTTCTCAAGTTTTTTATTAATATTTTTAATATCTAATCAATTTCTCGGTGTTTGATTTTAATAATATTGATTTATAGAAAAAAGTTTGGTTCTCTATAAAAAAGAAAGAAAAAAGTTTATCTTTATCCAAAATGTGAAAAATTTCCCCACTTTGTCATCATAATTAATCCGCATCAGGGTGAAGAGACGAAGAATTTTTTTTTAATTAAGATTTTTGGTCATTATTATATAACCCTTCTATTTTTGAATCAAATAAAAAATAATTATTTAATAGAGAAATATAAAAAGTAAAATGCCATTAAAACTAACAATTTTTCTTCTTCACAACATAAATTTTTGATATTTTTTGTGTTTAATTAATATTTTCGGTCATTATTATATGACCTTTCTGTTTTCGAATCAAATAAAAATATAATTATTTAATAATGAAATATAATTATCAAAACTAACATTTTTTTTTCTTCGCAACCACCTTCATAGTTTCTGTTTTTAATTAAGGTCTTTGGTCATTATTAATAACCTTTCCTATTTTCGAATCAAATAAAAAAAATTATTATTTAATATTTAAATATAATTAAGTAAAATGCCACCAAAACTAACAACACTATTTTTTGATAGTTTCTGTTATATATAAACGTCTATAAAATATATGTGCACACACAATTAAACCTACGATTTTATCAACAATAACAGCAGCAACAAAAAAAAGAGAAAGAATTAAATAAATGTTGTTGTGTTAATCGCTCGTCGCCCGCCAATTTATGTGATGATATTTATTCTGTGCTATAAAAATATTTAATCGCTCAATCGCGCGGAGCGGCTCATCACTTTGTGAATGAGAGATCGCGCAGCTCCCCCCCCCCCCACCAGCGCCTCTGATTTGATTGACTGTTTGTGAGCCTATCTATCGTCTGCCAATTTATTTATTTTGAAAAGGTGCACATTTTTTGCACAATTTTTGGATGATAATAATTAATTAAAATTCATTAAAGCAATTCAAATTTAATGTATTTCAAAATATTAATATTAATCAAGTTTACCTAAAATTGTTGTAATTCTCAGGCCATTCAATTTGCACTTGTTTAAATAACCCATAAAATAAGGGACAAAAAATACATAAATAATGATAAAAATAATTTATCCATCTTGATATAATTTAAAAAAAAATTTTTTTTTAATTTTTCAATTTAATTTGCCAATTTTTTGGATCAAATTTCTTTCTCAACATTTAATTAGATCTCTGATGATTGCCTTGCATCACTTCTCCCCCCCCCCGTCTTTTCATTTTGAAATGTCCTCCAATTTTAGTTAAATTTGTCTCATCCAATCACTCAAAATTCGCAAATTTGGCGCTGTGCTCCCACTCTCCCATATATCTTTCTTTCTCTCTCTCTCTCTCTTTCTTTCACTCTCTCGCGCCCTCTCTCTTTCTCACTCATTTCCGCTTCACAGCGCACAAATTGGCGGCGGGCAATTCGCCAAATTTTTCAGCGCCACAATTCGTCTCTGGGCATTTCAAAAATTTTAAAAATTTATATTTTTAAATTTCCTCTATATATTTACAACAATAATATTATTTTTACTTTTGTTTTTCCTGTGCTTCTTTTTTTTGTTGTGTTAGGCGGGGGACGGATTTATTTTCCCGCATAAATTTTCCGAAAATTTTTCGGCGGATTTGCATTGCATTTCCAGTTTCGGTCGGCCTCCCGATAAAAACACATGACAATGAAAACGCAATACAATGTTTTTCATCTTTCTAAACTTTGGAGAATATTGCCGTCTGTGTGCACAGCTGTACAGATTGTGGCCATAGGAAAAGTTTTTTTTTCAAAAAAATCTACGCCGATGCCAATTTATGCGCTAATTTTAAACTATTTTTAATTAGGATACCTGTAAAGACATTTTTAGGGCTCTATTGCGCTTTAAACGACCAATCAGTGACCATCCTCAGTTTCTTAGGCCATAACTTTTTTTTTTACTTGGTCAATGCCTACATTTCTTGGTATCAAACTAAAGGTTAAAAGTTTGTAGAATTTTTTCGATAACTAAATTTTGGGATAAAGGTAACAGACAAAAATTATATTGAATATACTCAAAAAAGCTAGCTTCTGTTTTCTCATTGTATTTTCATAATGTCAGTATTTGTTTAGGTCCCAGAGACTTTAAGTTTTCGTTTGATACATAATTTTTAGGCACTGACCAATTAAGTAAAAAGTTATGGCCTAAAAAACTGAGTATGATCATTGATTGGACGCCTAAAAGATGACAATGAAAACGCAAAACAATGTTTTCATCTTTCTAAACTTTGGAGAATTTTGTCGTCTGTTTGCAAAGATTGTCGCCATGGGAAAAGTTTATTTTTTTTCAAAAAAAAATCACTTATGTCAATGCCTATTCTTGGCATTAAAAGAAAGCTTGATGTCTGTGGAATTTTTTGTATAGCTAATTCTGGGCTAAAGGCAACAGACAAAAAATTGTTTCAAAATATTTAATTAAATAAAATTAAATTACTTTTCTCATTTCAAATTTTTCTTAATGTCAATATTTGCTTATTTCTGGTATTTATAGATTCCCAGATTTTAAGCTTTCGTTTGATACAAAAGTTTTAGGCACTGATAAAGTAAGTAAAAAGTTATGGCCTAATTGGACGCGAAAATGCAATAAAGCCCCATGTTTAGTTTATGTGGTTTGTACATCTAATCAAATTTAAATTGAAATTGTCAAGTCTCCTTAAAAATAAATATTAATCAAATAGCCTTCATTTTTTTATGATATATGGGATATATAAAAATATTTGAAACCGCTTTTTGGGACATATGTCAAATGTCCTGCAAGCTATACGGCATATGCATACTAATTTAAAAATCTATTTAAGGGATGGACTCTTGTTTCCGTTCTCTCATTACGTCCACAAATTTTTGAAATGGTCATAAATTTAATATTTTTTTGCGCACAAATTTCCCGAGATTTTGCACTGCGTCCAAACAGCACAATTTTTCTTTAAAAATTTCAAATTAATCAAAAATCATTTTTCACTTTAAAACTCTTTGCGTAATTATGAGAATTGTGCAGCGAAAGTTATTCCATTAATAAATTAATTATTTTGGGGATTGCAAATTGCAATCGGTTAATTAAAAAACAGGTGAATAAAGAAAGAAATTAATGAAGTTTTTCGAGAGGAGATTTCTATGCTTTTTAAACGAATAACAATGGGCAGGGTTTTCATTTCAAATTAATCTCACAAATACAGAACACTACATTGGCAACCGAAACCCTATTGGCTTTTCACAAAAATTTATTTTTATTTTATATTTTTTTATCAAAAAAAAAATTCAAAATCTAGTCACCAATTTAAGTATAATTCGACCGAAGAATAAATGTGATTCTGCTAAGTTAGCCGAAGAATCTAGAGTCTCTGACCAAATGTCAAGTCTTAAAACATCCTTGATAATAGATAAGGAAAATTAAACCAATTATGGAAAAATAAATTAATTTTAGAATAATTGATTCATTTAAAAAAAGTCTCAAACAATAAAAGGGTCGGTTCCTATTAATTGTTTATGCTTTTTTAAATTAAAAAAATAGATTTGAAACTGGTTTTAAGCATAAGGCGTGAATGTCTCGGGCACAAATGTCTGTACAGTAAAAAATTTTATTTAATTTTTTGCAATTTCGTGTTTTATCCAAAAATGTTCTTTTCAACTTTCAAATTACCATTGTTCGAGTATAACCATGGTGATGAAAATAAGTGATGAAAATTGATTGGGGCGAACACAATTACGCAAAACTAATTCACCCTTTGCATATGATACAATAATTAAATGTTTTGGGATTTTGAAGAGATTTGTCCTTTTTGTTCCATTAAAAATTTTTTTACAATTTTTAAAATAATTTTCTTTAAAAAATTAAATTCATTTTATGAAGATATATTTTAATTATTTTAATTTTTTTTCTTATTTAAATTATAGAAGTAAGAAGATTTAGGTAAGAAAAAATTTATTAAAAACTATCTTTTAGAGGTTAATGATATTTAAATTAAATTAATACATTCAAAAGCCACCGCAATAATTTATATAATCACCCTTTCCCAATCACCCCACTTTTCTTTTCTTTTCTCTTTCTTTTCTTTTTTTTCCATTACGTTTTTTTGCTTACTAATTTGTCATGCGAATTCTTCGTATCACATATCATTAAATTTTTTTCAAAATCAATTAAAGGAATGCACACCAAAATAATTTTTATTATTAATTTTTTTTTTTTTTGCGATTGTTCCGATTGATAAGACGCGTTAATTCACGAACACAAAATTGGACTAAAATTTTCATTCATTTTTATTTTATCTAATTAAAACACTGTCCCATTTTAAATTTTAAATTCGGTTATACGAAAAATCAAAATGATTTAATTTTTACAAACATTTTTCCCGGCTGGTTTAAATTTGTCATGTCTTTATTTTAATGAAATAATATGTAAATTAATAATATTTTAAGTATTTATCAATTAACTCGAAATTCCTAGAAAATATTTTCCATTTTTGAATTTTTTTATTTTAAATCATTTTTTCTAAACTGTCACATTTTTTTTTTATTATAATTTCATTATTAATATAAATAGCTAATTTAATTCCTTGTTATTAATTGAATGATTTAAAATTAATTCTTAGTAATTTTCAGAAATTTTTTTTTAAATTTTTTTAACATTTCGCCAAATAAAAGGATAGGCACAGTAAAAAAGCATTGTTGATTTCGCGAGCGTTGATTGCGTCGGTTCCTTTCAAAGGTTCAAAGCGTTCCGCCGACGGCGGAGAGATAAACAAACAAACCTCTTAAAAATTATGTAAGAAATAATTGGAACTTCTCTCCCGCCATTATTCTCATTTTTGCCATCTCATTTTTCTTAACATTTTGGAGATGAGCAAACAAAAAAAACTCAAAAAATAGAAATGGGATATTTATCTTTATATTTAAAAAATTTTTGAGTTAAAAATGCATAAATCTTTTTAAAGAGGGCACTTCTAAATGGATTTTCTTTTATTTTTTAAAAACTAAAATGGCAATTTATTCATTTGTGCCAATGCCTCCATTTAATTTTGATTTTAAAATTAATTTTAGTAATGATATTTATATTTTCATATCTTGTTACGAGAAATATTTAAAAAAATTTTATGAATGGCAAGCGGCCTCTTAAATGCCGAAGGTTGGCATGCGAAAGTTAGAAATTCTTAAAGTAAAAATATTCAAAAAATGTAAACTGTTAGAAAGTATCCAGAAATAAGGGAAGATCTGTAAAAATCTTATCTTACAAGGACCTTTATTTTTAATCTTTATTAAATTCATTTTAATTTTAGTTTTCCCATTTGTTCATAAACATTTATATATTTTTTCTTACATTTCGCCATATTTCTTTGTAAATTTTGTATTTAAAAAAAATTTTTTTATTGGACAGCAAAAATCGGAGGACCTTAAAACATTGTTAAACAAAGAAGAAAGGAGCTGCATTAAACACATCATCTCTTCTCATTCATTCAATTTCTTTCTTTCCCGCGTTGATGAACAATTTTCTTTTCCAATCGCCGCCGGTAACCTCAAAAATTGGGATGAAAACAGTGAAAAATTGAATTAAATTTATTTTATTCAAAAAATGAAATTTTTTTCTTTTTTTGCTTGTTTCCTTAATTGAATTATTTCGCAATTTTCTAATTCCTTTTCAACTGATTTCATTAAATGTCCTCTTAGATAAAAAATATTTTAAATTTAGAAATAATTCTTTTTTTATAATTCTCCATTAATGCAGCAAATTTTTAATGTATTTTTAAATTTACTTAACAAAAGAAAATAATTGATTAATTATTTTTGAATTGTATATTTTTAAAAAATCCAAAATTATTTTTCATTTCACGCTTAATTTTTCCATAAATTGGCGGCATATGCGCATTTTTTTTTCTTCGTCCCCTTTTCGGCATTTTCCTTTAAAATGCGGCCCAAATGAGGCACAGGAATTGCGCAAAAATGGCGGTGTATGGCAAATTATTAATCTTTCCAATGTAAAATAATACTCTTCATTAAACCGCCACCGTTTTGTCCCTCACGGGTTCATTAAAATAATGCGTTATTAAAAATTGTTTTTATTATTTTAATCATTTAGCATCATTATTATTTTCCGTTCGTAATCCGACGACGATAAATACTCAAATCCCAAAAAACCAATAGGAAATGTTTTGTTCCCAAGGGAGAGGAGACAGGACAAAAAAGAGATGAGATAAAATCTGAAATTGAAAAAAATCCCTCATTTTTTCATAGACAATTTCCCATTAGGTCGTCGTCGCTCGTTCATCCAACTCCAATCTGTTCATGTACTTTCTGATTCTTATTAAAAACAAAACATAAATAAATAAATCCCTTCAATTTTTATGCGAATTTATATTCAAATGGAACTAATAAATTGGAATTTTAATTTTTAAATTTATTGGGCTAAAACAAATATGCTATATTTTAATTTATTTGTGGAAAATTTATTTTAGATAATAATTTTATAGCGGCTAACATTTATTTTTGTATTTAAATTGAAAAACCCACAAAAATTGTTTCGCCAAAATGGGTTCGCTTTACCGCTCGGAGGAAATGCGATTTTGCCAGCTGATTGTTGAACGGGACGCAGCCTTTTCATGTGTTGCTGAGCTTGGCAAGCATCCATTCGTCCAATTCAAAGACGTAATAATAAAAAACAAATTAAATTTAAATTTAACCAATATATTTTTAAATAAATTTCATAAAAATAATTACATTTTTAAATGTAGCTGAATGCCGAAGTTAACGTCTTCCAACGAATGTTCACGAAAGACATTCGGCGTTTTGATGAAATGGAACGCAAATTGAGTAATTTTTTTTCGAATTTTATTTCCAATTTTTTTAATTTTATTAAATTTGAAATCCAGAACTTTCTAAATTGTTTAAAATTAAAATTTTCTGAAACATTAAGGATTTTTGGAGGTACAAATTCGCAAAGAAAATCAACCAATTGTGGACAACACATGGGGAGAAGCGGTTGATGTAATGTCACATGGTGAGATCAACGAGGTTGAGGTAATATAAAGGAATTTAAATTAAAAAATATTCAAAAAAATTTAAAAATTTTTACAGCAAAAATTGATTGACAAGGAACGCGATATCATTAGCATGAATGACAGTGATCAGCAGTTGAAGAAAAATTTTTTGGAGCTCAAGGAATGGCAATATGTGCTCAGCAAAACGGATGAATTTTTTCAGGGGGTAAAAATAAAATTTTATGGAAATTTTCTTTAATTTTTTTTTATTTTGAGGGCATTAGCGATGCGGCTGTTCAAGAAATTGAGGGACAAACTGTCGTAGAAAGTGACATTGGAATTCCGTTGCGAAGCGAAAAGGATCCAATGGGGTTTGACTAATAAAAAAATATTTTAAATTTAAATATTTATAGCTTTAAATTAACTAAATATGGCATTGATTTGATTATTTAATTAATTTTAATAAACAATTTTCATTGATTTTATTTAAAAAAAAAATTTTTGACTTCCTGTTTTTAGTCATGTTGTTGGTGTGATTAACGCTGAGAAAGTGAATGCTTTTGAGCGCATCATTTGGCGCGTTTGGTAATTAATTAATTTTTAAAAAGAAAAAATATAATTAAACTAAAATTGACAGCCGGCGTACTGCCTTTGTACGACATGCCGAAATTGATGAACTGCTTGAGCACCCTGAATCAGTAACAGTCAAAGAATTTTGTTAATCAATTAATAAATTAAATAAACAGGGTGAAGATATCAAGGAATCTGTCTTCATCGTCTTCTATAATGGTGAACGGTTACGGCATATCATTGATAAGGTAAGAAATATTTTGCTATTAATCCTTTTAATTTCATTTTTTCCTTGTCTTAAAAATAAATTGGTTAATTACCCTTTAATTAATTTAATAATTGCTTTAATTATCCTTTAATTAGGTCTGTGAGGGCTTCAAAGCTAAGCAGTTCAATCAGTGCCCGAAGACGAGCGCAGATCGGCAAACTGCACTTCAACAAGTGCACACAAACATTCACGACATGCGAATGGTCTTTTTACAAATCGATTATTTTTTATATTAATTGCTTTTTTATTTTTGATTATTTATTAATAAATGATTATTTAATTAGGTGATGTCTCAAACGAGGGAGCATCGCATGAGAGTGTTAAACGAAGTGGCAGCAAATCACAGAAAATGGTTAAAACAAGTGAGAGAGTTTTTTCAAAAATAAATTCAAAAATGAATAAACACCTAATTTAGAATTAATTATTTCATTAAAGAGAAATAAACAAAAAATTAATTTAATTAATAACATCTAATTTAAATTAATTAATTAAAGATGAAATGAACAAAAATGCTCGTTTAAAAAATGAATACTTTTTTAATTAATTAGGTGCGAATTCACAAATCCATTTACCACACACTGAACACATTCACTTTTGATGGGATTGGCAAATTTTTTGTGGCCGAGTGTTGGGTGCCGTTGAGCGATGTTAATGATGTTCGGATGGCGTTGGAAACTGGCGTGGTAATTAGGCACGGCACAAAATTGTTGGGGCGGGGGGTGGGGGGGGGAATGGCAATTAAATTACATTTATTTAGAATTCATTTTTATCCATGTTGGACCTGGACCTGAATTTCCCGGACAAAAATCCAGGAAAATCTTTGGCTTAGGAAAACTTCCGGCTCCTTGAGGCCTGGCTGGATCCAGGCCTGAACCTTTTTTTAATTTGTTTTTAAAAGCAAGCAAATGTTTAAAAAATCAATGAATTCTTAGGAACATCTAAAATATATGACAATTATAATATGATATTTTTAAATCTATATCATTTTTTGGTAACTTGAAATAAAAAAATTGTCACTCGAAATAATAAGTTTTAAAATATTATCCCGGAAATCCAGGTTTTCATGCCGAACCTGAGCCTAGACCTGAATTTTTTTCACATTTGACCTGGACCTAGATTTCCTGGCCAAAAATCCGTGAAAATCCAGGTCCAGGAAAAACTCAGGTTGCCGAAAAATTGCCTGGGTCTGGACTTGGATCAAGGAAAAACCCAGGCCTGGTTCCAGGTCGAATACGAATATTTAGATATTTATTGTTATGGCTAAATTCTGTTCAAAATATTCTTTTTTAATTTATTTTATTAATACAAACATATGTTTTGTCTTCTTCAATTTATGACTTGTTTCTATTCATGGCATAATTAGAGACCGGCGCGGGACGGGATCCCGCGCGGGATTTTGCGGGATCCCAGTCCGTTATCCCGCATTTTTTGGAAAATGCGGGATTTGCGGGATTAATCCCGCGGGATCCCGTCCCGCAAAGAATTTTGAGTTCCAATCCCGCAGCGGGATCCGCAAATTTGATTTTTTGTGCGGGATTATGCGGGATTTTATTATTTTTTTGAAAATTTTTCTAAGACAGAATGCCAAATATTTTTAAATAAATTAAATAATAAATTTAATTAAAGTTAACTCATTTTTCATCGCAAATTTCATTCAAAATTTGTGAAATTTTCCCGGCGGCGCCTATCGGCACCGCCGGATAGGCTTTTACTTAATAATCCTGTAGAAATTGAGTCAAAAACTGCGTCATTTGGTCAATTTTAGACAAAATTTTTTTAAAAACTAGTAAGTTTTGTACAATTTCTAATAATAAATTGAACTGAAATTTTTAAAAATTTCCCGGCGGCGCCTATCGGCACCGCCGTACTCTCCTCCAAGTTCCCAAAAAGTTTTTGAAAAAATCGCGCTGTAAAAAACGTGTAAATAGTCACTCCTTTTCCCAAAAATGTTCTAAAATAATGAAAAATGACAAAAAAAGATTTTGATAAAATAATTGAATAATTTTTTCAAGCGAATATACTAAAAACACTTGTGAAATACCTTTTACTTGGTTAAGAATTAAAAAATTTAGCCTATTAAAATATTTAGAAATTTTTTTATTATATTGTATATTTTTTGAAAAATTTCCGATTTCCGACTTCCGAAAATTTTTGGGGCCTCGGAATGCCATCCCTGATAGGGACCGCCGGACCCCCTGTTCCTAGTTTTTTGAAAAATTTCCGATTTCTTGCACCGCAAAAAAGTGGTTTTGAAAAGAAAAAAATAGTCAAATTTATGAACCGTTAATAATTTGATTTCAGATCAACTTTTTACCGTCGGATCCAATCGAAAAATCTTAGTCGACCCATCAGCCCCTTTTAATCCATCCCGCCAGCCCCTAAAAATTTATTTTTCAGCATTTTTTGATTTTTGGAAATTTTTTGAATTTAATTGAAATTTTTTCGAATTCTCCAAAATCCCGCAATGCACGGGATCCCGCAAATTTTAAATGCGGGATTTTCGGGATTGCGGGATTTGCGGGATTAACCCCGCGGGATCCCATCCCGCAAAAAATTTTGAGTTCCAGTCCCGCAGCGGGATCCGCAAATTTGAAATTTCCGGTCTCTAGGCATAATATTTAAATTCTTATTTATGGGGAAATAATTATCTCAGATTAATATAGTTTTTTTTCTAATTTTAAGAACAAATTTGGCGGAAGTGTTAAGCCCGTGCTAAATGTTGTGCACACAGCAGAACCGCCGCCCACATACAACAGAACGAACAAATTCACCTCCGTGTTCCAGGGCATTGTTGATTCGTACGGCATTGCCAGCTATTTGGAATTAAATCCAGGCAACAAATATTTATTTATTTGTTTAATGAAAATCTCATTATTTGATTTATTTAAAAGGATTGAATCATTCTCACCTAGAAAAACCTGATAAAATTGTTAAAATGAGCTTAAATTTCTCAAAAAATTCTCCATTATTTTAAAAATTTGTCAAGAAAAATGAATTAAAATATAAACAAATTTTTGTCGAACCAAAATTTTTATAATTTTCTTAAAGTGACCAAAAAAACTCAATTTTTTTTTGTACCTTTTTGAAAAATTTATTATAAAACTTTCATAAAATTTTTTTAAAAAATTAGGAAAAAATCCATCTTTTATGGATTTGTAAATAGGGATGGGATTCTTAGGTTTTTATTTATTTTTTCTGCGGCTTTAACTCGACGAAAAATGCACGAAAAACACATATTCTTCGTTTTAACGCCCCTATCCGACCCTAGGAATCCCTATTTTGAGTGTTCGCCCTAAAATAAATTCTTACTCCTATTTTGGCGTTTCGCCCTTATTTTCGCCCTTATTTCGCGATTTTTTAAATTTTTTCATAGAAATTCACAAATTCTTTAACAAAAATGCAATGAAAAAAAAATTAATTTTTTTTTGACGCGGTCACATTTTTGGCTCTTGTTCAAAAAATTTTCCACTAAATATGTATTTTTCTTAACCAAAATTTTTGTAAATTTATTTTCTTTTTTGTCAAAATTTTGATTTTCGAAATTTTATTTATTTTGGAAAATTTATTCAAAAATTTCGAAATCATATATTTATTTGCAAGTGCAATCAATGAATAAAATTGTTTGCTTTAGCTTTTAACTTATTTACGTAGAAAAAAACAGCAATTTTAATAAATTTCACCCCTACATTTGAAACTTTTTCGCCCTATTTCGCGAATTTTTTGCCCCTATTTAGCTCCCTATTTTGGACTTTTTAGCCCCTAAGAATCCCATCCCTATTTACAAACAGGCGAGTAATTATTTTTTGGAACAATCCTCTTTTTTGGCACTTCTTTGGGTTTTTAAGCACATAGAATCTAGTCCGATTTATAATTACATTTTAAAGATTACAAAATAATAAAAACAAATAAATATAATACTTGTAAATTTGCATAATCAATTTTTTATTTGTCAAAATCATTGCAGAAAAAAAGATATATTTGTAAAATTTTTAAAATTTAAAAATAATTTTTCTTTATTTCTTTTAATTTTTGTTTTAGCCCCCTACACAATCATCACTTTCCCATTTCTATTCTCCATTATGTTCGGTGATTTGGGTCATGGAATTTTGATGTTCCTTTGCGGACTGTTTTTGGTGCTTCGTGAGAAGAATTTGGAGGCTCGCCAAATTAAGGATGAGGTGAAAATATTTAATTAAATAAAATAAAATTAAATATTTTAATTTTATTTTTAGATTTTCAATATGTTTTTTGGTGGTCGTTACATCATTTTGCTGATGGGACTGTTCTCCATCCATGCCGGTCTGCTGTACAACGACGCGTTTGCCAAATCGTTCCAAATTTTTGGCAGCGCATGGGCGAACATTCCATATAAGTAAAAGAAAAGAAATATTAATAAAAAAAACTTAAATAGTAAAACGAATAAAAATTGAAAAATAATAAAATAATTAAAAAAAAATCAGAAAATTAATAAAAAATAAAATAACAAAAATAAAACTTCAAATCGTAAATTAATTAGAAACATTAAATATTAAAAATTCCTGAGTTAAATTAGAAAAATAAAAAGAAAAACATTTAAAATGTTTATTAAATACAATATATTAGAAAAAAAGTAAATAACTTTAAAATAAAATTCTTTAAGTAAAACAAGAGAAAAAATTAATTTAAAATTTCATAAAAAATAAATAATCATAAATAAAATTAAAAAATATATAATAATGAAATTTGCAGTGACACCGAAATTGATTCATGGCTGAGTAAACACGAAGAAGCGGGGAAGGAAATGGAGGTCCATTTGAATCCGATGACTGCTTATGACCGGGCTAGAGGACCATATCCGGTAAATTACATTTTTAATAATTAAAAAATTGCCAATAAAATTAGCACGAATTAATTAATGATCAATTTAGTTTGGAATGGATCCCGTGTGGAATTTGGCGGATAATAATAAGCTAAACTTTTTGAATTCAATGAAAATGAAGCTCAGTGTGATTGTTGGCATCACACAAATGACCTTCGGAGTGGCACTTTCATATCGTAATTATAAGTAATATTTCTTCCATCAATATGATTTTTTTGGAAATTCTATTTTATTTTTCAATTAATTTTAGATTTTTCGAATCGCCAATTGAAGTGTTCACCGTGTTCATTCCTCAATTGGTTTTCATGTCCTCAATTTTCATTTATCTGTGCCTTCAAATAATTGCCAAATGGCTGTTCTTTTGGGTGGAGCCGACAACAATTTTAAGTAAAAAGCATCTATTTTAAAATAATTTAATATTTTTTATTAATTATTTTGTCTTTTATTGGAATAAAATAATATTTTCCCATTTTAGCTCAAGATTATCCCGGACCGCACTGTGCCCCTTCACTTTTGGTAAGAAAATTTTTTTAATGAACTTAAGCGAAAACAAGAGATGCATTATAAAAAAACTATTAAATGAATTTTGATAATTTAGATTATTTATATTCACAAAAACGACATTTATAATAATATTCAGAGGTCGTAAATTTTTATTGGCACAAACGACCACTTCTAAGACCTAGACCCCAAAAATAAGATTTTCATAAATTTCTTCGCGCGACGTTTTCACTCTATTGGTACTATCTATTATTTCGTCCAAATCACTAAAATTTTTGCACCATTTGAATCAAATTTTTTAAGAACAATTAAAAATAGCATTGGGAATTTATTTGCATAATTTACCAAAAAATGCATCTCTCATTTATTTTACCAAATATATAATATAATAAATATTTTTATTTATTTTTTTAGATTGGTCTCATCAACATGTAACGTTTTTTCTATAAAAAAATCTTTTAAAATTGCATTAAATTGCCCAAATCAGGTTTATGTTCAAGTCTCGCGATGCTGGTTTTCAAGACGACAACGGGAAGGAATTGCCTGGCTGTTACCTAAACCAATGGTACCCTGGCCAGGTGTGAATTTTTAAAAAATTAAAATTTAAAATTTTTAAAATTTCTTAGTCATTTGTCGAGGCTATTCTTGTAATTATTGCGGTCCTATGCATCCCGATTATGCTGTTTGGCAAGCCGTTCCACATTTTAATGCATCAGCGACGTGCAAAACGTGCAGTCTCCGATAATATGGTAGGGAACATTAAAGAAATAAAAATTAACTTTTCCCAGGCTAATGTGATCATATAGTGGTGGTCAATTTGGGGGTCTAATTAATGTTAACATTCGTTTTCAATTTTGGCATTTTTTGGTTGCGATTTTTAAAAGAATTTTTATTTTTGGATTTTCGATGGGTTGTATCAGGGCGGATTTCTGATGCTCTAAAAAATATAATTTTCAATAATTTCTAAGGAGATAAGCGGGGAGAGAAGGGTCAATGGTGCCAAAAGACGCCGCGTCTAATATTTTTTAAAATTTAGTTGTGTTTGTTAACTGATTTTGTCCAAGAAAGGGCAATTTTTGTGGTTTTATACGGGACCGGGAATTTTTTTGGGTTGAAAAACCGGGACGTTTGGCTGGGAAAACCGGGAAAACGCCGGGACTTTTCCCGGTCCCGGTCAAAACAGGTCAAAACCGGAACTTAGGTACTCAGTTGTACGTTTTTTTCAGTACCAGGTCCCGGTCCCGTACAACTCTATTTTTAATCCATATAAAGCCATATTTTGGGGGGTTTTGGCAAATTTTCATAGGAAAAATGAAAAAAAAGCGAAAAATACACCACCTAAGTATCGATTTGGGTTCACCATATTTGGCCATTTTGAGCTTTTTCGTCCATATTTCGGGCTTTTTTAGTCCATAAAATTTATAACCTAATAATAATAAAATGTCACGTAAAATCAAAATGTTAATTAAATCAAATATGCAAAGCATACATTTCAACTAGAGTAGAACGGGACCGGGACTTTTCGGGTTAAAACCGGGACTTTTTGGCTGGGAAACCGGGACTTTTCCCGGTCCCGGTCAAAACAGGCCAAAACCTGGACTTAGGTACTCATTTTGATGGCTATAATATAAATTTATTTAAATAATTTTTTTTTATTAAATTATTTTTTAGAGTGTTCGTATTAATATGCAAAAGGAGGAGATGCATGTGATACGAAATGGACGCAATGGGACCAAACATGACGAAGTGCACTCCGTTGACGAGGCACATGACCATGTCAGTGGTGCAGGTGGCGGTGCGCATCATGATGAAGTAAATTAATTATTATTATGGCGATGGAATTCATGGAATTTGAAAAATGGACGAATAAAATCCAAAAAGAAAAATAATTGATAATGTAAAATGACCATCTATTTTATGATTTTATTTTCAGATGTCAATTAATATTTAGAATGAAACAAATAAAATATTTAATAGAAATTTTGGCATTTTTAAGTCAAATTAATTATTATTTAAATATAAAAAAATTGGCCACATATAAACTCTCAATTAAAAAAACGGAAATGATATGAGTTGATTTTAATTAGTCGGGCTGGGACAAATTAAATTTTTTCATTTGGGTGTCATTTTTCGTGAATGTTTTTATAGTCTGTTGTTTTTCATTATTTTCATTCCACCCATTTTGTCCTTGTTTTAAAATTTCTTTTTCATTTGGCCAATATTTCTGACTTTTTTCAATATTTTCATCAATATTTCGGCATTTTTTCGTAAATATTTATTTAAAAATTTAAATATTTCGGTATTTTTAATAAATATTTGTCCCAGCCATATCAATTAGTTTCCCCTAATCCCTAAATTTCTCAAAATAGGTGCTTATTGGTAAGGTCTCTTTATAAATCACGAATAATCAAATGAATTCCGATTACCTATTTTAAATAATTTTTTTTAGTCTTTCGGCGACATTATGGTCCACCAGTCAATTCACACCATTGAATATGTGCTCGGCTGTGTGTCCCACACAGCTTCATACCTTCGTCTTTGGGCCCTTTCACTTGCCCATGCGCAACTCTCTGAAGTGCTTTGGACTATGGTAAATAAAATACAGTAATTTTACAGTTTATTTTTTAAATTGTTTTTTGCATTAAAAATTGTTTACTTTTCAGGTCCTCAAAAATGCTTTTGCCTTTCACCTCGGTGTCGCCGGATACTTTGTGCTTTACTTCATATTTTTCGCTTTTGCTGTTCTGACCTTTTCAATTTTGGTGCTAATGGAGGGTTTGTCCGCCTTCCTTCACACGCTTCGACTTCATTGGTTTAAAATGATTTTTAATAAAAAATTTTACATGGGTTTCAATTCTTGAATCCATGGTTAATAAAAATTGTCGCAAATTCGAAACAAAAAAGATTGTAGGAAAATATTAATTTGAGATCCAAAACTCAAAATTGCTCAAAAACGGTCGGAATTGATTTAAAGTGGCCTGCCTAAAGCGATGAGAAAAATGTTAATTAGGGGCGCACTTGCCATTTTTCGTGTAAAAAGTTGGGTACTTAAGTGTCCACTTTTAACAGGGACTGAGCCTTCCGACATTTACTATAGCAAGTGTGTGCTCCTAATTTGCATTTTTTTTTTCATCATTTTGGACCGTTTTAAATTGATTCCGACAGTTTTTGAGCAATTTTGAATTTGGGGGTCTCAAATTAATGTTTACCAAGATTGCACTTACAAATTAGTAAAAAGAGGCCTCAATTTTACATGTTAGATTTTATTTTTGAAAGTTTAAATGCTACGCCCGTTTAATTTGTGTTACTAATTTACGTTTAATAATTAAGGGTCGAATTTCAAAGCAAATTTTATTTGGGCCAAGGCTATGCGTTCACACCGTTCTTCTTCAAGGACATTTTGGAGAAGGCCAATGCTGCAGATACGGCCTAATAATATGAATTTAACAAACATATTATAGATGATTGAAATATAAAATAGAATTTGGCAAGAAAACTCAGAAATATTTACTGAATTATTATACTCTATAAATTTATTAGTTTTGTTTTTACTCATTAAAATTTTTGATTATTTCGTTATTATTTGATTTTATTACTATCATTTTTAACTGTTATTTTTATATTTGTATAACATTGCTTGTCAATCAAGAGAAATAAAAATAATTATAGAAGAGTTTAATATTTTCTTGGATAATAAATTTATTAGTTCATTTAATTCATCGATTTTGAAGGATGAAATTTCGGTTTACTGATGTTTTTGGCTTGCTTCTGATTTTGCATTTTTTTTTTTACATAATAAAACCGATTCCAGGAAAATTTTTAGTGCTAGAATTCCGATCTCAAAGTGATGTTAGTTGCAACAGTATAATATAATTTAAATCACAATGTTGGTTGAATAAATCCTTTTTGTCATGTATCCGTTAAAAATATACAATGCAAAAAGATAAATAAAGCAATTCAGAACGAAAACTTTGATCCTTCTGTCTAATTTTCTTTTTTTAAAATTAATAATTTGCTTTTTTAAAAAGATAATTATCCTTCTTAATTGCGTCAAATTTCTTACAGTTAGTTATTCCATGTACGTCGTTAAAATAAGCAATTACATTTTATGGCAAACCAAAAATATTATAAAAAAATATTATCCAAAAATCTAAAAAATATGCAAACAGCATAAATAGTCAATAAATTTATCAATCTAAAATGGTGAATATATTTTTAATGTTTCAATATTTTATTATACCCATGAAAAATTCATACACTAAAATTTGCAATTTTTTTTCCATTTTTGCTCTACAATTAGGCTTTTTTACGATTAGAACATATATGTACATATTTAAAATATTTATAAATTTGTTATTTTTTCTTTTAATAAGAATTTTGGAGTTTTTTTCATACAGTTACAGGAATGACCTACCCATTTTTGCGTTACAGTATATTAATTGTCATTTTGTGCCTTGTGTACGGTAATGATGACGAAAACAGGCAAGAAGCAATTCATAAAAATGACGATCATATCATTGGTGATGTTTATCTTGGTGACGAATTTTGGGACCAATTTTCACCGATCACTGATTTGCCCACAATTGATGGAGTCGAATTTGTTGGAAATCATTTAAAATATACTGATCAAACGGAGAATGATAAAACTCATGAAAGTGTGATTGAAAATAACTAATTAAAAAATTTTGATAATTTGACACAAAATCAAAAAAATATATCAAATTAATATCGAAAACCGATGAGTATTAAAAATTTATTTTAAAATATATCTTTTATTTAAAATGCTAACTGATTTAGCAATTGATGACAATGAATGGAAAGGCAAAAAAGAGGATGACAAAAACAACAAATTGAAAAGACCAAATGACCAACTGAAATCTCTAAATGCGATTCACAAGAGTGAAACATCTCAAATAATTAAAAAAAAGATACGAATGGTTCGTAATTTAATTTTAAAAAATCGAAAAATCAAATGCTTATTTTATTAAAATATTCATTATTTTTTATGAAAATTTTAACAAACTTTCTGTTTAATATTTGTATTAATTTTAGATAATAATTAAAATATTTCCATTTATCTTTAATATTTATATAGTATAAATAACCAAATTTAGCCTAAGAAGATAAGCGAAGTTTGGGAACATTTTAAGCAAAATGAACATTCAAATACATGCAATTATTGTCCTAAAGAATGTAAAATTCAAAATAGAGCTTCAACCTCACATCTTTGGGAGCATTTACGTAGTCACCAGACACAATATGAAGCAACAGAATATGCCAAAACGAGAAAAGAACATGAGAACAAAAAGTTGGAATCCCAACAGCAGAAAGAAAAAGAAGACACCGCCAGCAATTAAGCAAATTAGCAAAAACTCATTAGCGATTAAAATTCGCTAAAAAAAATTAATTGAAAATTCTATGAGCAAAAAAATGTTCTTTTATATTCCGTTCATTATTCATTTCTTTTCTTATTATTGGGTATAAAATTGATGAATTTGCTTTTGTCTTCATAAATTCCTGGGTATGGGCATCCCCAAAAATGTCCAAACACGAACTGTCCAACATTTTATAAAGCGTATAAAATCCATATTTTGTGCTTTGTTTACGGTAATGATGAAGAAAATAGGCAAGAAACAATACAAAAAGAAGCGAGCACTGATCATGAAAATGAAAAGGATATCATTGGTGATGATTATCTTGGTGACAAATTTTGGGACCAATTTTCGCCGATCACTGATTTGCTCACAATTGATGGAGTCAAATTTGTTGTTTAAAATATACCGACCAAACGGAGAATGATAACACTCATAATGAAGGTAAGAATGAAATATTTATATTAATTAAAAATAGTTTTATAATTTAACAAAATTTAAAAAAAATAATAAAATTTTTATTTGTCGCAAATCGGGTGAATTACTAAAATTTCTTTTAAAAATAATATGTTTTAAATTTAATTGATTTAAACGATTAAGAAAATGAAAGAGCAGGCAAAAAAGAGGATGACAAAAACAACAAATTAAAATTAGCAAATTACCAAATGAATTCTCAAAATGAAATTCATATGAGCGTGAAACGTCTGAAATATTTAAAAAAACGAAAAGGGTTTGTAAAAGGAGTTTCGAATTTTTTGTTGCGAATATTTTGCAGGCTAATAGAGGAAAATTAGGGGCTACCGAATGGTACAAACAATGTTGGGTTTGATTGGGAAAGAAAAAAGTTATATTCCGGGGCCCAATTGATCGAGTCCGGTTAATTAATGACGATTTTTTGATATGACCGAATGGTTTAGAATGATATTGGTTGCAACGGGGTCCGGTCAATCCGTCAGTGGACAATTCGTCAGCAAATTTTTTGAGCAATGATCAAAAATCTTTCGAAAATGATTGTTCAATTAAATATAATTTTCATAGATTCTTAACATTTTAGTTACTTTATATTTCAATTAATTGACCATCTCGAGAATTTATCATTTAATTCTTTTAAAAATGATTATTTCATAATTTTTATAAAATAATACAAATTATTAATTCACTTTTTTAGCGATTTAAATTAATTTTCATATGATTTTAAATAAATCTGGGTGCTTTAAAAAATAAATTTGATTATGGATTAGTTACTGACGGATTGTCCACTGTTTCACAAAATGCTCGACCAAAAATTGAAATTCTTCAAAAATATTGTAAACGCGAATTTCTGAACAAAAAATATCGGCGAAAATGCAACAAATTCGGGTGTTTTATCGCCACCCACAAGGTTTCAATGTTTTGTTTTAACAAATTCCTTTTTCTGATAACGTGTTAATAATTTCGTATTTTGAGCCTTAAGAATGTAATTTTTAATTTTTTTTCGCTAATTTTTGTTGGTGTGATTTCGACTCATTTTGGTTAGGCGGGATTTCGACTCGGCGGGATTTTGACGCGACGAGATTTCGACGCCACGTGATTTTGACAGCGCCGAGATAATTTGCTAAAAAATGTTAATATTAATTAATTTTCGCTAAAAACAAATTTACTGATGTTTATGCATTAACCAAATTATTCGATCGATAAATTTCCAATTACGAAACCCTCATGGTTGCGGAATTTGTGACTCAGCACGTTCATATCGGAACTAGCGGGTGTGTGAACCGTCAGATGATCTTTAGCGGGGATAAAAAATTAAATAATTGAATAAAATAAAATTGAAATTAATATGCCTAATTTCCAAGTTTTTTGGCTAATTTCGATTAATTCCGTTTTCAAATGCATTTTGCTCATTTCTTGTTTATTTCACTTTTTACTTAATGATATGTGGAGGTGTGCCGTGACTGAAAAATCCGTGAATCGTGACCGTGACCGTTAATTTTTGAGTTTAATTTTTCTCTGGTGCTGAATTTTTTTGCGTTTTTTGGGGAACAGGGGGTCCGGTGCGCCGATAGGCGCATGAATTTTGTGCACAGATTTTAACCAAAAAATGGCCAAATTTTGCAAATTTGAGCCATTAAAATAATTGGCTTAATTAGAAGTGCGTAAAATTTGTAAAATTCGAATTTTTAGAAGATAAGCATTGCATGCTATAGTAACATGATTAACCAAATCTGACGTTTGTTACCAATTTTCCATTATTAGCCCAAATTCTCGAGGACAAAAAAAAGTGACCGATTTTCAAAAAATTTTTTTCTTCCAAATTTTCTGTTCTGTTCTTGTTTTTTGTTTTTGTTGTTTTCTCTTCAATTGTTTTTGAATTCCATTTGATGGTGATTTCTTCTTAATTTATTGGCGTGGTCTCGTCTAGAGCCCGGAGCAGGACCGGATCCTGCGCAGGATTTTGCAGGATCCCAGTCCGCAATCCTGCATTTTTTGGAAAATGCAGGATTTGCAGGATTAATCCGGCCGGATCCGGTCCGGCAAAAAATTTTGAATTCCAATCCTGCAACAGGATCCGTAAATTTGATTTTTGTGCGGGATCCGGCAGGATACGCATACATTCTTTGAAAATTTTAAAAGACGGAATGCCTAAATTTTTGAATAAATTTATAATAAAATCAATCAAAATAAATTCAATTTTCATCTCAAATTTCACCTAGAATTTACAAAAAAATTTCCCGGCGGCGCCTATCGACACCACTGGATCGACATTAATCCTGTAGAATTGAGTCAAAAGGTGTGACATTTGGTCATTTTTTGGTCAAAATCAGTTAATTAATTGATAAAATTTTCAAAAAAAATTTCAGACGGCGCCTATCTGCATAGACGGACCCCTTTGTTCCTATTTTTTGAAAAAATTGCGCTGAAAAAACGCATATCCGCAATCCTGCGCGGGATCCTGCAAATTTAAAATGCAGGATTTGCAGGATTGCAAGATTAATCCGGCCGGATCCGGTCCTGCAAAAATTTTTGAATTCCAATCCTGCAACAGGATCCGCAAATTTGAAATTTCCGGGCTCTAGTCTCGTCTTTTAATTATTGTTGCGGTTTAAAAATTATCGTCATGAATTATTTTGTTTTTTTAATTTATTAAAGTGTTTGCGAATTTGTTTTGAAACAGGTGCTGACAAGCCGACAAATAATTGTGTTTGACTCCAATTGTTCTATTTGGGAAGAGAGACAACCCATCCCCTCCAATTTTTGTTGTTTTGATCCAACTCAATTGAAACTTGCAAATTGAATGAGTTTTTGGCATTTAATTAATTAATAATGTCAAAAAAGTCTTGCTAGCAAGATTTTGAATTTGAGACACTCGAACATCATTAGAGCGTGCTAAGACTCACTCGCGGACTTCTTCTATCTGTTGGTATCGATCTCCGGGGTTGGAACAGAACCAGGCCGAATCCCGAAATTGCTGTTCGAGACCGAAAGTTTCCCGGACCGAAAACCCCGAGACCGAGACCCAAAAAACCCAAAATCTGCCTTTTTCAAATTTTTTTTATTCGTTAAAAATTATTTAAAACTTGCTATAAATTAAAAAAAAAATTTTTTTTGAGTCATTTCTTAACATATTTTTGCTTTTTCATTTTGATTTAATTAGGAACATGTTTCTCAACCCAAAAACCAACAAAACTAAAAATTAAATATATACATACATTTTTTATTTCTTCATAAATTGAATTTTTTCTGCCGCATTCCTTCTGAGCCTGCGTTGCCGATCAGTGCTGGGCGAATTTTTTTAATTCGAGAAATTTGTCACTTCTACTTTTTATCAGATTTGGTCAAAAAGCAAAACTTTTTTTTTGATTTAAAATTCTAAGTGAAAAATTAAACAGAATATAATGGTACTAATTGAGTTTGTATCCCCCTTTTGGGTCAGAATTTTTCAAACAACTTTTTTTTGTTTTTTACTATAAGAATTGCTTTAAATGACAAATAAAAAGTGATTTATGTGTTTTTTGGTACAATTCAGCGATTTGTGACCATAAATTATAAAAAATATCCGGTCCTCCAAATTGCTTACGCCACAATAAATCCAAAATATATGTGGAAAAAAGTGATCTGTGACTGCCAAATCTCGCTTTATGTTCCTGTTTGAACTTCTGCCACGTCGATTCAATTGTATTTGTATGTTGACCAGTGACAGGATCCTTGAAATTCTCCGAGTGGTTCACCATGTAATGTGTGTACAGCTCCGGCAATTTGTCAATACCCCTGTACGAGGCCCAACCGTCGCTCACAATTGTCGCACATGCGTAAATGTGTTGCTGAATCAGTGGTAACAAAGTGTCAGCGTCTCTTCTTGCCACTGGTACAACAAAACAAACAAAAAAACCAATTTTGATTGGATTTTTGCTGAAAAACTCTGCTGTCACGTCGCGCATGAAATTTTTCCAATCAGTCACTGTATCACTTCCCAATTTCATTTGAAACATAATTTCATCTTTTGAAAATTTTCGTGCCAATAGTAAGAAAATTTGAATACCTTAGTAACAATTGAACATGCAATTTTGGACTTTAAAAAACTTGTTTAGGCGACAAATGGGCTCCTTCAAAAAAAGTGCCAGTGTAAAACCCAATAGTTGGTCGTTTGCCGTCATGATTCTTCTTTGCATTGCATATCCTTGATTCCAGTCTTTAATACATTTGTAGCTCATTTCATTGCCACAGTCACAAAAACGGGTGGTGTGTAGAAGTTTAAGTTCTTTGAGCCATGTTTCAAATTCATTGTCTGGTATAGACAAAAGTTTGAATAAATCATCAATAGTAAAATTTCTAAGCGTTTCCATTGATCTAAAAGCAATTCCTATAAAAAAATTCATTGTCTGTGTTTATGTACACTTGACTTATTTTACAATTACAAATTTCGTTTATATTTTTATTCTTATACAGAATAAATAATAAATCTAGCGTAAGAAAGACGAAGTTTGGGTCCCATAGGGCTGTGCGAGAGTCTCGGTTCCCGACTCGGGAAACGGGTGTGTGAACCGTCAGATGATCTTTAGCGGGGATAAAGCGCTGCGCGCTTCTTGAGCTTCGCTACCTAGGTAAGCTATTGGGTTGTGAAATAATTGTTGGATCCGGAAGCTTTTGGAAGATTTTTGGTGAAAAATTTTTCCACTTAAAAATCATGTGCTCCTCCTTTGGTCCCGAATCCAAAAAACACTTTTATTTTTGTAACAATTCTCAAAAAATTGATAAAAATGTAAATTGAAATTCTATTATGGAGAAAAAAATTGCGGATTTTTCATATTTTACTTTTCCAGAAGGACTTTTCAGAACTGAGTTCTAAATTTTTTTCTGAAAAATCGAAAATTTACAGAATTTCTGGAATAACTTTTTACATTATGAAGCTAAAAAAACCAAATAGATCCCATAAAATTCTCCTGATTTTTTACTATCTATTTTTAAAGCTTTAATTCACTAAAATTAACCAAATCTGACGTTTGTTACCAATTTTCCATTATTAGCCCAAATTCTGAGGGCAAAAAAAAGTGACCGATTTTCAAAAAAAATTTTTTCTTCCAAATTTTCTGTTCTGTTCTTGTTTTTTTGTTTTTGTTGTTTTCTCTTCAATTGTTTTTGAATTCCATTTGATGGTGATTTCTTCTTAATTCCTCCTCTTTTTCTGTATTTGGCATTGTTAATCCCAAATTCAATCCGGGATTTATAAAATCGATTAGACGAAGGGCTCTTTCTCCTTCTGGTTCAAATGAAACATGAGTAATTGGTCTATTATTCATTGTCCATTCAACCTCAGTTGTGAATGTACGTAATTCATCCAACTGTAAGACCATTTTACCAAGGGATGCTTTAAAAGCATCTTTGCAAATTTTTACCAATCTTTTGGCTAAAAGTTGATAAATCAAGTACTGGTTCGAGATAAACGGCTCTCGTAATTAGACACGTAATTAATACAATCCAAAATTTTACTGTTTTCCCATCATTTTTTACTAAAGATGGGCCTAAATAATCAAGTGCTATTGATTCGAATGGATTTGAAATTTTTACTCTTTCTTCTGGGTGTTGTGGCATTATTGGTAATGCAAATGATGGACCATTCAATTTTTTGCATGAACTGCACATTTTTATAATCTTTTTAACAGTTGCTCTAACATTTGGTGCCCAAAATTCTGATAAAAATTCATTTAAAGTACTGTCAACTTTTCCATGTTTTGCTTTTTTATGAGCCCTCCAAATTAATAATTCTATAATTGGTGCTCTTTTTGGGAATACAATATGAAATTTAAAAGAGAATTCCATTTCACATTTCTTAATTCTTGTGTCCATTCTAATTAATCCATTTCTATCAATGAATGTTTTTATAGTCTGTTGTTTTTCATTATTTTCATTCCACCCATTTTGTCCTTGTTTTAAAATTTCTTTTTCTGCCAATTCAAAATCATTTGGGTTAATAAATTCGTTATTTGAAATTTTTCTTAAAATTTTGTCCCAATTTTTATATCTTTGAAAAGGTATTATTTCTTCTTTGTTTTCAATTATATTAGCCATCACAATTTCACTGGTGATTTCGTCATTTTTGGGGCCTTCCTCAATTTTAAAGGAAATTTCATTTGGCCATAAACTTATTTCTTCTTTTATTTCTGTCATATATGTGCGCCATTGTTCAATTCTTTCATCAATAAACGTCACTGATCTTTTTATTTTTACCAACGAATTTCTTAATAAATCAATCCGCTCAGGGTCTCTTTGTTGCGCATCAATTACTGGTCTAATTTTTACCAGTCTTTCAGTTAGTTTTCTTAAAGACGGATTTATCCGCATTCTAATAGGACCTGACATGTTTGGTCGTGGCACCACTTTATTGGCTCTCTTTTCAGATAGTCAATAAGAATTAATTTAAATATTTAATTTATTTAAATTAAATTTATTTTATTGGATTTCCCAATACTTCAATTATATTTCACACTTTATTAGTGAATTTTGATCGAACAAATATATTTATTAATGAACGATTTAACGATAAAAAATGGTGATTTTGCAATGGATTTAAATACGGCAAATTTTACATAGCGAACAGAAAATTAAATGTAAACAATGCTGACTAATATAACAAAAGGCATAAAATGCACAAAGGTTATGAATTTGGCTTAACATAATTTTAAGCAAATGAATCATTAATTTTAAAATTCGTCGCTAAGGATGAAATCAGCGACAGTAGGTACGGTAGTCAAATGTTCAATGCCATCAAATAATGAATGAGAGTAATTAAGTAATTTTTAAATGTGGCAAACATTTTGTTAAAAGTGGCAAAACCAAAAAAGAGTTAACAAAACGGAAACCAAGCTATAGACATAGTATGACTTAAGAATAATTGGAAAAAATAATATTCCAATTTAAATAAATATTTTTAAATTTAAATTAAATTAATTTATTTGCCTAATTTCTTTTGTTAAGATTATTAATTGTTTTATGTATATAGCGTTTTAATTTTTATTACCTTCCTTAAAAAAGTAAAATAATTGAATGTGCATTTTGCCACAAAAAATTGGTGAGCAATTGGGCTAAAAACCCATGCAACGAATGACAAATTTGGTCTAAAACAGCGAATTTTGGTGCCTGAATATCGGACTCGTCTATTAACATTGTGATATTAAAATCTACTGCTTAGTTAGGCCCTCACGATTTGGCCCCATCGGTTCGGCCCCAGCATGCTTTTCCAATATAGCTTTTTTATTTGTTATCCAAATACATCATTCTTGGTATAATACGAAAGCTCTTAACATGCTCTATTAGCTTTACCAAAAAGCGAAAAGTTTTTCAAGCCTGGAAAAAATTTTATTGAGAAAAAACTTGAAAATTTCGACTTTTCATGTATAACTTTTTGATAATTGTCTAATCTCAAAGCAATAGCTTAGAAAAGCTTCTAAACACATTAAGCTTTAAATGTTCATAATTTTAGAGGAAATATTAGTAGATATAGCGCGCACACTTTACTGCCCCTACTTGACTTTTTTTTGCTGCACCTTTTGGTGCTCAACTTTTAGCTGCCCCTATATGTTTTTGCTGCTGCTGGTGGTGGTGGTGGGGTAGGGTGTGGAATTTTTGCTGCCCCTTTATTGATGGAGGTTGTGCTGGGGGGAAGGGGGCACAGCACGGGGTTAACGATGGGGCAGGGGTGGGGGTGGTGGGTAGGAACAAACTTTTCGCTGTCCTTATTTGCCAAGTATTTTATTTACAAAATATTATCGAAATCAAAAAAAAAAAAATTTTTTTTCCTGGAGAGTGAACTGCGTTGGCAGCATTTCTTATCAATTTTACAAATGAGCGCACGTGTGTGCTTTCAATTGAAAAGCAGTGTTGCCAACGGTGTTGTCCCCCTTGGTAATGGAGCGCGATGCATGCTACAACCAAACGTTTATACCACTGAACCACGGGTGCAAACAGACGAAATTTATACATGTTGCTGACATAAACAAACAGAAGAAATGTCGAAATCATAAATTGACAATCGTATCATTGTCTGTTGAACGGTCACTGTGAATGTGCTCGTCACGAAAGCCGTCGCCACTTGTCACGTCACTTCCATCACTACCACCACCACCACCGCCAGTTTGTGCAGCGGACACGATCATCGGAATCGCAACCGAGGCGGTCAACACGCTGCGCATTGGCTCCGGAATTGCTGTTGCCGCAGCTATTTGGGACGTCACACGGTTGGCCTCCCGTATGACGGCAGCGGTATGTTGTTAATTATAGAACCAAAAAAGAAAAGACTGGATTAATTTTTGTGGCGGAAAATTAAAATTTTTGATTGAAAATCTGTTAGGAAATGAATTAAATCAAAGCGTCATTTCGGCTTGATCGTTAAATCAGAGATGTCATCGAATATTTTCCAAAATAAACAAATCGCTACATATTAATTAAAGTCGATTCCCTTCCGGCCAGTATACTTATGGTTGGATTACGGAAGTTACGGTGTTTTCGTGCGCGAAAATTGCTTATTAAGTGTTAAGGGTATTAGCCCAACCCGGACAAATTAGGTATTCGGGATCATTGAAAGCTCATGATGACTAATCAAAAAAATAAAATCAATGCCACTGAAATCGGGACACTTTGGACCCGATAAATTGGCAAATTTCGCTTACCTTCGCAACGTCTGACACCATAGAAACTGTAACTGACTATGTCTTCCGCATATTTTACGCCAATTTGCGCTTTGTTCGTCTCATCGAATGATGGCATGAAGTGAAATTTAATGAGGATGAATTAAATAATTTCCAAAATTTGGACTTTACATCGCTTCCATTGCCCACAAATTTTCATTTTGTAAGCCGAGCAAAAGGCGATGAAGAAAATCCAATTCCATTGGGACTTCTGCTGGCGATGTGTTGCTGTAGAAAGTTTGGACCGAATAAATGTTCATTTTCTCATTTTTTCTGGGTAGCCAATTCTTTAATTAATAAATTTCCAAAAAATAAAGAAATCATTAACCTACTAATTACTTATTAATAATAAAATGTATTTCAACAAATATAGGAGGATGAATAAATGTGTAAACTGAATAATTAAATAAAATAAAATTGAAATTAAAATTAAAATGTTAATTTCCGAACTTTTTTGACTAAGTTCGATTGATTCACTAGCAAATGCTTTTTTCTCATTTTTTTGTTTGGTTCATTTTTTAAATTTGTGAAATTTAATAATTGAGTAAAGTAAAAAGTTTACAATGAAATGCTTAATTTCTGATTGGCTAATTTCGATGAATTCCCTTAGCAAATGCTCTTTTCTCATTAATTTTGTTTGTTTCACTTTTTTGCTTAATGATGTGTACCTATGAAAGAGATCAAGATCAAAAATTCACGCATGCCCAGTCACATTAAATTAATGAGCAATTCAAAACGAATAATAAACCTCTGCATTTGGTCTTATATTGGCGACACAAGGCGATATTAAATTATTATTTATCTCTTGTTTAAGTTTTTCGGTAAATTTTATGGATTTGTTAAAAATTAATATAATTAAGAAATTTTCGAATCCAGGCATCATCATGCTACTCTTGCTGGGTGAGTTAACGAAAACTTCCTAAAGGCATAAAAAATTTAAGACAGAAAATTCTCATTAAATAACTTAAATCTCGGGAAGTAGACCATTTGACCAAATGGTCTACGACTCAGTCACAACAAAAAGGGAACTTCAAGATTTTTCTCAAACACAGAGCACTCAGTCACAAACGAATATTAATCCACACTAGAGACCGGAAATTTCAAATTTGCGGATCCCGCTACGGGATTGGAATCCAAAATTTTTTGCGGGACGGGATCCCGCGGGATTAATCCCGCAAACCCCGCAAATCCCGCATTTAAAATTTGCGGGATCCCGCGCGGGATTGCGGGATTTTGGAAATTTTGAAAAAATTTCAAATTTCAAAAAATTTCCAAAAAGGAAAAAATACCTGACATTTTGAAAAAGAAATTTTTAGGGGCTGGCGGGATGCATTGGCGACTAAGATTTTCCGAATGGATCAGACGGTAAAAAGAGATCGGGCGGGAATCATATCTGTTAATGGTCAATAAATTTGACATTTTTGCTTTTCAAAACCGCTTTTTTCGGCACAATTTTTTCAAAAAACTAGGAACAAAGGGGCCCGGCGGTGCCGATAGGCGCCGCCTGAAATTTTTTTGAAAATTTTGTCAATTCCTAACTGATTTTGTCCAAAAAATGACCAAAGGTTGCACTTTTTGACTCATTTCTACAGGATTAATAGGTAAAAGCCGATCCAGCGGTGCAGATAGGCGCCGCCGGGAAATTTTTTGTAAATTCTAGATGAAATATGAGATGAAAAAATGGATTTAATTTGATTGAATTTATTATAATTTATAAATTTATTCAAAAATTTTGGCATTCTGTTCTTTAAAATTTTCAAAAAATCAATGAAATCCCGCAGAATCCTGCACAAAAAGTCAAATTTGCGGATCCCGCTGCGGGATTGGAACTCAAAATTCTTTGCGGGACGGGATCCCGCGGGATTAATCCCGCAAATCCCGCAATCCCGCAAATCCCGCATTTTCCAAAAAATGCGGGATTGCGGACTGGGATCCCGCAAAATCCCGCGCGGCCGCGCCGGTCTCTAATCCACACTACCGCCATGAGGAGTCGAACTTGAGTTCACTCAGTCACAACAACTACCGTAGGCATGCATTGATATAATATTAAAGTGCGTTACCGTATTGTGAATGCAATTGTTTTTGTTGCGCTTTTTGAACACAAAAGTACATTGTTGTTTTCGGTGCCAGTGCTAATTATTCTCCTAATTAAGTTGGCTTTTCTTAGAACAACGAACCAATGGACGATTCAGCTTTATTCATTTAAATGTGTAAAATTAAATAATTGAATAAAATAAAATTGAAATTAATATGCCAAATTTCCAAGTTTTTTGGCAAATTTCGATTAATTCCGTTTTCAAATGCATTTTGCTCATTTCTTGTTTATTTCACTTTTTACTTAATGATATGTGGAGGTGTGCCGTGACTGAAAAATCCCGTGAATCGTGACCGTGACCGTTAATTTTTGAGTTTAATTTTTCTCTGGTGCTGAATTTTTTTGCGTTTTTTGGGGAACAGGGGGTCCAGTGCGCCAATAGGCGCATGAATTTTGTGCACAGATTTTAACCAAAAAATGGCCAAATTTTGCAAATTTGAGCCATTAAAATAATTGGCTTAATTAGAAGTGCGTAAAATTTGTAAAATTCGATGAGTCCAATCAGAGTTTTTGAGTCCAATCAAATATTTATGAGTCCAATGACCCTTTATGAGTCCAATCATTTTTTTGTAAGTCCAAACAGAGTTTATGAGTCCGATTGATCAGAAGCTCACAAAACTTTGGAGGAAAAAAACTAAGTCTAAAATAATTGGCTTAAAAATCGATAAACATTTTTAGAATCATAATTCATGAGCAATTTAAGCAAGCGCTAGAAGACATTGTGTTTGTTCTTTAGATAAAAGTGAAGTTGGCGATCTCACGTTAAGTTAAAATTTTCCATTATTTTTCAATTTTTTTGCGGTTAACTATTGATTGCTAAATTTTTGCATGACACATTAAACAGAGGGCTGACAATTGATTGCAAATTGCACATAAAAGGGTGATTTCAGCCTTACAAATCACAATTTTTTAACAAATCCAAGCATCCTTTAGCTATAATAGCTTCTTTTCTTTAATTTCTTTTTTTAAATAATATTCTTTATATAATGGAAAATGTATAAGAAAAAATTTGATGCTAGTTCTCTTTATCCGAAATTTTCAACGAAAAATCAACTACAGAGAAAATAAATTAAATATTCTTTTAGCCCTTAATGTACACTAATATCATAGAAAAATCAAATTATTTTTTAGAATTCAAAAATAGTTAAAAAATGAATATTCTTATTAGATTTTTTAGACCAAATGAACTTCGAAATTTTAAGTTCATATAATTGTATCTATATTTATTTAATCCATCAATCAATCTACGACATTTAAGGATTTAATTCATTAGCTTTTCAGATGAAGGCAATCATTTTTCTACAACTTTTCAAACTTTGCTTTTTGGCCCATTTTTCCCATGGAATGGGCAATGAAGAAAATAGTGAAAAGTGGCTGATGAAGGGAGCAAACCTGGTGAAAGAGGGAGTAATGAAGATAATACACAAAAATTCGAATGCCTCAAAAATTCCTTCTCTTTCCCAAAATGCCGAAAGTTCGAATGCCATGGAAAAGCAGAAAACAACCAAAGCAATAATATTGCGTTTCGAAAAAGACACTCTTTTTGAAGTTGAAGCATTCCATGGTGATGAAATGATAGCTAGTTTGGGCAAAACAGAGCATGAAGAGCACTTTGATAACATTTTCACGCAGTTGGCGATAACCGTCCCGTTCATAATTTAAATCGACCTGAAATACATTAATTAAATGAAATTTAATTGGTTTTTTGTAAAAAAGCCAAAATGAATTTTTGAAAATATATGCATGCGCAATACTCATTCTGGGGGAACCCGCATTGTGTGAAATGGTTGCTGTTCGGTGGGGGGGCGGAAGTTTGGGCACCGGGAAGTTTGGGCACCAACTTAAAGAGTTAAAAAATAAAAATATTTTTAATTGTTAGGGCTAGGATTTTTATGTTTTAACATATTTTTTTTGCGGCTTAGTTATGGCGAGAGAAGCCCAAAAATAGCATTTTCTCCGAACAATTTTTGATTTAGAGCGAGTTATAAAAACATAAAAACACATACCATGGCGTTTTGGCACATAAAAACATATGGCACATATTTCGGGTTCCTTTTTACGTTCTTGCACATATTTTGGCATTTTTGAGAAAAATCGTAAATTCGATAGCATATTTTAAAAAAACAGCCAATTCGTATTTTAGGATTTGGGCAGTATGACAGTCGAAGTATTATCACGTGGAAATACTGTACAACACGGTGAACCAGGGTTTTACTTTACTTCAAAACAAGAAAGTTATTATTATGGGGAAAACGGTTATCTCTATTGCAAAGAAAATAGCAGTATTCAAGTAAAGTATTATCAGTATAATTGGTTCTGAAAACAAAACACAGAAAACTGAGAATATTTGTTTGTTGAAGATAAAGTTACACCCCTAAGGATCGACTTTTTGGGAATTTAAAAAATAAATAATTAAAAATCGAAAAATTTTGAGCATGTTATAAGAACTTTTGGAAAAAAATTGTTTATGTAAAGATTTAATTTTATTTTAGCATATAATAAAAATTTTAAAAATTCGAATTGCAAAAAATAATTTAGAAAAAATTTTTTTGAAATGTCCAAAAACGCTGCTTTAGCAATTGTTTAATGTTTTTAAAGTCAATTCTGATTTTCAACCCAACTTTTGACATTTTTTGAAGGGTAAAAGCCATTTTTTGCAGTTTTTAAGTTGTAGATTTGGGCATTTTTCGAAATTTTAAGGCATATTTAGGATATTTTAATGCTAATTTATGCGCATATTTGACAACTTATAACCCGAATAATTAATAAAAAATATTTCCAGAAAAATAGAGAAAATGAACATTCATTCGGCCCAGGAACCCGCCAATGGATTTGATTTTTTTACGGATTGACATTTCGGTTTTTGGACTGAAAATAATAAAAGCAAAATTCAGAAAAACCTTAAGAAAATTAATTTTTCTATCTAATTCTTGAAGAAATTAATAATTATTTAGCGAAGATATGAACCCATAAATATTCTAAAAAACCCAATTTGTTTTTCGTCACAGGCGGAAGCGCCAATTTGAAAGAAAGGGAACACCGACCGAACGGCGGAGGGACGAAAGGGCAAAATCGAAAACCAAAAATTGGTCTCCCGTCCCCAAAAAATTTATTTTTTTTTTGTCAACCACTCGTAAGTTTCTGCGTTCCATTCCATTGCTCATCCGTACGTTTTTGTCCCCCGAAATATTTGCCGATAAGCTAAAATATTTTTAAAATTTAGAAAATTTATTTTTGCTTTAGATTTGCTTATTTTAAAGATATATTTTTGCTTTAACTTTTTGGCTAAAAAATATGATAAAAAGTGTTGGTGAAAAATATTATAAAAAAATTTGGTCTAATTTTTATAAACATGGACAAATCACACCAACTTCTATTTACGACAATGAAAATACAAAAAAAAGGATACGGTAGACGGCGGGGGCCGGCGCTGCGGATAGGCGCCGCCGGAAAATTTTGAAAATTTGATTGTGAAGTGTTAACAGATTTTCACCAAAAAAAGACAAAATTTTTGCGATTTTGGTCAATTTGTTAAGAAAAATTGTGCGTTATTTTTTGGGGTTGGGCGGTGCCATTGGCGCTGCCGGGAGAAAAATTATAACTTTTGACCCTTTTAAACAGATTTTCATTGAAAATTGTCTATTTCTAGGTTAAATTTAGTAAAAATTAATAATTGTTTTGACAAAAGGCCAAAAAATTTAATTTTTTTTTCATGCAAAACCGGGACCGGGACTTGCCGGGACCTGAGAAGCCGGGACCGGGACCTCGGAGGCCGGGAATTCCCGTCCCGGTCCCGCTCAACTCTAATTAAAAACATAAATAAATTAATTTTTTGTTTTTTATATTATTCATAGAATTCAATATAAGTAAATTGCGTCATTTAAAAAATATTTTCATTTAAATATTAAAAAATAAAAATAAATTTTGTCAATTTCGGTGTTCCTCCCCCGCCCAGGTCCAATGCGTTGTTTATTAGTAATTTCCTTTTTATGATCGCTCAATTTTTTTTTCTTGCTCTCAAACTTTAAAGAAAAAATATACAGCAGCGGTCGGCCATAAATTTTTAATATATTGAAAAAAAATTTTTATTTAAATATTAAAAAAAGAAATGTCAATTTCTCCCCCCCCCCCGGGCCCATGCGTTTTAAACAGCAAAATAATTTTCCCTTTTTTATGATCGCTCAATTTTTTTGTGAAAGCGCCATATTATCCAGTTGCAAAAAAGTTATTGCCAGATATGCACAAAAAAGCGACTTTGGAAAACTTTTACGGACAAGTTTAATCTTGATTTTCAGTTTGGAAAGAAAGAGCATTTAGTGGTATCGAATATATCAAGATTTTCAAATTGGTTGGTTATGAAAAAATAGACACTGTTAAAAGTCAAAATGGGTCAAAATATGAAGCTAATTTTAAAGCAGAAGTCAATCGAATCAATGGAAAATTGGCAGCAGAACAGAACTCATTATACGGAGATAATTGACGAAAGCTCAGAGCAACAGAACAATAATTATGGACAAGGGCGATCAAAACGCCAATTGGCAAATTGTAAAATATGCGGACGACAATGTCAGTACATTTTCTACGGTGTCAAAAGCTGTGAAAGTGAGCAGATTATCCTCCAAAATGAGCTAATGCAATAAAATTTTTAATTAATTTTTTTATTATTATATATTTTTAATATCTAATCAATTTCTCGGTGTTTGATTTTAATAATATTGATTTATAGAAAAAAGTTTGGTTCTCTATAAAAAAGAAAGAAAAAAGTTTATCTTTATCCAAAATGTGAATCACTTGTCCAAGACGAAATGGAGTTGGATCCGCATCAGGGTATTGAGCGCAATGCTGACTCATTCGGAAAAGAATTAAAAAACAAAATTATTTGAACAATTGTTTTAAGTTTTTGTTTTGAAAAACTAAGTTTAACTTAAAAACAAAAAAATAATTTTTCTATATTTTTTGATAGATAATTTTTTACCCATTCTTTATTCAGTTATTTATATTTATTTGGCTTTATCAATTATTTATTCTTATTTACTAGTATTTTATTGCTTAAACGGCACTTATTGATCGCATTTTTTGGCAATGCTTCTCCATAGCCTTTTCTTTTTATGTTTACGTTCTTTTACTCATAAACAATTCATGACAAAAAAACTTCGGCCAATTTTTGTTGAAATATTTGGCGAAGAATGGGCAAATAAAATAATTGGAGAAAATAAAAATGAGACTGTGATCAAAATGCAAATTATCGCAGAATGATCAAAATGAATTAAAATTTTTTCTTGAAAATTAAGAAATTTTTGCCCGAGCCCAGCTACCTTTGGCAATGACTATGGCGCTACTTACAAAGTGGACTATTTTGAAAATTTTTTCACCTTATTTTATACACATTAAATGTTTTGCTTTAAAGAGCCGTGAAAACATTTACTAGGGGTTTTTTGTGTCGCTAAGCACCAAAATGTGCTGGCCGTAGTAGGCATGACTTTAATTAATAAGTAGGGCTGCCAAAAATATGTACAAAAAGTGATCAAATATGTACATAAATATGTAAGAAAAATCCCGAAATTTGTACAAAAAACTCCAAAATAGGCACAAAATGCCATAAAATGACCTAAATAGGCCTAGAATCGCCTTTTAGTATTTTAAAAATTACTTTTTGGTATTTTTCAGAGGTACTTTTCAAAATTAATTTTTTCTAAAATTGTTGTAATTCTCAGGAAAATATATAAACACTTGTTTTTACACAAATATTTGCAGAATTTATGGGTTTTTTTTGATGATTTCCAAAAATTTCCGTAAAAAATCATCAAAATATTTTTAAAAAATATGAAAATATATAAGAAAAAGTCCAAAAGATGTACCGAATATGAAAGAAAAATCCCAAAATATGTAAATATATATAAAAACTCCAAAATATGTAATAAAAGTCCCAACTTTTGTTCGCAAACACAAAAAAGAAAGTGTTTTTCCTACTATTTAGAGCATGGAGAAGCAAGGAAAAAAAATGTATTTACATGTAATTGGCAGCCCCTCTATTAATAAGGTGTTGGCTTTGAAACTCAAAAATAAAATAAAGCAGATTAATTAGGCGGCTAATTATCGCAGGCATTGAAAAACCATGCTTTCAGTACAGAATACATAGATGCCTTAAATCTTCGTTAATCATGACCGGAAAGACAAAACAACTATGAGAAAATAAAGGGACGATCACCGTATTATGCTTACAGAAATGAAAATACTAAAAGTGATACGGTAGACCCTGGCATTATTATACAACTTGAATTCATCATTATTTTCATGTGATTCATAATTAAGTAAAAAAGTGAGCCAAACAAATAAAAGAGAAAAATGTATTTGCTGGAGAATTAATCTGAATTAGCATTACCAGAAATTAAGCATCTTTCATCTTTCTAAACTTTGGAGAATATTGCCGTCTGTGTGCACAGCTGTACAGATTGTGGCCATAGGAAAAGGTTTTTTTTCAAAAAAATCTACGCCGATGCCAATTTATACGCTAATTTTAAATTATTTTTAATTAGGATACCTGTAAAGACATGTTTAGGGCTCTATTGCGCTTTAAACGACCAATCAGTGACCATCCTCAGTTTCTTAGGCCATAACTTTTTTGTTTTACTTGGTCAATGCCTACATTTCTTGGTATCAAACTAAAGGTTAAAAGTTTGTAGAATTTTTTCGATAACTAAATTTTGGGATAAAGGTAACAGACAAAAATTATATTGAATATACTCAAAAAAGCTAGCTTCTGTTTTCATTGTATTTTCATAATGTCAGTATTTGTTTAGGTCCCAGAGACTTTAAGTTTTCGTTTGATACATAATTTTTAGGCACTGACCAATTAAGTAAAAAGTTATGGCCTAAAAAACTGAGTATGATCATTGATTGGACGCCTAAAAGATGACAATGAAAACGCAAAACAATGTTTTCATCTTTCTAAACTTTGGAGAATTTTTTCGTCTGTTTGCAAAGATTGTCGCCATGGGAAAAGTTTATTTTTTTCAAAAAAAAATCACTTATGTCAATGCCTATTCTTGGCATTAAAAGAAAGCTTGATGTCTGTGGAATTTTTTGTATAGCTAATTCAGGGCTAAAGGCAACAGACAAAAAATTGTTTCTTTAAAATACTCGAAAAAGCTGAATTCAGCTTTTCTCATTTCAAATTTTTCTTAATGTCAATATTTGCTTATTTCTGGTATTTATAGATTCCCAGACTTTAAGCTTTCGTTTGATACAAAAGTTTTAGGCACTGATAAAGTAAGTAAAAAGTTATGGCCTAATTGGACGGAAACTTGGTTAAGGGCCAAAATATTTTGACCCAAAAAATTGCTGAAATTAAATTTAATATCACCAAAAATCAGACCAAATGCAGAGGTTTATTATTCATTTTGAGTTGCTCATTAATTTAATGGACTGGGCAAGCATGAATTTTTGAGCAAGATCTTTTTCTTTCATAGGTACATTATTAATACAAATGAATTTTGGTTTTAGACGGATTGAGATTTGGTTTTTGGACCAAACTTAAGAAAATCAGAATTCAGAAAATTTTTAAGGAAATTTTTTATCTCTGTAATAATTCTTCGGTTAAAAATTTAACGAGAAAAATTATAAAAATAAAATTCGATTTGGCCCATAAAATATCGTAAAAAACCAATTTTAGACCAGAAGTCAATGGAATCAATGGAAATTTGGCAGATCAAAGCTCATCAGACGGAGCTTATTGACGAAAAAACAGAGCCACCAAATAAAACCAATAAAAACAGGGCTGCCAGATCTGAGGCTTTAGCCTCATTTTGTAGTTTTTTGATAGGTCAACGAGGCTAAATTTTCAAAATGAGGATTTTTGTGGTTTTTTGAGAAAAACCGCAAAATAAAGTTTTTTGGAAAAAGAAAAATGTTCTTTTCAACTTTCAAATTACCATTGTTCGAGTATAACCATGGTGATGAAAATAAGTGATGAAAATTGATTGGGGAGAACAAAATTACGCAAAACTAATTCACCCTTTGCATATGATACAATAATTAAATGTTTTGGGATTTTGAAGAGATTTGTCCTTTTTGTTCCATTAAAAATTTTTTTACAATTTTTAAAATAATTTTCTTTAAAAAATTAAATTCATTTTATGAAGATATATTTTAATTATTTTAATTTTTTTTCTTATTTAAATTATAGAAGTAAGAAGATTTAGGTAAGAAAAAATTTATTAAAAACTATCTTTTAGAGGTTAATGATATTTAAATTAAATTAATACATTCAAAAGCCACCGCAATAATTTATATAATCACCCTTTCCCAATCACCCCACTTTTCTTTTCTTTTCTCTTCTTTCTTTTCTTTTTTTTCCATTAGGCTATTTCCAAAAATAGTTAAGTTGTTTGTTTAAGCAAATGTTTCGGAAATTAAAACATAAAATACAATGAGAAATCAATTTACAGTAAAATCCAATATTAAACTTAATAAGTAATTTTCGTTCATAAAATACTGAAAACTTCCATATACGTAATTGAGTTATGTCCTGATCGGATCTAACTTTTAAATGTCCAAGCTGTGCGAGTTTTTGGCTTCCAGCAGGTTAAGCAAAAACTTCAGGTTGTAAGCAATTCTTTCGTCGTGTCGTCACGAAACAACAATTGTTCGTTCACCTGTCCAAAGCGAGATGGAGTTGGAAGTTGGGACTACTTTTTTTTGATACGGAAAAGTCCAAGCTTTTCTTGGCCAATTTGGAGAAGCGTAAAAGGAGCGCAATGCTACAATTTAATTTCACTGATGGAGAAGCGAAGAAAACAAATGATAATTTAAATCCATAATTGTGGAGAAATTTTAATGGAAATTCAAATGAATGAAATTTAAAAATCATTTTTTTAAACTTCAGTTAAAATGTTTCTCAGCCTTTTTATTTCTTCAATTTTCCGAAGGCTTGGCTCAAATTTTGAAGAAATCAAGAAAATTAAACTAATAAATGTTAACGATTGATCATAATGATATTTTTGTAATTTTATTTTTAAAAAATCAAATTAAGCTAGAATAGGGTATTTAAAGACTAATTTTAATCGTTTCTTAATACCGTAGTTATATTAAACTGCATTACCGTTAACACAAGAGATTGTGAGATTAATTCATGAACCACACTATTGTGTTTTTCTGTAATTATACACAAAAAAATATCTTTTTGAAAATGTTAACGTTTGGATTTATGTTCGTAAAGATGGTAAATTATAGTCAAATTCCTAATCAGCATTTTCCATGATAATTAACTTAACAAAAAAATTCTTCAAAAAATTTCATTTTTGGCCTTCTGTTAATTGCAAGAATATTCTTTTTTGCTTTAAAGCAACATAAATCCCACAATTCATTAATTGTTCGTTAATGATTGGAAAACAATGTAAATTCGCCATAAGCATGCTTTATTTGCCCTGGGACCCTATTCCGGTCTTCCGGTTAAATATTAAATCAGACAGGATTAAGGCGTTAACGACTGTTAATTTAACCGGAAGACGGGGGCATAAGACCCCTGATAAGTTTAATACAAAAAATCTTTTTCATAGCTGAATGAGTATCTCGTTCGGCTCTAGTGCACTTTATGAGTCCAATCGAGTTTTATGAGCCAATCAGAGTTTTTGAGTCCAATCGAGTTTTATGAGTCCAATCAGAGTTTTTGAGTCCAATCAAATATTTATGAGTCCAATGACCCTTTATGAGTCCAATCATTTTTTTGTAAGTCCAATCAGAGTTTATGAGTCCGATCAAAAATTTGTGAATAAAGTACATTTTACAATTTTATTCAACTTAGGAGATTTTCATTCCACAATAAGATGAATAAATAAAAAAGTTCACTTTGTTTGCGCAAGCAAGCGCTAGAAGACATTGTGTTTGTTCTTTAGATAAAAGTGAAGTTGGCGATCTCACGTTAAGTTAAAAAATGTTTTAAAAATTGGAACTGGCAAGAACATTGAAGCTAACTCAATTATAATAAGTGACGGATGGGCTGCTTATGGAGGGATAAATAATTGATTAATTATTTTTGAATTGTATATTTTTAAAAAATCCAAAATTATTTTTCATTTCACGCTTAATTTTTCCACACTCAAGGCATTGAGGCGACATGGAGAGCACTCAAAAATGGATTGCGACACTTGCACGGAACTAACTCTGACATGTTACCCACCTATCTTTATCAGTATATGTTCCGTCGGTTTCATGGAAATGAAAAAATTTTCCAAAATATTCTGGAAGAAATTCGATACCAATATCCACTATAATTGTGGCTTTACATTGTGTATTTCAATTTTAGGCTGACAGTTTGAAAAATAAAAAATGGACTCAAACTTTTATTAAAAAATCATTGGACTCATAAAAAATGATTGGACTCACAAATTGTCATAGGACTCATAAATATTTGATTGGACTCATAAAACTCGGTTGGACTCATAAAACTCGATTGGACTCATAAAGTGCACTAGAGCCTCTCGTTCTTGGTAGGGGGTCAACTGCGTCTGTGAGAGACATAAGTCATAACTTTTTTTCTTTGTTGGCCAAATCAAACAACCTTGGTATCATTCAAAACTATATGTTTAGAAGATTTTATAAGCTTTTCTAAATAAAAAGTTAAAGCTTGAAAATTGAAAAAAACTCAGAATTTTTTAACTATTTTTGTTCTTTTCGAATCATTACGAATTTTGCTTATCTGATAATGTAAAGGAACTTTCGAATGATACCATGTTTGTTTGATTTGTCCAACAAAGAAAAACAGTTATGTAAAGTTGTCTCTCAGACGCAGTTGGCCCGTTCCGTCCCGTTCATAATTTAAATCGACCTGAAATACATTAATTAAATGAAATTTAATTGTTTTTTTTAATCCGGGCCAAAGCCATTCGGGACTCAACCGTCGGGGCGCAAAAATTTGGTCCGTCCCTTCCGCATTGTGTGAAATGGTTGCTGTTCGGTGGGAGGGCGGAAGTTTGGGCACCGGAATGCCGAAGTTCCAACTTAAAGAGTTAAAAAATAAAAATATTTTTAATTGTTAGGGCTAGGATTTTTATGTTTTAACATATTTTTTTTGCGGCTTAGTTATGGCGAGAGAAGCCCAAAAATAGCATTTTCTCCGAACAATTTTTGATTTAGAGCGAGTTATAAAAACATAAAAACACATATTTTGGCGTTTTGGCACATAAAAACATATGGCACATATTTCGGGGTTTTGGCACATATTTTGCACATATTTTGGCATTTTTGAGAAAAATCGTAAAAAAAATACAAGAAAATCTGAAAATGCACCCTAAAAATTGACTACTTTACGTTTCTTAAGCATTTAGAAAATTTCTTTATATATTTAAATGTCTAAAGCAGCCAAATCAAACGCTGTGTTAAATCGTCACTGCATTTCAAAGTTCCCGGAAGGAACTTATTCAACTGATGGAAAAATTAATCCGGGACTTTACAAATTGATTGATATCGCCAAAATTTTGATTGGAGGTCGGGCGAAAATTGATAAAGACTGATATTAAATATGATTTTTTTTTTGCGTAAATACACTTGGTTTTTCCAATTTTTAGCACATATTTTTGCATTTTTTAACACATATTTAGGCCTTTTTTTTGGTTTTTTTTTAAATTTAAATATTTATAGCTGTAAATTAACTAATTATGGCATTGATTTGATTATTTAATTAATTTTAATAAACAATTCTCATTGATTTTATTTAAAAAAAAATTTTTGACTTCCTGTTTTTAGTCATGTTGTTGGTGTGATTAACGCTGAGAAAGTGAATGCTTTTGAGCGCATCATTTGGCGCGTTTGGTAATTAATTAATTTTTAAAAAGAAAAAATATAATTAAACTAAAATTGACAGCCGGCGTACTGCCTTTGTACGACATGCCGAAATTGATGAACTGCTTGAGCACCCTGAATCAGTAACAGTCAAAATATTTTGTTTGATTTTCAAGAACATATAAATTTTAAGAAAAAAGGGTTGCTAAAATTTACTAAATTTTAATGATTTATATAACATTTTATTTATTTATTTTGTTTTATTTTTTTGAAATCCCCCCTCTGGTGCCCAAACTTCCCGGTGCCCAAATTTCTGGTGCCCAAACTTCCTGGTGCCCAAACTTCATGTTGCTGTTCGGTGGGACACATCTTTTTTTTCGTCACAGGCGGAAGCGCCAATTTGAAAGAAAGGGAACACCGACCGAACGGCGGAGGGACGAAAGGGCAAAATCGAAAACCAAAAATTGGTCTCCCGTCCCCAAAAAATTTATTATTTTTTTTCAACCACTCGTAAGTTTCTGCGTTCCATTCCATTGCTCATCCGTACGTTTTTGTCCCCCGAAATATTTGCCGATAAGCTAAAATATTTTTAAAATTTAGAAAATTTATTTTTGCTTTAGATTTGCTTATTTTAAAGATATATTTTTGCTTTAACTTTTTGGCTAAAAAATATGATAAAAAGTGTTGGTGAAAAATATTATAAAAAAATTTGGTCTAATTTTTATAAATTTAATAAACAAATTAATTTATAAAAGTTAATTAATTTATTTATTTAGTAAATTAATTTGATAATATTTTTTAAGTAATAAATCAAATCATCCGTCAATTGCTGACTTTCGTTTAGTTTTCACTGGAATTTTTGTTTTTTAAGATTAATGGATGATTAAGCAAAGTCATAAGTATTTTCTTCCTTTTAAATTGCATATGATTCCCAACATAAATATAAATAAAACAAATATAAATATTTTTATCACAAATTATTTAATAGTAATTTCATTCTTTTTTGTTATTATTATTAATTATAGTAATGAATTTAATATTGTAATTTTTGACATTAAAAATAGAGTTGAGCGGGACCGGGAATTTTGGGCAAAACCGGGACCGGGACTTGCCGGGACCTGAGAAGCCGGGACCGGGACCTCGGAGGCCGGGAATTCCCGTCCCGGTCCCGCTCAACTCTAATTAAAAACATAAATAAATTAATTTTTTGTTTTTTATATTATTCATAGAATTCAATATAAGTAAATTGCGTCATTTAAAAAATATTTTCATTTAAATATTAAAAAATAAAAATAAATTTTGTCAATTTCGGTGTTCCTCCCCCGCCCAGGTCCAATGCGTTGTTTATTAGTAATTTCCTTTTTATGATCGCTCAATTTTTTTTTCTTGCTCTCAAACTTTAAAGAAAAAATATACAGCAGCGGTCGGCCATAAATTTTTAATATATTGAAAAAAAATTTTTATTTAAATATTAAAAAAAGAAATGTCAATTTCTCCCCCCCCCCCGGGCCCATGCGTTTTAAACAGCAAAATAATTTTCCCTTTTTTATGATCGCTCAATTTTCTTTTGCTCACAAACTTTAAAGAAAACACACAGCAGAGCGGTCGGCCGGCGGTGATTTCCGCACAATTAATCTTTGCGCGAGCGCTCGCGGGACGATGAATTTTTGATCGGAAAAGCAGCGGCAGCTTTTGATCGGCGGCGGCGGCGCATCGCTTTTCGGTCGATCGGTCGCCAAGTGGTGGCGCTGATGTACAAAGTCAACACAAAAATGAAAAATGGTCGCCGCCGTCGTCACGGATTTTGGGCCCTACCCCCCACCATTCCCCCCCCCCCCGCCCAATCATTTCGCCACCAATTCATTCATTCAATCATTCATTTTTCACTCACCGCTTTTTCGTTCCACCGTTAATTAAAGTTAACTCATTTTTCATCGCAAATTTCATTCAAAATTTGTGAAATTTTCCCGGCGGCGCCTATCGGCACCGCCGGATAGGCTTTTACTTAATAATCCTGTAGAAATTGAGTCAAAAACTGCGTCATTTGGTCAATTTTAGACAAAATTTTTTTAAAAACTAGTAAGTTTTGTATGATTTATAGAAAAAAGTTTGGTTCTCTATAAAAAAGAAAGAAAAAAGTTTATCTTTATCCAAAATGTGAAAAATTTCCCCACTTTGTCATCATAATTAATCCGCATCAGGGTGAAGAGACGAAGAATTTTTTTTAATTAAGATTTTTGGTCATTATTATATAACCCTTCTATTTTTGAATCAAATAAAAAATAATTATTTAATAGAGAAATATAAAAAGTAAAATGCCATTAAAACTAACAATTTTTCTTCTTCACAACATAAATTTTTGATATTTATTAAAATATTTAGAAATTTTTTTATTATATTGTATATTTTTTGAAAAATTTCCGATTTCCGACTTCCGAAAATTTTTGGGGCCTCGGAATGCCATCCCTGATAGGGACCGCCGGACCCCCTGTTCCTAGTTTTTTGAAAAATTTCCGATTTCTTGCACCGCATTATTAATAACCTTTCCTATTTTCGAATCAAATAAAAAAAATTATTATTTAATATTTAAATATAATTAAGTAAAATGCCACCAAAACTAACAACACTATTTTTTGATAGTTTCTGTTATATATAAACGTCTATAAAATATATGTGCACACACAATTAAACCTACGATTTTATCAACAATAACAGCAGCAACAAAAAAAAGAGAAAGAATTAAATAAATGTTGTTGTGTTAATCGCTCGTCGCCCGCCAATTTATGTGATGATATTTATTCTGTGCTATAAAAATATTTAATCGCTCAATCGCGCGGAGCCAAAAAATTTTGAGTTCCAGTCCCGCAGCGGGATCCGCAAATCCCCCCACCAGCGCCTCTGATTTGATTGACTGTTTGTGAGCCTATCTATCGTCTGCCAATTTATTTATTTTGAAAAGGTGCACATTTTTTGCACAATTTTTGGATGATAATAATTAATTAAAATTCATTAAAGCAATTCAAATTTAATGTATTTCAAAATATTAATATTAATCAAGTTTACCTAAAATTGTTGTAATTCTCAGGCCATTCAATTTGCACTTGTTTAAATAACCCATAAAATAAGGGACAAAAAATACATAAATAATGATAAAAATAATTTATCCATCTTGATATAATTAAAAAAAAAAATTTTTTTTTAATTTTTCAATTTAATTTGCCAATTTAAATGAACTTAAATTTCTCAAAAAATTCTCCATTATTTTAAAAATTTGTCAAGAAAAATGAATTAAAATATAAACAAATTTTTGTCGAACCAAAATTTTTATAATTTTCTTAAAGTGACCAAAAAAACTCAATTTTTTTTTGTACCTTTTTGAAAAATTTATTATAAAACTTTCATAAAATTTTTTTTAAAAATTAGGAAAAAATCCATCTTTTATGGATTTGTAAATAGGGATGGGATTCTTAGGTTTTTATTTATTTTTTCTGCGGCTTTAACTCAATTTTTCAGCGCCACAATTCGTCTCTGTGCATTTCAAAAATTTTAAAAATTTATATTTTTAAATTTCCTCTATATATTTACAACAATAATATTATTTACTCCTATTTTGGCGTTTCGCCCCTATTTTCGCCCTTATTTCGCGATTTTTTAAATTTTTTCATAGAAATTCACAAATTCTTTAACAAAAATGCAATGAAAAAAAAATTAATTTTTTTTTTGACGCGGTCACATTTTTGGCTCTGACAATGAAAACGCAATACAATGTTTTTCATCTTTCTAAACTTTGGAGAATATTGCCGTCTGTGTGCACAGCTGTACAGATTGTGGCCATAGGAAAAGTTTTTTTTTCAAAAAAATCTACGCCGAAACCAATTTATGCGCTAATTTTAAACTATTTTTAATTAGGATACCTGTAAAGACATGTTTAGGGCTCTATTGCGCCTTAAACGACCAATCAGTGACCATCCTCAGTTTCTTAGGCCATAACTTTTTTTTTTAATTGGTCAATGCCTACATTTCTTGGTATCAAACTAAAGGTTAAAAGTTTGTAGAATTTTTTCGATAACTAAATTTTGGGATAAAGGTAACAGACAAAAATTATATTGAATATACTCAAAAAAGCTAGCTTCTGTTTTCTCATTGTATTTTCATAATGTCAGTATTTGTTTAGGTCCCAGAGACTTTAAGTTTTCGTTTGATACATAATTTTTAGGCACTGACCAATTAAGTAAAAAGTTATGGCCTAAAAAACTGAGTATGATCATTGATTGGACGCCTAAAAGATGACAATGAAAACGCAAAACAATGTTTTCATCTTTCTAAACTTTGGAGAATTTTGTCGTCTGTTTGCAAAGATTGTCGCCATGGGAAAAGTTTATTTTTTTTCAAAAAAAAATCACTTATGTCAATGCCTATTCTTGGCATTAAAAGAAAGCTTGATGTCTGTGGAATTTTTTGTATAGCTAATTCTGGCTAAAGGCAACAGACAAAAAATTGTTTCTTTAAAATACTCGAAAAAGCTGAATTCAGCTTTTCTCATTTCAAATTTTTCTTAATGTCAATATTTGCTTATTTCTGGTATTTATAGATTCCCAGATTTTAAGCTTTCGTTTGATACAAAAGTTTTAGGCACTGATAAAGTAAGTAAAAAGTTATGGCCTAATTGGACGCGAAAATGCAATAAAGCCCCATGTTTAGGTTATGTGGTTTGTACATCTAATCAAATTTAAATTGAAATTGTCAAGTCTCCTTAAAAATAAATATTAATCAAATAGCCCACTCATTTATTCATTTTTTTATGATATATGGGATATATAAAAATATTTGAAACCGCTTTTTGGGACATATGTCAAATGTCCTGCAAATGCTATACGGCCTATGCATACTAATTTAAAAATCTATTTAAGGGATGGACTCTTGTTTCCTTTCTCTCATTACGTCCACAAATTTTTGAAATGGTCATAAATTTAATATTTTTTTGCGCACAAATTTCCCGAGATTTTGCACTGCGTCCAAACAGCACAATTTTTCTTTAAAAATTTCAAATTAATCAAAAATCATTTTTCACTTTAAAACTCTTTGCGTAATTATGAGAATTGTGCAGCGAAAGTTATTCCATTAATAAATTAATTATTTTGGGGATTGCAAATTGCAATCGGTTAATTAAAAAACAGGTGAATAAAGAAAGAAATTAATGAAGTTTTTCGAGAGGAGATTTCTATGCTTTTTAAACGAATAACAATGGGCAGGGTTTTCATTTCAAATTAATCTCACAAATACAGAACACCACATTGGCAACCGAAACCCTATTGGCTTTTCACAAAAATTTATTTTTATTTTATATTTTTTTATCAAAAAAAAAATTCAAAATCTAGTCACCAATTTAAGTATAATTCGACCGAAGAATAAATGTGATTCTGCTAAGTTAGCCGAAGAATCTAGAGTCTCTGACCAAATGTCAAGTCTTAAAACATCCTTGATAATAGATAAGGAAAATTAAACCAATTACGGAAAAATAAATTAATTTTAGAATAATTGATTCATTTAAAAAAAGTCTCAAACAATAAAAGGGTCGGTTCCTATTAATTGTTTATGCTTTTTTAAATTAAAAAAATAGATTTGAAACTGGTTTTAAGCATAAGGCGTGAATGTCTCGGGCACAAATCTCTGTACAGTAAAAAATTTTATTTAATTTTTTGCAATTTCGTGTTTTATCCAAAAATGTTCTTTTCAACTTTCAAATTACCATTGTTCGAGTATAACCATGGTGATGAAAATAAGTGATGAAAATTGATTGGGGCGAACACAATTACGCAAAACTAATTCACCCTTTGCATATGATACAATAATTAAATGTTTTGGGATTTTGAAGAGATTTGTCCTTTTTGTTCCATTAAAAATTTTTTTACAATTTTTAAAATAATTTTCTTTAAAAAATTAAATTCATTTTATGAAGATATATTTTAATTATTTTAATTTTTTTTCTTATTTAAATTATAGAAGTAAGAAGATTTAGGTAAGAAAAAATTTATTAAAAACTATCTTTTAGAGGTTAATGATATTTAAATTAAATTAATACATTCAAAAGCCACCGCAATAATTTATATAATCACCCTTTCCAAATTGCCCAAATCAGGTTCATGTTCAAGTTCTTTCTTTTCTTTTTTTTCCATTACGGTTTTTTTGCTTACTAATTTGTCATGCGAATTCTTCGTATCACATATCATTAAATTTTTTTCAAAATCAATTAAAGGAATGCACACCAAAATAATTTTTATTATTAATTTTTTTTTTTTTGCGATTGTTCCGATTGATAAGACGCGTTAATTCACGAACACAAAATTGGACTAAAATTTTCATTCATTTTTATTTTATCTAATTAAAACACTGTCCCATTTTAAATTTTAAATTCGGTTATACGAAAAATCAAAATGATTTAATTTTTACAAACATTTTTCCCGGCTGGTTTAAATTTGTCATGTCTTTATTTTAATGAAATAATATGTAAATTAATAATATTTTAAGTATTTATCAATTAACTCGAAATTCCTAGAAAATATTTTCCATTTTTGATCTGATGCTCTAAAAAATATAATTTTCAATAATTTCTAAGGAGATAAGCGGGGAGAGAAGGGTCAATGGTGCCAAAAGACGCCGCGTCTATTATTAATTGAATGATTTAAAATTAATTCTTAGTAATTTTCAGAAATTTTTTTTCAAATTTATTTAACATTTCGCCAAATAAAAGGATAGGCACAGTAAAAAAGCATTGTTGATTTCGCGAGCGTTGATTGCGTCGGTTCCTTTCAAAGGTTCAAAGCGTTCCGCCGACGGCGGAGAGATAAACAAACAAACCTCTTAAAAATTATGTAAGAAATAATTGGAACTTCTCTCCCGCCATTATTCTCATTTTTGCCATCTCATTTTTCTTAACATTTTGGAGATGAGCAAACAAAAAAAAAGCGAAAAATAAAAAATAGAAATGGGATATTTATCTTTATATTTAAAAAATTTTTGAGTTAAAAATGCATAAATCTTTTTAAAGAGGGCACTTCTAAATGGATTTTCTTTTTATTTTTTAAAAACTAAAATGGCAATTTATTCATTTGTGCCAATGCCTCCATTTAATTTTGATTTTAAAATTAATTTTAGTAATGATATTTATATTTTCATATCTTGTTACGAGAAATATTTAAAAAAATTTTATGAATGGCAAGCGGCCTCTTAAATGCCGAAGGTTGGCATGCGAAAGTTAGAAATTCTTAAAGTAAAAATATTCAAAAAATGTAAACTGTTAGAAAGTATCCAGAAATAAGGGAAGATCTGTAAAAATCTTATCTTACAAGGACCTTTATTTTTAATCTTTATTAAATTCATTTTAATTTTAGTTTTCCCATTTGTTCATAAACATTTATATATTTTTTCTTACATTTCGCCATATTTCTTTGTAAATTTTGTATTTAAAAAAAATTTTTTTATTGGACAGCAAAAATCGGAGGACCTTAAAACATTGTTAAACAAAGAAGAAAGGAGCTGCATTAAACACATCATCTCTTCTCATTCATTCAATTTCTTTCTTTCCCGCTTTGATGAACAATTTTCTTTTCCAATCGCCGCCGGTAACCTCAAAAATTGGGATGAAATCAGTGAAAAATTGAATTAAATTTATTTTATTCAAAAAATGAAATTTTTTTCTTTTTTTGCTTGTTTCCTTAATTGAATTGATTTTAATTAGTCGGGCTGGGACAAATTAAATTTTTTCATTTGGGTGTCATTTTTCGTCAATAAGCAAATTTTTAATGTATTTTTAAATTTACTTAACAAAAGAAAATAATTGATTAATTATTTTTGAATTGTATATTTTTAAAAAATCCAAAATTATTTTTCATTTCACGCTTAATTTTTCCATAAATTGGCGGCATATGCGCATTTTTTTTCTTCGTCCCCTTTTCGGCATTTTCCTTTAAAATGCGGCCCAAATGAGGCACAGGAATTGCGCAAAAATGGCGGTGTATGGCAAATTATTAATCTTTCCAATGTAAAATAATACTCTTCATTAAACCGCCACCGTTTTGTCCCTCACGGGTTCATTAAAATAATGCGTTATTAAAAATTGTTTTTATTATTTTAATCATTTAGCATCATTATTATTTTCCGTTCGTAATCCGACGACGATAAATACTCAAATCCCAAAAAACCAATAGGAAATGTTTTGTTCCCAAGGGAGAGGAGACAGGACAAAAAAGAGATGAGATAAAATCTGAAATTGAAAAAAATCCCTCATTTTTTCATAGACAATTTCCCATTAGGTCGTCGTCGCTCGTTCATCCAACTCCAATCTGTTCATGTACTTTCTGGTTCTTATTAAAAAAAAAAAAAAAAAAAATAAATCCCTTCAATTTTTATGCGAATTTATATTCAAATGGAACTAATAAATTGGAATTTTAATTTTTAAATTTATTGGGCTAAAACAAATATGCTATATTTTAATTTATTTGTGGAAAATTTATTTTAGATAATAATTTTATAGCGGCTAACATTTATTTTTGTATTTAAATTGAAAAACCCACAAAAATTGTTTCGCCAAAATGGGTTCGCTTTACCGCTCGGAGGAAATGCGATTTTGCCAGCTGATTGTTGAACGGGACGCAGCCTTTTCATGTGTTGCTGAGCTTGGCAAGCATCCATTCGTCCAATTCAAAGACGTAATAATAAAAAATAAAATTAAATTTAAATTTAACCAATATATTTTTAAATAAATTTCATAAAAATAATTACATTTTTAAATGTAGCTGAATGCCGAAGTTAACGTCTTCCAACGAATGTTCACGAAAGACATTCGGCGTTTTGATGAAATGGAACGCAAATTGAGTAATTTATTTTCGAATTTTATTTCCAATTTTTTTAATTTTATTAAATTTGAAATCCAGAACTTTCTAAATTGTTTAAAATTAAAATTTTCTGAAACATTAAGGATTTTTGGAGGTACAAATTCGCAAAGAAAATCAACCAATTGTGGACAACACATGGGGAGAAGCGGTTGATGTAATGTCACATGGTGAGATCAACGAGGTTGAGGTAATATAAAGGAATTTAAATTAAAAAATATTCAAAAAAATTTAAAAATTTTTACAGCAAAAATTGATTGACAAGGAACGCGATATCATTAGCATGAATGACAGTGATCAGCAGTTGAAGAAAAATTTTTTGGAGCTCAAGGAATGGCAATATGTGCTCAGCAAAACGGATGAATTTTTTCAGGGGGTAAAAATAAAATTTTATGGAAATTTTCTTTATTTTTTTTTTGATTTTGAGGGCATTAGCGATGCGGCTGTTCAAGAAATTGAGGGACAAACTGTCGTAGAAAGTGACATTGGAATTCCGTTGCGAAGCGAAAAGGATCCAATGGGGTTTGACTAATAAAAAAATATTTTAAATTTAAATATTTATAGCTTTAAATTAACTAATTATGGCATTGATTTGATTATTTAATTAATTTTAATAAACAATTTTCATTGATTTTATTAAAAAAAAAAATTTTTGACTTCCTGTTTTTAGTCATGTTGTTGGTGTGATTAACGCTGAGAAAGTGAATGCTTTTGAGCGCATCATTTGGCGCGTTTGGTAATTAATTAATTTTTAAAAAGAAAAAATATAATTAAACTAAAATTGACAGCCGGCGTACTGCCTTTGTACGACATGCCGAAATTGATGAACTGCTTGAGCACCCTGAATCAGTAACAGTCAAAGAATTTTGTTAATCAATTAATAAATTAAATAAACAGGGTGAAGATATCAAGGAATCTGTCTTCATCGTCTTCTATAATGGTGAACGGTTACGGCATATCATTGATAAGGTAACAAATATTTTGCTATTAATCCTTTTAATTTCATTTTTTCTTGTCTTAAAAATAAATTGGTTAATTACCCTTTAATTAATTTAATAATTGCTTTAATTATCCTTTAATTAGGTCTGTGAGGGCTTCAAAGCTAAGCAGTTCAATCAGTGCCCGAAGACGAGCGCAGATCGGCAAACTGCACTTCAACAAGTGCACACAAACATTCACGACATGCGAATGGTCTTTTTACAAATCGATTATTTTTTTATTATTAATTGCTTTTTTATTTTTGATTATTTATTAATAAATGATTATTATTTAATTAGGTGATGTCTCAAACGAGGGAGCATCGCATGAGAGTGTTAAACGAAGTGGCAGCAAATCACAGAAAATGGTTAAAACAAGTGAGAGAGTTTTTTCAAAAATAAATTCAAAAATGAATAAACACCTAATTTAGAATTAATTATTTCATTAAAGAGAAATGAACAAAAAATTAAAAAATAAATTTAATTAATAACATCTAATTTAAATTAATTAATTAAAGATGAAAATGAACAAAAATGCTCGTTTAAAAAATGAATACTTTTTTAATTAATTAGGTGCGAATTCACAAATCCATTTACCACACACTGAACACATTCACTTTTGATGGGATTGGCAAATTTTTTGTGGCCGAGTGTTGGGTGCCGTTGAGCGATGTTAATGATGTTCGGATGGCGTTGGAAACTGGCGTGGTAATTAGGCACGGCACAACGAATGGTTCGTAATTTAATTGTAAAGGAATGGCAATTAAATTACATTTATTTAGAATTCATTTTTATCCATGTTGGACCTGGACCTGAATTTCCCGGAAAAAAATCCAGGAAAATCTTTGGCTTAGGAAAACTTCCGGCTCCTTGAGGCCTGGCTGGATCCAGGCCTGAACCTTTTTTTAATTTGTTTTTAAAAGCAAGCAAATGTTTAAAAAATCAATGAATTCTTAGGAACATCTAAAATATATGACAATTATAATATGATATTTTTAAATCTATATCATTTTTTGGTAACTTGTAATAAAAAAATTGTCACTCGAAATAATAAGTTTTAAAATATTATCCCGGAAATCCAGGTTTTCATGCCGAACCTGAGCCTAGACCTGAATTTTTTTCATATTTGACCTGGACCTAGATTTCCTGGCCAAAAATCCTGAAAATCCAGGTCCAGGAAAAACTCAGGTTGCCGAAAAATTGCCTGGGTCTCTGGACTTGGATCAAGGAAAAACCCAGGCCTGGTTCCAGGTCGAATACGAATATTTAGATATTTATTGTTATGGCTAAATTCTGTTCAAAATTTTCTTTTTTTAATTTATTTTATTTAATACAAACATATGTTTTGTCTTCTTCAATTTATGAGTTGTTTCTATTCATGGCATATTTTGTGCTTTGTTTACGGTAATGATGAAGAAAATAGGCAAGAAACAATACAAAAAGAAGCGAGCACTGATCATGAAAATGAAAAGGATATCATTGGTGATGATTATCTTGGTGACAAATTTTTGGGACCAATTTTCGCCGATCACTGATTTGCTCACAATTGATGGAGTCAAATTTGTTGTTTAAAATATACGACCAAACGGAGAATGATAACACTCATAATGAAGGTAAGAATGAAATATTTATTAAATAATAAATTTAATTAAACTTAACTCATTTTTCATCGCAAATTTCATTCAAAATTTGTGAAATTTTCCCGGCGGCGCCTATCGGCACCGCCGGATAGGCTTTTACTTAATAATCCTGTAGAAATTGAGTCAAAAACTGCGTCATTTGGTCAATTTTAGACAAAATTTTTTTAAAAACTAGTAAGTTTTGTACAATTTCTAATAATAAATTGAACTGAAATTTTTAAAAATTTCCCGGCGGCGCCTATCGGCACCGCCGTACTCTCCTCCAAGTTCCCAAAAAGTTTTTGAAAAAATCGCGCTGTAAAAAACGTGTAAATAGTCACTCCTTTTCCCAAAAATGTTCTAAAATAATGAAAAATGACAAAAAAAGATTTTGATAAAATAATTGAATAATTTTTTCAAGCGAATATACTAAAAACACTTGTGAAATACCTTTTACTTGGTTAAGAATTTATAAAATTTAGCCTATTAAAATATTTAGAAATTTTTTTATTATATTGTATATTTTTTGAAAAATTTCCGATTTCCGACTTCCGAAAATTTTTGGGGCCTCGGAATGCCATCCCTGATAGGGACCGCCGGACCCCCTGTTCCTAGTTTTTTGAAAAATTTCCGATTTCTTGCACCGCAAAAAAGTGGTTTTGAAAAGAAAAAAATAGTCAAATTTATGAACCGTTAATAATTTGATTTCCGATCAACTTTTTACCGTCGGATCCAATCGAAAAATCTTAGTCGACCCATCAGCCCCTTTTAATCCATCCCGCCAGCCCCTAAAAATTTATTTTTCAGCATTTTTTGATTTTTGGAAATTTTTTGAATTTAATTGAAATTTTTTCGAATTCTCCAAAATCCCGCAATGCACGGGATCCCGCAAATTTTAAATGCGGGATTTTCGGGATTGCGGGATTTGCGGGATTAACCCCGCGGGATCCCATCCCGCAAAAAATTTTGAGTTCCAGTCCCGCAGCGGGATCCGCAAATTTGAAATTTCCGGTCTCTAGGCATAATATTTAAATTCTTATTTATGGGGAAATAATTATCTCAGATTAATATAATTTTTTTTTCTAATTTTAAGAACAAATTTGGCGGAAGTGTTAAGCCCGTGCTAAATGTTGTGCACACAGCAGAACCGCCGCCCACATACAACAGAACGAACAAATTCACCTCCGTGTTCCAGGGCATTGTTGATTCGTACGGCATTGCCAGCTATTTGGAATTAAATCCAGGCAACAAATATTTATTTATTTGTTTAATGAAAATCTCATTATTTGATTTATTTAAAAGGATTGAATCATTCTCACCTAGAAAAACCTGATAAAATTGTTAAAATGAGCTTAAATTTCTCAAAAAATTCTCCATTATTTTCAAAATTTGTCAAGAAAAATGAATTAAAATATAAACAAATTTTTGTCGAACCAAAATTTTTATAATTTTCTTAAAGTGACCAAAAAAACTCAATTTCTTTTTGTACCTTTTTGAAAAATTTATTATAAAACTTTCATAAAATTTTTTTAAAAAATTAGGAAAAAATCCATCTTTTATGGATTTGTAAATAGGGATGGGATTCTTAGGTTTTCAGAACTGAGTTCTAAATTTTTTTCTGAAAAATCGAAAATTTACAGAATTTCTGGAATAACTTTTTACATTATGAAGCTAAAAAAACCAAATAGATCCCATAAAATTCTCCTAAAATAAGTTCTTACTCCTATTTTGGCGTTTCGCCCTTATTTTCGCCCTTATTTCGCGATTTTTTAAATTTTTTCATAGAAATTCACAAATTCTTTAACAAAAATGCAATGAAAAAAAAATTAATTTTTTTTTTGACGCGGTCACATTTTTGGCTCTTGTTCAAAAAATTTTCCACTAAATATGTATTTTTCTTAACCAAAATTTTTGTAAATTTATTTTCTTTTTTGTCAAAATTTTGATTTTCGAAATTTTATTTATTCTGGAAAATTTATTCAAAAATTTCGAAACCATATATTTATTTGCAAGTGCAATCAATGAATAAAATTGTTTGCTTTAGCTTTTAACTTATTTACGTAGAAAAAACAGCAATTTTAATAAATTTCACCCCTACATTTGAAACTTTTTCGCCCTATTTCGCGAATTTTTTGCCCCTATTTAGCTCCCTATTTTGGACTTTTTAGCCCCTAAGAATCCCATCCCTATTTACAAACAGGCGAGTAATTATTTTTTGGAACAATCCTCTTTTTTGGCACTTCTTTGGGTTTTTAAGCACATAGAATCTAGTCCGATTTATAATTACATTTTAAAGATTACAAAATAATAAAAACAAATAAATATAATTACTTGTAAATTTGCATAATCAATTTTTTATTTGTCAAAATCATTGCAGAAAAAAAGATATATTTGTAAAATTTTTAAAATTTAAAAATAATTTTTCTTTATTTCTTTTAATTTTTGTTTTAGCCCCCTACACAATCATCACTTTCCCATTTCTATTCTCCATTATGTTCGGTGATTTGGGTCATGGAATTTTGATGTTCCTTTGCGGACTGTTTTTGGTGCTTCGTGAGAAGAATTTGGAGGCTCGCCAAATTAAGGATGAGGTGAAAATATTTAATTAAATAAAATAAAATTAAATATTTTAATTTTATTTTTAGATTTTCAATATGTTTTTTGGTGGTCGTTACATCATTTTGCTGATGGGACTGTTCTCCATCCATGCCGGTCTGCTGTACAACGACGCGTTTGCCAAATCGTTCCAAATTTTTGGCAGCGCATGGGCGAACATTCCATATAAGTAAAAGAAAAGAAATATTAATAAAAAAAAACTAAATAGTAAAACGAATAAAAATTGAAAAATAATGAAATAATTAAAAAAAAATTAGAAAATTAATAAAAAATAAAATAACAAAAATAAAACTTCAAATCGTAAATTAATTAGAAACATTAAATATTAAAAATTCCTGAGTTAAATTAGAAAAATAAAAAGAAAAACATTTAAAATGTTTATTAAATACAATATATTAGAAAAAAAGTAAATAACTTTAAAATAAAATTCTTTAAGTAAAACAAGAGAAAAAATTAATTTAAAATTTCATAAAAAATAAATAATCATAAATAAAATTAAAAAATATATAATAATGCAATTTGCAGTGACACCGAAATTGATTCATGGCTGAGTAAACACGAAGAAGCGGGGAAGGAAATGGAGGTCCATTTGAATCCGATGACTGCTTATGACCGGGCTAGAGGACCATATCCGGTAAATTACATTTTTAATAATTAAAAAATTGCCAATAAAATTAGCACGAATTAATTAATGATCAATTTAGTTTGGAATGGTTCGAGAAATTTGTCACTTCAACTTTGTTAACAGATTTGGTCAAAAAGACAAGAAAATGAAGCTCAGTGTGATTGTTGGCATCACACAAATGACCTTCGGAGTGGCACTTTCATATCGTAATTATAAGTAATATTTCTTCCATCAATATGATTTTTTTGGAAATTCTATTTTATTTTTCAATTAATTTTAGATTTTTCGAATCGCCAATTGAAGTGTTCACCGTGTTCATTCCTCAATTGGTTTTCATGTCCTCAATTTTCATTTATCTGTGCCTTCAAATAATTGCCAAATGGCTGTTCTTTTGGGTGGAGCCGACAACAATTTTAAGTAAAAAGCATCTATTTTAAAATAATTTAATATTTTTTATTAATTCAATTGTATTTGTATGTTGACCAGTGACAGGATCCTTGAAATTCTCCGAGTGGTTCACCATGTAATGTGTGTACAGCTCCGGCAATTTGTCAATACCCCCTACGAGGCCCAACCGTCGCTCACAATTGTCGCACCTGTATAAATGTGTTGCTGAATCAGTGGTAACAAAGTGTCAGCGTCTCTTCTTGCCACTGGTACAACAAAACAAACAAAAAAAAAACCAATTTTGATTGGATTTTTGCTGAAAAACTCTCCCAAAAATAAGATTTTCATAAATTTCTTCGCGCGACCGTTTTCACTCTATTGGTACTATCTATTATTTCGTCCAAATCACTAAAATTTTTGCACCATTTGAATCAAATTTTTTAAGAACAATTAAAAATAGCATTGGGAATTTATTTGCATAATTTACCAAAAAAATGCATCTCTCATTTATTTTACCAAATATATAATATAATAAATATATTTATTTATTTTTTTAGATTGGTCTCATCAACATGTAACGTTTTTTCTATAAAAAAAATCTTTTAAAATTGCATTAAATTGCCCAAATCAGGTTCATGTTCAAGTCTCGCGATGCTGGTTTTCAAGACGACAACGGGAAGGAATTGCCTGGCTGTTACCTAAACCAATGGTACCCTGGCCAGGTGTGAATTTTATAAAAATTAAAATTTAAAATTTTTAAAATTTCTTAGTCATTTGTCGAGGCTATTCTTGTCATTATTGCGGTCCTATGCATCCCGATTATGCTGTTTGGCAAGCCGTTCCACATTTTAATGCATCAGCGACGTGCAAAACGTGCAGTCTCCGATAATATGGTAGGGAACATTAAAGAAAAAAATTAACTTTTCCCAGGCTAATGTGATCGTATAGGTGGTCAATTTGGGGGTCTAATTAATGTTAACATTCGTTTTCAATTTTGGCATTTTTTGGTTGCGATTTTTAAAAGAATTTTTATTTTTGGATTTTCGATGGGTTGTATCAGGGCGGATTTCTGATGCTCTAAAAAATATAATTTTCAATAATTTCTAAGGAGATAAGCGGGGAGAGAAGGGTCAATGGTGCCAAAAGACGCCGCGTCTAATATTTTTTAAAATTTAGTTGTGTTTGTTAACTGATTTTGTCCAAGAAAGGGCAATTTTTGTGGTTTTATACGGGACCGGGAATTTTTTTGGGTTGAAAAACCGGGACGTTTGGCTGGGAAAACCGGGAAAATCCCGGGACTTTTCCCGGTCAAAACAGGTCAAAACCGGAACTTAGGTACTCAGTTGTACGCTTTTTTCAGTACCAGGTCCCGGTCCCGTACAACTCTATTTTTAATCCATATAAAGCCATATTTTGGGGGGTTTTGGCAAATTTTCATAGGAAAAATGAAAAAAAAAGCGAAAAATACACCACCTAAGTATCGATTTGGGTTCACCATATTTGGCCATTTTGAGCTTTTTCGTCCATATTTCGGGCTTTTTTAGTCCATAAAATTTATAACCTAATAATAATAAAATGTCACCTAAAATCAAAATGTTAATTAAATCAAATATGCAAAGCATACATTTCAACTAGAGTAGAACGGGACCGGGACTTTTCGGGTTAAAACCGGGACTTTTTGGCTGGGAAACCGGGACTTTTCCCGGTCCCGGTCAAAACAGGCCAAAACCTGGACTTAGGTACTCATTTTGATGGCTATAATATAAATTTATTTAAATAATTTTTTTTTATTAAATTATTTTTTAGAGTGTTCGTATTAATATGCAAAAGGAGGAGATGCATGTGATACGAAATGGACGAAATGGGACCAAACATGACGAAGTGCACTCCGTTGACGAGGCACATGACCATGTCAGTGGTGCAGGTGGCGGTGCGCATCATGATGAAGTAAATTAATTATTATTATGGTGATGGAATTTATGGAATTTGAAAAATGGACGAATAAAATCCAAAAAGAAAAAAAAGAAAAATAATTGATAATGTAAAATGACCATCTATTTTATGATTTTATTTTCAGATGTCAATTAATATTTAGAATGAAACAAATAAAATATTTAATAGAAATTTTGGCATTTTTAAGTCAAATTAATTATTATTTAAATATAAAAAAATTGGCCACATATAAACTCTCAATTAAAAAAACGGAAATGATATGAGTTGATTTTAATTAGTCGGGCTGGGACAAATTAAATTTTTTCATTTGGGTGTCATTTTTCGTCAATAAATTTAAATTTTTTATAATGTTATGAGCAGTTAATTATTTTTTACACGACAAATTTTTTTATTTTTCTTAAATTTGGCCAATATTTCTGACTTTTTTCAATATTTTCGTCAATATTTCGGCATTTTTTCGTAAATATTTATTTAAAAATTTAAATATTTCGGTATTTTTAATAAATATTTGTCCCAGCCATATCAATTAGGTCCCCCTAATCCCTAAATTTCTCAAAATAGGTGCTTATTGGTAAGGTCTCTTTATAAATCACGAATAATCAAATGAATTCCGATTACCTATTTTAAATTTTTTAAAATGATTTTTTTTAGTCTTTCGGCGACATTATGGTCCACCAGTCAATTCACACCATTGAATATGTGCTCGGCTGTGTGTCCCACACAGCTTCATACCTTCGTCTTTGGGCCCTTTCACTTGCCCATGCGCAACTCTCTGAAGTGCTTTGGACTATGGTAAATAAAATACAGTAATTTTACAGTTTATTTTTTAAATTGTTTTTTGCATTAAAAATTGTTTACTTTTCAGGTCCTCAAAAATGCTTTTGCCTTTCACCTCGGTGTCGCCGGATACTTTGTGCTTTACTTCATATTTTTCGCTTTTGCTGTTCTGACCTTTTCAATTTTGGTGCTAATGGAGGGTTTGTCCGCCTTCCTTCACACGCTTCGACTTCATTGGTTTAAAATGATTTTTAATAAAAAATTTTACATGGGTTTCAATTCTTGAATCCATGGTTAATAAAAATTGTCGCAAATTCGAAACAAAAAAGATTGTAGGAAAATATTAATCTGAGATCCAAAACTCAAAATTGCTCAAAAACGGTCGGAATTGATTTAAAGTGGCCTACCTAAAGCGATGAGAAAAATGTTAATTAGGGGCGCACTTGCCATTTTTCGTGTAAAAAGTTGGGACTTAAGTGTCCACTTTTAACAGGGACTGAGCCGTCCGACATTTACTATAGCAAGTGTGCGCTATTAATTTGCATTTTTTTTTCATCATTTTGGACCGTTTTAAATTGATTCCGACAGTTTTTGAGCAATTTTGAATTTGGGGGTCTCAAATTAATGTTTACCAAGATTGCACTTACAAATTAGTAAAAAGAGGCCTCAATTTTACATGTTAGATTTTATTTTTGAAAGTTTAAATGCTACGCCCGTTTAATTTGTGTTACTAATTTACGTTTAATAATTAAGGGTCGAATTTCAAAGCAAATTTTATTTGGGCCAAGGCTATGCGTTCACACCGTTCTTCTTCAAGGACATTTTGGAGAAGGCCAATGCTGCAGATACGGCCTAATAATATGAATTTAACAAACATATTATAGATGATTGAAATATAAAATAGAATTTGGCAAGAAAACTCAGAAATATTTACTGAATTATTATACTCTATAAATTTATTAGTTTGTTTTTTACTCATTAAAATTTTTGATTATTTCGTTATTATTTGATTTTATTACTATCATTTTTAACTGTTATTTTTATATTTGTATAACATTGCTTGTCAATCAAGAGAAATAAAAATAATTATAGAAGAGTTTAATATTTTCTTGGATAATAAATTTATTAGTTCATTTAATTCATCGATTTTGAAGGATGAAATTTCGGTTTACTGATGTTTTTGGCTTGCTTCTGATTTTGCATTTTTTTTTTTACATAATAAAACCGATTCCAGGAAAATTTTTAGTGCTAGAATTCCGATCTCAAAGTGATGTTAGTTGCAACAGTATAATATAATTTAAATCACAATGTTGGTTGAATAAATCCTTTTTGTCATGTATCCGTTAAAAATATACAATGCAAAAAGATAAATAAAGCAATTCAGAACGAAAACTTTGATCCTTCTGTCTAATTTTCTTTTTTTAAAATTAATAATTTGCTTTTTTAAAAAGATAATTATCCTTCTTAATTGCGTCAAATTTCTTACAGTTAGTTATTCCATGTACGTCGTTAAAATAAGCAATTACATTTTATGGCAAACCAAAAATATTATAAAAAAATATTATCCAAAAATCTAAAAAATATGCAAACAGCATAAATAGTCAATAAATTTATCAATCAAAAATGGTGAATATATTTTTAATGTTTCAATATTTTATTATACCCATGAAAAATTCATACACTAAAATTTGCAATTTTTTTCCTATTTTTGCTCTACAATTAGGCTTTTTTACGATTAGAACATATATGTACATATTTAAATTATTTATAAATTTATTATTTTTTCTTTTAATAAGAATTTTGGAGTTTTTTTCATACAGTTACAGGAATGACCTACCCATTTTTGCGTTACAGTATATTAATTGTCATTTTGTGCCTTGTGTACGGTAATGATGACGAAAACAGGCAAGAAGCAATTCATAAAAATGACGATTATATCATTGGTGATGTTTATCTTGGTGACGAATTTTGGGACCAATTTTCACCGATCACTGATTTGCCCACAATTGATGGAGTCGAATTTATTGGAAATCATTTAAAATATACTGATCAAACGGAGAATGATAAAACTCATGAAAGTGTGATTGAAAAATAACTAATTAAAACATTTTGATAATTTGACACAAAATCAAAAAAATATATAAAATTAACAATTTTTAATATATCGAAAACCGATGAGTATTAAAAATTTATTTTAAAATATATCTTTTATTTAAAATGCTAATTGATTTAGCAATTGATGACAATGAATGGAAAGGCGAAAAAGAGGTTGACAAAAACAACAAATTGAAAAGACCAAATGACCAACTGAAATCTCTAAATGCGATTCACAAGAGTGAAACATCTCAAATAATTAAAAAAAAGATACGAAGGGTTCGTAATTTAATTTAAAAAAATCGAAAAATCAAATGATTTTTTATGAAAATTTTAACAAACTTTCTGTTTAATATTTTGGATTAATTTTAGATAATAATTAAAATATTTCCATTTATTTTAAATTGATTCCGACAGTTTTTGAGCAATTTTGAATTTGGGGGTCTCAAATTAATGTTTACCAAGATTGCACTTACAAATTAGTAAAAAGAGGCCTCAATTTTACATGTTAGATTTTATTTTTGAAAGTTTAAATGCTACGCCCGTTTAATTTGTGTTACTAATTTACGTTTAATAATTAAGGGTCGAATTTCAAAGCAAATTTTATTTGGGCCAAGGCTATGCGTTCACACCGTTCTTCTTCAAGGACATTTTGGAGAAGGCCAATGCTGCAGATACGGCCTAATAATATGAATTTAACAAACATATTATAGATGATTGAAATATAAAATAGAATTTGGCAAGAAAACTCAGAAATATTTACTGAATTATTATACTCTATAAATTTATTAGTTTGTTTTTTACTCATTAAAATTTTTGATTATTTCGTTATTATTTGATTTTATTACTATCATTTTTAACTGTTATTTTTATATTTGTATAACATTGCTTGTCAATCAAGAGAAATAAAAATAATTATAGAAGAGTTTAATATTTTCTTGGATAATAAATTTATTAGTTCATTTAATTCATCGATTTTGAAGGATGAAATTTCGGTTTACTGATGTTTTTGGCTTGCTTCTGATTTTGCATTTTTTTTTTTACATAATAAAACCGATTCCAGGAAAATTTTTAGTGCTAGAATTCCGATCTCAAAGTGATGTTAGTTGCAACAGTATAATATAATTTAAATCACAATGTTGGTTGAATAAATCCTTTTTGTCATGTATCCGTTAAAAATATACAATGCAAAAAGATAAATAAAGCAATTCAGAACGAAAACTTTGATCCTTCTGTCTAATTTTCTTTTTTTAAAATTAATAATTTGCTTTTTTAAAAAGATAATTATCCTTCTTAATTGCGTCAAATTTCTTACAGTTAGTTATTCCATGTACGTCGTTAAAATAAGCAATTACATTTTATGGCAAACCAAAAATATTATAAAAAAATATTATCCAAAAATCTAAAAAATATGCAAACAGCATAAATAGTCAATAAATTTATCAATCAAAAATGGTGAATATATTTTTAATGTTTCAATATTTTATTATACCCATGAAAAATTCATACACTAAAATTTGCAATTTTTTTCCTATTTTTGCTCTACAATTAGGCTTTTTTACGATTAGAACATATATGTACATATTTAAATTATTTATAAATTTATTATTTTTTCTTTTAATAAGAATTTTGGAGTTTTTTTCATACAGTTACAGGAATGACCTACCCATTTTTGCGTTACAGTATATTAATTGTCATTTTGTGCCTTGTGTACGGTAATGATGACGAAAACAGGCAAGAAGCAATTCATAAAAATGACGATTATATCATTGGTGATGTTTATCTTGGTGACGAATTTTGGGACCAATTTTCACCGATCACTGATTTGCCCACAATTGATGGAGTCGAATTTATTGGAAATCATTTAAAATATACTGATCAAACGGAGAATGATAAAACTCATGAAAGTGTGATTGAAAAATAACTAATTAAAACATTTTGATAATTTGACACAAAATCAAAAAAATATATAAAATTAACAATTTTTAATATATCGAAAACCGATGAGTATTAAAAATTTATTTTAAAATATATCTTTTATTTAAAATGCTAATTGATTTAGCAATTGATGACAATGAATGGAAAGGCGAAAAAGAGGTTGACAAAAACAACAAATTGAAAAGACCAAATGACCAACTGAAATCTCTAAATGCGATTCACAAGAGTGAAACATCTCAAATAATTAAAAAAAAGATTAAACAAATACAATAGATATTCAAAAGGAAAAACAATTGTGGATGACAAATCATTGCCGTGGATGGGGAAGAATTTTAAGTGGAGGTACAGTTTCTTTTTACATTCGAGATAACCTTAATTCAGGGTGACCAAATGTCCTGATTTTTCAGATCCTGAATTGGTGGGTACCTATCTGAAAAACAAATTGTCCTGAATTTTTGGGGTCTAAACCTGAATTTTAGTGTTCTTTTATCCTTAATTTAAAAAAAAAAACTTCGTCACCCTGCCTTAATTGCTCTCAATTAGCCAGCAAATTAAAAAAAAATAACTAAAAATGCTAAATATTGTAAAAAAATATATTTTTTTAAAATTTTATTCAATGTCATTCTGAAAGATGGCAAACAAAAATTTTTTGAAATTTTCTGGCCATTTAATAAATAAATTTGCTATCGATGATTCCATTCAATGTATTAATTTAATATTATTTTGTTGTCTCTTGCACTGCGACAATCATCGGGCCCCGACATGTGTTGACAGCGGCGCATTGTGTTGAAGGAAGCACTGATGGTATGATGCTTTGTTTGTGTTTAATTCAATGTTTGACATTAAAATAATAATAAAAATAATAAATTTAACATAACATAATAATATAAAAAGATTTTTGTGCGCAAAACTTCATAAAATGCATTGGTGGTAAATAGGCTCCAATTATGTGTTGTTTTTTACCCAATTTTTTCCTGAACTCTCCAGTGGCCTGAAATGCACGAAAAACATGTTTTTTTCCCGGTTGTTATTAAGCTACTTTTCGAGTTATTAGTAACTATTTTCTAGTTTTTTATTTTGAGTACCAATTAACAAAAATGCAATAAAACGAAAAATCACCCCTAAGAATCGACCCCAAAAATTTATGAAAAATAAACATGAAAAACTCTCTCTAAAATTCATCTCTAATAAGATTTTTTTGATTTTCTAAATTATTGAATAAATTTAGTCATTTTACAACCCTAAATTTGAGGCTTTTAAGTGCCTATTTTGGCGGTTTTTAGAGCTAAAACTTGGAGCTCTTTTATTAACATCCAAAGGGTTAAGTGTACTCTATTAGCCTGCGATGCCATCCGTCTCTTTTTTAAATTAAATAATTTGCAGAAAACTTCGTTGTGTCATATGGAAGCGCCGATGCTTCAAATCAACAACATAAATCCGGCGTTGAAGCAATTAAATATCATCCAAAAACACAACATTATGAAATTAAGGATAAATTTCGAAAGAATACAAGAGCATACTTATTTTTGAATGACATTGTCGTAATTAAAGTAAATTTATTAATGAAAAATAAAAAATAATAATATTAATTGGTAATTAAAATAAATTAATTATTGATAAATAAATAAATAATAAAATTAATTTGTAATTAAAGTAAATTTATTATTGAAAAATAAAAGAAATTAATTTGTTAAATATTTAGATTAAAAACTCAATCAAGTTTTCACAAAATGCCCGACCAATTTGTTTGCATGGCTTCCGTTCGTTTTTTTAAATGTTTAAAAATAAAGTGCTTTCATTATTTAAAATTTTAGATCTAACAAATTCAACAAAATCTGATGGAAAAAGCATTAAATATGATGAATATTCAAAATTTATTAACAACACTCAATGTGTTGTTGCTGGTTGGGGTATAACCAAACCGACGTGCTCTAATGATGATGATAAACCACTAAGTGGCCAATTAATTTATGGCCAAATGCGAATGATTTCGAAGCAAAAATGCCGTGAATTGTCAATTGAATATGAAAAAGGTAAATTAAATTGAATTAATTTTTAATTTAATTTTATAAAAAATAGTTTCAATGTTTTGTTTTAACAAATTCCTTTTTCTGATAACGTGTTAATAATTTCGTATTTTGAGCCTTAAGAATGTAATTTTTTTATTTTTTTCGCTAATTTTTGTTGGTGTGATTTCGACTCATTTTGGTTAGGCGGGATTTCGACTCGGCGGGATTTTGACGCGACGAGATTTCGACGCCACGTGATTTTGACAGCGCCGAGATAATTTGCTAAAAAATGTTAATATTAATTAATTTTCGCTAAAAACAAATTTACTGATGTTTATGCATTAACCAAATTATTCGATCGATAAATTTCCAATTACGAAACCCTCATGGTTGCGGAATTTGTGACTCAGCACGTTCATATCGGAACTAGCGGGTGTGTGAACCGTCAGATGATCTTTAGCGGGGATAAAGCGCTGCGCGCTTCTTGAGCTTCGCTACCTAGGTAAGCTATTGGGTTGTGAAATAATTGTTGGATCCGGAAGCTTTTGGAAGATTTTTGGTGAAAAATTTTTCCACTCAAAAATCATGTGCTCCTCCTTTGGTCCCGAATCCAAAAAACACTTTTATTTTTGTAACAATTCTCAAAAAATTGATAAAAATGTAAATTGAAATTCTATTATGGAGAAAAAAATTGCGGATTTTTCATATTTTACTTTTCCAGAAGGACTTTTCAGAACTGAGTTCTAAATTTTTTTCTGAAAAATCGAAAATTTACAGAATTTCTGGAATAACTTTTTACATTATGAAGCTAAAAAAACCAAATAGATCCCATAAAATTCTCCTGATTTTTTACTATCTATTTTTAAAGCTTTAATTCACTAAAATTAACCAAATCTGACGTTTGTTACCAATTTTCCATTATTAGCCCAAATTCTCGAGGACAAAAAAAAGTGACCGATTTTCAAAAAATTTTTTTCTTCCAAATTTTCTGTTCTGTTCATGTTTTTTGTTTTTGTTGTTTTCTCTTCAATTGTTTTTGAATTCCATTTGATGGTGATTTCTTCTTAATTTATTGGCGTGGTCTCGTCTAGAGCCCGGAGCAGGACCGGATCCTGCGCAGGATTTTGCAGGATCCCAGTCCGCAATCCTGCATTTTTTGGAAAATGCAGGATTTGCAGGATTAATCCGGCCGGATCCGGTCCGGCAAAAAATTTTGAATTCCAATCCTGCAACAGGATCCGTAAATTTGATTTTTGTGCGGGATCCGGCAGGATACGCATACATTCTTTGAAAATTTTAAAAGACGGAATGCCTAAATTTTTGAATAAATTTATAATAAAATCAATCAAAATAAATTCAATTTTCATCTCAAATTTCACCTAGAATTTACAAAAAAATTTCCCGGCGGCGCCTATCGACACCACTGGATCGACATTAATCCTGTAGAATTGAGTCAAAAGGTGTGACATTTGGTCATTTTTTGGTCAAAATCAGTTAATTAATTGATAAAATTTTCAAAAAAAATTTCAGACGGCGCCTATCTGCATAGACGGACCCCATTGTTCCTATTTTTTGAAAAAATTGCGCTGAAAAAACGCATATCCGCAATCCTGCGCGGGATCCTGCAAATTTAAAATGCAGGATTTGCAGGATTGCAAGATTAATCCGGCCGGATCCGGTCCTGCAAAAATTTTTGAATTCCAATCCTGCAACAGGATCCGCAAATTTGAAATTTCCGGGCTCTAGTCTCGTCTTTTAATTATTGTTGCGGTTTAAAAATTATCGTCATGAATTATTTTGTTTTTTTAATTTATTAAAGTGTTTGCGAATTTGTTTTGAAACAGGTGCTGACAAGCCGACAAATAATTGTGTTTGACTCCAATTGTTCTATTTGGGAAGAGAGACAACCCATCCCCTCCAATTTTTGTTGTTTTGATCCAACTCAATTGAAACTTACAAATTGAATGAGTTTTTGGCATTTAATTAATTAATAATGTCAAAAAAGTCTTGCTAGCAAGATTTTGAATTTGAGACACTCGAACATCATTAGAGCGTGCTAAGACTCACTCGCGGACTTCTTCTATCTGTTGGTATCGATCTCCGGGGTTGGAACAGAACCAGGCCGAATCCCGAAATTGCTGTTCGAGACCGAAAGTTTCCCGGACCGAAAACCCCGAGACCGAGACCCAAAAAACCCGAAATCTGCCTTTTTCAAATTTTTTTTTATTCGTTAAAAATTATTTAAAACTTGCTATAAATTTAAAAAAAATTTAGTTTTGAGTCATTTCTTAACATATTTTTGCTTTTTCATTTTGATTTAATTAGGAACATGTTTCTCAACCCAAAAACCAACAAAACTAAAAATTTAATATATACATACATTTTTTATTTCTTCATAAATTGAATTTTTTCTGCCGCATTCCTTCTGAGCCTGCGTTGCCGATCAGTGCTGGGCGAATTTTTTTAATTCGAGAAATTTGTCACTTCAACTTTGTTAACAGATTTGGTCAAAAAGACAAAAATTTTTTTGATTTAAAATTCTAAGTGAAAAATTAAACAGAATATAATGGTACTAATTGAGTTTGTATCCCCCTTTTGGGTCAGAATTTTTCAAACAATTTTTTTTTGTTTTTTATTATAAGAATTGCTTTAAATGACAAATAAAAGTGATTTATGTGTTTTTGGTTACAATTCAGCGATTTGTGACCATAAATTATAAAAAATATCCGGTCCCCTAAATTGCTTACGCCACAAAAAATCCAAAATATATGTGGAAAAAAGTGATCTGTGACTGCCAAATCTCGCTTTATGTTCCTGTTTGAACTTCTGCCACGTCGATTCAATTGTATTTGTATGTTGACCAGTGACAGGATCCTTGAAATTCTCCGAGTGGTTCACCATGTAATGTGTGTACAGCTCCGGCAATTTGTCAATACCCCCTACGAGGCCCAACCGTCGCTCACAATTGTCGCACCTGTATAAATGTGTTGCTGAATCAGTGGTAACAAAGTGTCAGCGTCTCTTCTTGCCACTGGTACAACAAAACAAACAAAAAAAAAACCAATTTTGATTGGATTTTTGCTGAAAAACTCTGCTGTCACGTCGCGCATGAAATTTTTCCAATCAGTCACTGTAACACTTCCCATTTCATTTGAAACATAATTTCATCTTTTGAAAATTTTCGTACCCAATAGTAAGAAAATTTGAATACCTTAGTAACAATTGAACATGCAATTTTGGACTTTAAAAAACTTGTTTAGGCAACAAATGGGCTCCTTCAAAAAAAGTGCCAGTGTAAAATCCAATAGTTGGTCGTTTGCCGTCATGATTCTTCTTTGCATTGCATATCCAAAGCGGTTGATTCCGGTCTTTAATACATTTGTAGCTCATTTCATTGCCACAGTCACAAAAACGGGTGGTGTGTAGAAGTTTAAGTTCTTTGAGCCATGTTTCAAATTCATTGTCTGGTATAGACAAAAGTTTGAATAAATCATCAATAGTAAAATTTCTAAGCGTTTCCATTGATCTAAAAGCAATTCCTATAAAAAAATTCTTTTTCTGTGTTTATGTACACTTGGCTTATTTTACAATTAAAAATTTCGTTTATATTTTTATTCTTATACAGAATAAATAATAAATCTAGCGTAAGAAAGACGAAGTTTGGGTCCCATAGGGCTGTGCGAGAGTCTCGGTTCCCGACTCGGGAAACGGGTGTGTGAACCGTCAGATGATCTTTAGCGGGGATAAAGCGCTGCGCGCTTCTTGAGCTTCGCTACCTAGGTAAGCTATTGGGTTGTGAAATAATTGTTGGATCCGGAAGCTTTTGGAAGATTTTTGGTGAAAAATTTTTCCACTTAAAAATCATGTGCTCCTCCTTTGGTCCCGAATCCAAAAAACACTTTTATTTTTGTAACAATTCTCAAAAAATTGATAAAAATGTAAATTGAAATTCTATTATGGAGAAAAAAATTGCGGATTTTTCATATTTTACTTTTCCAGAAGGACTTTTCAGAACTGAGTTCTAAATTTTTTTCTGAAAAATCGAAAATTTACAGAATTTCTGGAATAACTTTTTACATTATGAAGCTAAAAAAACCAAATAGATCCCATAAAATTCTCCTGATTTTTTACTATCTATTTTTAAAGCTTTAATTCACTAAAATTAACCAAATCTGACGTTTGTTACCAATTTTCCATTATTAGCCCAAATTCTGAGGGCAAAAAAAAGTGACCGATTTTCAAAAAAAATTTTTTCTTCCAAATTTTCTGTTCTGTTCTTGTTTTTTTGTTTTTGTTGTTTTCTCTTCAATTGTTTTTGAATTCCATTTGATGGTGATTTCTTCTTAATTCCTCCTCTTTTTCTGTATTTGGCATTGTTAATCCCAAATTCAATCCGGGATTTATAAAATCGATTAGACGAAGGGCTCTTTCTCCTTCTGGTTCAAATGAAACATGAGTAATTGGTCTATTATTCATTGTCCATTCAACCTCAGTTGTGAATGTACGTAATTCATCCAACTGTAAGACCATTTTACCAAGGGATGCTTTAAAAGCATCTTTGCAAATTTTTACCAATCTTTTGGCTAAAAGTTGATAAATCAAGTACTGGTTCGAGATAAACGGCTCTCGTAATTAGACACGTAATTAATACAATCCAAAATTTTACTGTTTTCCCATCATTTTTTACTAAAGATGGGCCTAAATAATCAAGTGCTATTGATTCGAATGGATTTGAAATTTTTACTCTTTCTTCTGGGTGTTGTGGCATTATTGGTAATGCAAATGATGGACCATTCAATTTTTTGCATGAACTGCACATTTTTATAATCTTTTTAACAGTTGCTCTAACATTTGGTGCCCAAAATTCTGATAAAAATTCATTTAAAGTACTGTCAACTTTTCCATGTTTTGCTTTTTTATGAGCCCTCCAAATTAATAATTCTATAATTGGTGCTCTTTTTGGGAATACAATATGAAATTTAAAAGAGAATTCCATTTCACATTTCTTAATTCTTGTGTCCATTCTAATTAATCCATTTCTATCAATGAATGTTTTTATAGTCTGTTGTTTTTCATTATTTTCATTCCACCCATTTTGTCCTTGTTTTAAAATTTCTTTTTCTGCCAATTCAAAATCATTTGGGTTAATAAATTCGTTATTTGAAATTTTTCTTAAAATTTTGTCCCAATTTTTATATCTTTGAAAAGGTATTATTTCTTCTTTGTTTTCAATTATATTAGCCATCACAATTTCACTGGTGATTTCGTCATTTTTGGGGCCTTCCTCAATTTTAAAGGAAATTTCATTTGGCCATAAACTTATTTCTTCTTTTATTTCTGTCATATATGTGCGCCATTGTTCAATTCTTTCATCAATAAACGTCACTGATCTTTTTATTTTTACCAACGAATTTCTTAATAAATCAATCCGCTCAGGGTCTCTTTGTTGCGCATCAATTACTGGTCTAATTTTTACCAGTCTTTCAGTTAGTTTTCTTAAAGACGGATTTATCCGCATTCTAATAGGACCTGACATGTTTGGTCGTGGCACCACTTTATTGGCTCTCTTTTCAGATAGTCAATAAGAATTAATTTAAATATTTAATTTATTTAAATTAAATTTATTTTATTGGATTTCCCAATACTTCAATTATATTTCACACTTTATTAGTGAATTTTGATCGAACAAATATATTTATTAATGAACGATTGAACGATAAAAAATGGTGATTTTGCAATGGATTTAAATACGGCAAATTTTACATAGCGAACAGAAAATTAAATGTAAACAATGCTGACTAATATAACAAAAGGCATAAAATGCACAAAGGTTATGAATTTGGCTTAACATAATTTTAAGCAAATGAATCATTAATTTTAAAATTCGTCGCTAAGGATGAAATCAGCGACAGTAGGTACGGTAGTCAAATGTTCAATGCCATCAAATAATGAATGAGAGTAATTAAGTAATTTTTAAATGTGGCAAACATTTTGTTAAAAGTGGCAAAACCAAAAAAGAGTTAACAAAACGGAAACCAAGCTATAGACATAGTATGACTTAAGAATAATTGGAAAAAATAATATTCCAATTTAAATAAATATTTTTAAATTTAAATTAAATTAATTTATTTGCCTAATTTCTTTTGTTAAGATTATTAATTGTTTTATGTATATAGCGTTTTAATTTTTATTACCTTCCTTAAAAAAGTAAAATAATTGAATGTGCATTTTGCCACAAAAAATTGGTGAGCAATTGGGCTAAAAACCCATGCAACGAATGACAAATTTGGTCTAAAACAGCGAATTTTGGTGCCTGAATATCGGACTCGTCTATTAACATTGTGATATTAAAATCTACTGCTTAGTTAGGCCCTCACGATTTGGCCCCATCGGTTCGGCCCCAGCATGCTTTTCCAATATAGCTTTTTTATTTGTTATCCAAATACATCATTCTTGGTATAATACGAAAGCTCTTAACATGCTCTATTAGCTTTACCAAAAAGCGAAAAGTTTTTCAAGCCTGGAAAAAATTTTATTGAGAAAAAACTTGAAAATTTCGACTTTTCATGTATAACTTTTTGATAATTGTCTAATCTCAAAGCAATAGCTTAGAAAAGCTTCTAAACACATTAAGCTTTAAATGTTCATAATTTTAGAGGAAATATTAGTAGATATAGCGCGCACACTTTACTGCCCCTACTTGACTTTTTTTTGCTGCACCTTTTGGTGCTCAACTTTTAGCTGCCCCTATATGTTTTTGCTGCTGCTGGTGGTGGTGGTGGGGTAGGGTGTGGAATTTTTGCTGCCCCTTTATTGATGGAGGTTGTGCTGGGGGGAAGGGGGCACAGCACGGGGTTAACGATGGGGCAGGGGTGGGGGTGGTGGGTAGGAACAAACTTTTCGCTGTCCTTATTTGCCAAGTATTTTATTTACAAAATATTATCGAAATCAAAAAAAAAAAAATTTTTTTTCCTGGAGAGTGAACTGCGTTGGCAGCATTTCTTATCAATTTTACAAATGAGCGCACGTGTGTGCTTTCAATTGAAAAGCAGTGTTGCCAACGGTGTTGTCCCCCTTGGTAATGGAGCGCGATGCATGCTACAACCAAACGTTTATACCACTGAACCACGGGTGCAAACAGACGAAATTTATACATGTTGCTGACATAAACAAACAGAAGAAATGTCGAAATCATAAATTGACAATCGTATCATTGTCTGTTGAACGGTCACTGTGAATGTGCTCGTCACGAAAGCCGTCGCCACTTGTCACGTCACTTCCATCACTACCACCACCACCACCACCAGTTTGTGCAGCGGACACGATCATCGGAATCGCAACCGAGGCGGTCAACACGCTGCGCATTGGCTCCGGAATTGCTGTTGCCGCAGCTATTTGGGACGTCACACGGTTGGCCTCCCGTATGACGGCAGCGGTATGTTGTGGAATACCATAAATCTGTTATTTGAAAGCACTCTCAGATAGAAGGTCCCCCTCTAATTAAAGGCCCTTTTGGGTGGGGTTGAACGATATAAGGCCAGGGCCTTTAAATTAGGATTTTATAGTGTCCAATTTCGATATCTATTTTTCTGGTCTAATGTCCTGTCTCAAGGAGTAATTTTCATTTGCTTTTTTTTTGAGATTTATGCTTTTTAAAAATTCACTTACCATATTAAGATGCCATCCGTTTTTGAAGAGAGATGTGTGCAAAATTTGGCATCATTTTATTTCAAAATTTGGCATTGGCTTGCGAAGAATTTTCTCCAGAAATCATCTTCGAATTGGCGATCAAACTGCAGCAACTGGCGATGTGTTCGCGACTTTTTCTGGCGCTATTTTGCCCGCGGCTGTTGGTATTGCGCAAAGGGATTTGATCAGCGGAAAGACATTAATGGAACAGATAAAATCGGAAGAACATTTTGCCATATTGAAGAAAGCTTGGGAAAAGCCGAAAAGATCGACAACGGCGTAACGAGCATAAATTAAAACAAAAACATGAACAATTTAACATTGGTTATCATTTTTTATCTTAAAAAAGTGGTCGAAGGACAAAAAATGCAAAATCAAGCGAAAAAAATGGAAAAATTGTCATAACTTTTGAAAAACAATAATTTTTTTTGAAATTTAGCAAGCTAATAACGCAATTAAAGGGCTATCGTATGATACCAAGATTGTGCAATTTGGTTGCGTCTGAGAAAAGTTATGAGTTGATTTAGTCAAAATTTAGCAAATTTTGCACTTTTTGTCCTTCGACCCACCACGTCTTGGATGTATTGATTATTTCACAAAATTAAGACTAAGATAGCCGCATTAAAGATTTTGGCAAACATTTTGAATGGTAAAGAAGTACGAAAAACATTAAAAGGTTTTTAGGGATGCATAATAAATAGGCATGTCAAAAATATGTACAAAAATTGGTCAAAATATGTACATAAATATATGTAAAAAAAATCCCGAAATATGTATAAAAACCCAAAACATATACGAAAATATTTAAATAAAATTCGGGTAGTGATCAACTAAATTTTTTAACAAAAAAAAAAACCATTTTTTCTTTTTAAATTCTCGAAATCTTCCTTTTTTCACTTTAAATCTCAGGTCCCGGTCCCGGTAGGGCAACCGAGAACCGGGAAAAACCAGCACTGGTAAGAATGGTGGTCGGAGTGTAAAATTAGTGATGAAAATTGGAATTAAAGGAAAATTAAAAAAAAATAATTAATATATACTTAAAAGTAACGCACACAATTACGAAAATGGTCTAGAGGCTAGTCTTCTTGATTTTCTACTTCTTTCTCATTGTTCAATCCCTCTACAGAAATTAAAATATTTTGAATTTTCTTTTTGTATATTCATTTGTTTCCTATCAACAAAATATTTTTTTGAATGATTTTTAAAAAAATTCTTTTTATTTGGACAATTTAATTTCAATTTTTCCCTCATATTTTTTTGATTGACACAAATTGTATCATTTTTTAAAGAAAATCCATACAAATTGAGCCTAGTAATCTCAAAAACCAGCCTCTTTTGTTGAAAATCTGTCAAAATTTCCCTCGGCGGCGCCTATCGGCACCGCCGGACGCTAAAAATCCTTTATTTTCTTTAAAATTAGCTCAAAATCACCAAAATTGGGGCAATTTTTAGACAAAATCTGTTAACAAATTGCATTAAATTTCCAAAATTTTCCCCGGCGGCAACTTTTTGGAAACTTGAGGTGGGGGGATGTGGTCCGGCGGTGCCGATAGGCGCCGCCGGGAAATTTTTTGAAAATGAGTATGATTTGTTAAATATTTAGATTAAAAACTCAATCAAGTTTTCACAAAATGCCCGACCAATTTGTTTGCATGGCTTCCGTTCGTTTTTTTTAAATGTTTAAAAATAAAGTGCTTTCATTATTTAAAAGTTTAGATCTAACAAATTCAACAAAATCTGATGGAAAAAGCATTAAATATGATGAATATTCAAAATTTATTAACAACACTCAATGTGTTGTTGCTGGTTGGGGTATAACCAAACCGACGTGCTCTAATGATGATGATAAACCACTAAGTGGCCAATTAATTTATGGCCAAATGCGAATGATTTCGAAGCAAAAATGCCGTGAATTGTCAATTGAATATGAAAAAGGTAAATTAAATTGAATTAATTTTTAATTTAATTTTATAAAAAATAATTATTTATATTTAGTATTCACACCATCTGATGGTAACCCAGAAGTTGAATCGATGATTGAAGCTTTTGATGCGTATAGTATTAAAAGCAATATTTGTGTGGTGCCCGAGCAAAGCATTGGCGAACCGGTAAAAAAAATAAAATATGTTTTATTATGTATTAATATAATTTAAAAAATAAATATTTTAAGGGTGACAGTGGTGGCCCATTAATGAGCAAAGTTGGAAAAAACAATTGGGGTCAATTGGGAGTGTTGACAAAAGGCGACTGCAGACCTAAAAACCCAACAAGCACAGAAGGACTCTTTGGTGAAAACAAAATGCTAATAAATTTTTTTTTTGCTTAATTAATCAATTTATTAAACAACAATTTGTTTAAAATTCAAATTATCAAAAAATAATTAATTTATTTTGTTAATCCAATCTAAATTAATAATTTTAAAAATTAATTAACGGTTTAGCCCAATACGCGCCGATCGATTGTGAATGGGTTGCCGAAGCAACAGATGGTGAAGTGAAGTGCCAAACGTGGTAAAATGCCTGGCCTTTCTATATGATCAACGACATATTTAATTAATACTTTCATTAGCATTTGTTGGCACATAATCATAAATAAACGTTTAAACAAAAAACATTTTATCGGACTAATAGATTAATAATAGTCAACATTGTTTAATTTATAATTTAAGCATTGTCCCATTGGCCTTTTTGAAAGGTTATTTGAAATAAAAAATATACAATTATAAAGATTAATTTAAATTGTAAAAATTCATCCGGGTGTCATATCTACCACCTGATGCTTGGATTTGAAACGCTTTTCAAAATGTTTCATACCAAGGCTATTAATGAAGGGTTCAATGTTTTTTGTCAACATGTTCGAAACTGAAAATCTTTCAAGAATCGAGATTCGAACTCTGACCAAAGACGTGAATCTTTTGAATTCAAAACCGGTTAATTTTATTAAAAATCAAATGAAATTTTTGTTTCTGAATAAATTTTAATAATTATAAGTAGCTTTCTTTTCATACGCTCAGCAAATAAGCACGAAAGACGCGTTTTCCGCTTGGTTTGGGCATTAAACGCTGACTTTTCTAATGCCTATTTTTGCCTATTTCGTTTTTCTGTGCTTAATGTGCCAATTTTCAGGTTTTTTGGAAAAATCCTAACAAAAATGCAATTAAAGAAAAGATAACCCCTAAGAAACGTCCCGAAAATTTTTCTGAAAATAAACCCCCTATAAATTGAAAAATTTTTCAAAAATTGATCGCCATAATTTAATTTTTTTTTTCATAAAAAAATTTTGGTTTAAAAATTGTCCTTATTCGAAAAAAAAACTATAAAATTTTGAATAATTTTTTTATAATTGATTTTATGATAAAATTAAGTGTTTTGAGTAAGTTTTTATGTATTTTGCTACCTAAAATTGTTTCTCGGACTTTAATTTGGAATTGCCTGACATAAAAATAATAAGGCTTTATTTCTGTGTGCTTTTAAATCCCTAATTTCTGTAAAAGATTGAATTAAATATTGTATTTTTGATTGTTTGTACGTGGCGCTCCTGTAAAAAGGTGTGGTCGACGCGGGTTTTATTTGTCAGCTCAGTAAAGTAATTCCGTCTACAAAGCTGATTTGACAAAAAGGGTAAAGTAATTCCCATCGACATTTCATCGTCTACAGAACGGAAATTTTGTGAAATTCATCAGTTTTCTTCTCACAGAATTCGACAAGTGAAATTTTGTGAAAAAGGGCGAAGTAATGTCTAATCTTCGATCGCCATCGCTTACTTGTCAAAGAGCACTCAACCTCGGCATTCGTCTAAACGACAACGCAAACCAGCAGGGGGGGGGGCAACAAATTGTAGAGCCACAGCATTTAGCAGACCGACGTTTGGAAAACGAGGTTCACCATAATTCTACTTCAGTTGCTTCATCAATTTTGAACTCGATCGAAATTCGCCGACGCCTGCTCATGTCTGGAATTGGAGAAAACGTTGCTGGAGTTCAGAACGGACCACGCGATAAGTAACAATTCGATGCGCTGCTGAACCAGGTAACAACTTGTTTAAAAATGGAAATCGAAGAGAAAATCTTGAGAGGGACGTTCTTCAACCGGTGGTCAGAGAACCGCCGTTACATTTTTCTGAAAATTTTGAAAATGATCCGAGGCAAATTGAGTTGGTTGTGGTACGACCTGTAGTGACTAGAGACCGGCGCGGGACGGGATCCCGCGCGGGATTTTGCGGGATCCCAGTCCGCAATCCCGCATTTTTTGGAAAATGCGGGATTTGCGGGATTTGCGGGATTAATCCCGCGGGATCCCGTCCCGCAAAGAATTTTGAGTTCCAATCCCGCAGCGGGATCCGCAAATTTGATTTTTTGTGCGGGATTATGCGGGATTTTATTGATTTTATTGAAAATTTTAAAGAACAGAATGCCAAAATTTTTGAATAAATTTATAAATTATAATAAATTCAATCAAATTAAATCCATTTTTTCATCTCATATTTCATCTAGAATTTACAAAAAATTTCCCGGCGGCGCCTTTCTGCACCGCTGGATCGGCTTTTACCTATTAATCCTGTAGAAATGAGTCAAAAAGTGCAACCTTTGGTTGATTTTCAACCTGAAAATTATGGCGACAATTTCAACTTCGGAAATCACGAACCGCAAAATTTTGGTCAGCAAGCAAAGAATTAAACAAATTCTTTGTGCGACGATTATGCCATTAAACATTTCATCAGAGCTCTAGCGAATCCTGAGCTGTATCTAACTTTGGAAACGTCGCGGAAATCAGGAATGTCCTTCGATGATTACGTGGCTTTAGCAGCTCGTGCGGAATCGATTCAGCGGCGACCAGAATGTCATCCAATGAAAATAAATACTCGGATAATCGAAACCAAAGCATTTATTCTTCGAATAGTTTTTAAGACCGCAAAGTTCTGAGTTCCAAGGCAACTCAGAACAACCACGAGGAAGGGTTATTTGCTACAATTTAGTAAAATGCATCAAAATAATGCACTCAATTATAAGATTATATTTAGACCATATTTCTTTGTTATCAGAACCATTACACTAACTGGAAAATTTTATAAAATACTGCCTAATAAAATTGAGTAAATCCTATTTATTGTAAAAGGTTGATAAGGTATTTATTTGCTATAAAATTATTATGGGAATATATGATTTTAAATATGCATATAAAATGGATATGCCTAAATTTCGCTTATGCTCGTTTCTTCATTTCCATAACCTTACCTTCAAAATGCGAAAGCCTTTGATTGCTATTAATTAAATCACCAAAATAATGCACTCAATTATAAAATTAATATTAGACCATATTTCTTTGTTATCAGAACAATTACACTAACTGCAAAATTTTATAAAATACTTCATGCTAACTTAATTTTGTTATTTTTTAATGCTATAAATTTTTCTTCTTTTTTTATATAAAATAATTTTACTTTTATTTTTTCTTTGGTTCAGTCAGCAGATGGAGTCTCTCTTTCCCGTGTATTAATTAGAAAAATTAACTAAATTCCCAATTACTACAAATTTCATTTGTTGCAATTAATGCACTGCCAATTCTTTTCGCTGTCGTGTGAAATTGGCAATCTGTTGGAGGAATGTCTCGAATATTCGGAGATAAAATTAAGATAAAATTTGACTTTATATTTATTTCAGTGATTACATTGAAAAAATTTTTTTTTGGCTGAAATAAGGAGAATTCTTAGAAATAAGGACAAATACGATCTCTGATTTATTTACAACTCTAAAAATTAGCTGAGATTTAAATAAAAATCCTTATCTTTTCTGAGATTTTTTTTTATTATTTTGTGTCAATTTTATGGTTTTTGTTGTGGAAATTTGCATATAATGATTAGGGATACATACCATTTTAGGTTTTTACCTGTATTTTCCTGAGCTCCCATTGACCTGAAAAGCACGAAAAACATGTTTTTTTGTGGTTGTTAAGCTACTTTTCGAAGTTTTTAGAACCTATTTTCAAGGTTTTTATTTTTTGATCCTAAACCCTAAAAATTCAAAAAAAAACTATTTTAAACTATTTTGGCGTTTTGCCTGAAATTTATTAATAAAAATGCAATAAAAACGAAAAATACATCCCTAAGAATCGACTCCAAAAATTTCGGAAAAATACCCCGGCTTAAACGGTCATACTCAACCCTTATTCTTAATTAATTCATTAAAACATAATTCATTAGTTAATGGCACTGATTGACATAAACGATGGCAAAATAATAAGCAGAACTGACTCTTACCTAACAAACATATTCTTGGCACAATTTTCACCTGCTTTTACTGTTATTACCAACCAACATTACTTAATTGAAGAATAGGCATTTGTGCCTAACATTTTTGTAAAATAAAATTTTTCGCTATTTTTTATAATAAAGCAAGTGCTAACAATTCCAACAATTCGTTGCCTGGAAATTTTTGGAGTTTTTATTAAATTTTTTGCTTAAAATCTCCCAAAAAGGCAGATTTTTTTGCGCTCATCGCATGAGAAATTATCAAAAATTTTGTGTCAAGTGTTAACAGATATCGTCTCATGCATGCATTTTATTTTAAAAATCATTTAATATTAATATTTCTGTAAATAATTTTATTTTTCAATTTTTGCCACGAAATTTTTGAGTTTTTCACCAGCAAAGGCGATCGATAGGCGTTGCAAGACATTTCATTGTGACTTTATGTTAAATATGCGATAGTTTTGCTTAAAAATTAATTGTTTCAATAAGAAGTACACATCATAATTGTCACATAAAATAGGAAATTGTAATGAAAACGATAGGAAGTTATTTTTGATGTGTTCAAATTTTTCCTATTTACGGTGGCAAATTTTTCAAATCGTGTTCTGCATTAATCCGTGCTTTACTTTCATAATTCCCTGAGGAACTGTTTATGATGGACTGAAAAATATAATATTTGGAAATACACTTAATTAACAGTCCCTAATTATTGGCATCCCAAAATGAAATTTTAGTTAAAATTTTTTGTCATTTTCAATGGCTATTATTCTTTTTTTGCAAAATATTAACAACGGGTTATTTGTGTAGGTTTATTTTTCAGTATTAATACAAAAATCTGTTAATTTTGGCCAAGAGTAGAAGAAGTAAGGAGCTAAAAATTGGACTTGTGATAATTTTCCGGTATGAAATGACCTCTACATTTGTATATTTTCTGATTACGAAAATAAAAAAGTTTTTATTTTAATTACAAATAATTTACTTTTCGAATTGCTAAATTTGAAATTTGTTTGTACACCTTTCCAATTTAAAAATTGACGAAATTTAACATTGATGAGCTGGCGAATTTTAAAGTTCAGAAAATTTTCGTAAAATCTCAGAAGGATTACAGCTAAGTAAATGTTAAAATTCTCTCTCTCAAAATTTCAAATATTATATTAAAATTTATAAAATTTAACGAAAATTAACCTCTTAGTGTATGTAAATGAAAGTGATAATGAATTTATATGTAATTTAAATTATTAAACTTTAAAATTCATTTCTCAAAGCTTCTTAATTCTTTTGGTAAATTCATTTCTGACACACTTTAATTGAAATAACGCATTTTCCCCTAAAATCAGCGAGGAATTTGCCGCTTCATCATTTGCCTCTACAAATTCATCCTTTGGGACCCAATTGTGGCCGAATCTGTGAAATTTTTTACACCACTTGGCCCGATCAATTTTATCGGCCATTATGGTCGCAATTTTGTGCCACACATTTTGATCATTGAACGAGTGTTGGCAACTCTGTTCGTCCGATCATATGAACGGCATCGAGGATGTCTGTTCACAATCATATGGTCGCCAATTGCTGTATGTGCAAGGCTTTTGATTGGATTTTATTTCAAAAATTTACGAATCTAAAAATTTTGAGTAATTCTGTCAGCAAATTTCGTTAAGTTTTCGAAAAGTTTTACACAGTTTTGCCGTGCCTCTCGACACTCAGAATAAATTTCCTTTTTTAATTTGCTGGATTTAAAAACTTTGGTATATTATTATTATCTTAATTTTCTCAAAAAATTTTTATTTTCAGTTAACTGTTACCGTTTACATTTCATTCACTACCGTACCTCAAGGCACTCGACCGCTAGCGAATTTAGTGACTACATTAGCCCAACTGTTGATTGGATGCATGGAATTGTGGATATTTTATCTGTTATGCCGCTACAATTCCAAAATTTATAAACAAATGTTGCAAAACGCAGATTCCCATTGTCTGTCATTGCGTTATCAGGTAAAACAATTTATCCAAATTTTCAAAATATAAAATTCTAAAACAAATAAAATTTGTTAAAAATTTTGACCAAATGGGATCAAAAAATAGGTTTTACATTCTTTTTTTCAATTTTCGGAAATCGGAATTCCGAGGCCCAAAAAATTTTAGGAAGTCGGAAATCAACACCAAAAGCGTCGAAATCGGAAATTTTTCAAAAATAAAATAAAAATTTTAAAAATATTTAATAGCTAAATTTTTAATTTTTAACCAAGTAAAAGGTGATTTCAAAAATGTTTTTGGTTTTTTTATAAATGTTTATTATATTTTTAATTATTTTTATTTATTTGTTTTTTGTTTTTTTATTTTTATAATTTAATTAAAAATAAAATATTCGAATTTTTATTTTAATTTTATTTTTAAACATTCTAAAATAACCAAAGATTTTGTTTGTCCTTTTTTGACACATCTGTTAACAAATCTCACTCACCCTGCTACGCTCTTTCTGGAAGATGGAGAAATTTAGGATTTGATTAAATTTTTTTAATGGTTTTTTAATGTTGAGTACATGTGATAAAACTTTTATATGTTCCCATTTTCAGCTTTCGGAAAACATTCGCATTGGCAAACAGCTCATTCCGCCGTTAGCGTTGAATTTGTTCATCATATTTTTGACTGGTTTAAGTGTGTCGTGGAGCCATTTTAAGTGGCCAAAATATTACCAGATGTACAATTTGGGTACCAATTTGATCTCAGCGTCCGGTTTTCTGATTGAACTATCGCTTATCACGTAAAATTATCTTAGGGCGACTGTCAATTTCTTTTAAATGCTATTTGACTTACTGTAGAATTTTAGTTTATCGGTTTTGTATCGAATATTTGGGTCAAAACCAGGTTTGGGACCGGCATCGACTAATTGGAAATTTGGTTTCGTCCCTAAGCAAATAGGAATACCATAAATCTGTTATTTGAAAGCACTCTCAGATAGAAGGTCCCCCTCTAATTAAAGGCCCTTTTGGGTGGGGTTGAACGATATAAGGCCAGGGCCTTTAAATTAGGATTTTATAGTGTCCAATTTCGATATCTATTTTTCTGGTCTAATGTCCTGTCTCAAGGAGTAATTTTCATTTGCTTTTTTTTTGAGATTTATGCTTTTTAAAAATTCACTTACCATATTAAGATGCCATCCGTTTTTGAAGAGAGATGTGTGCAAAATTTGGCATCATTTTATTTCAAAATTTGGCATTGGCTTGCGAAGAATTTTCTCCAGAAATCATCTTCGAATTGGCGATCAAACTGCAGCAACTGGCGATGTGTTCGCGACTTTTTCTGGCGCTATTTTGCCCGCGGCTGTTGGTATTGCGCAAAGGGATTTGATCAGCGGAAAGACATTAATGGAACAGATAAAATCGGAAGAACATTTTGCCATATTGAAGAAAGCTTGGGAAAAGCCGAAAAGATCGACAACGGCGTAACGAGCATAAATTAAAACAAAAACATGAACAATTTAACATTGGTTATCATTTTTTATCTTAAAAAAGTGGTCGAAGGACAAAAAATGCAAAATCAAGCGAAAAAAATGGAAAAATTGTCATAACTTTTGAAAAACAATAATTTTTTTTGAAATTTAGCAAGCTAATAACGCAATTAAAGGGCTATCGTATGATACCAAGATTGTGCAATTTGGTTGCGTCTGAGAAAAGTTATGAGTTGATTTAGTCAAAATTTAGCAAATTTTGCACTTTTTGTCCTTCGACCCACCACGTCTTGGATGTATTGATTATTTCACAAAATTAAGACTAAGATAGCCGCATTAAAGATTTTGGCAAACATTTTGAATGGTAAAGAAGTACGAAAAACATTAAAAGGTTTTTAGGGATGCATAATAAATAGGCATGTCAAAAATATGTACAAAAATTGGTCAAAATATGTACATAAATATATGTAAAAAAAATCCCGAAATATGTATAAAAACCCAAAACATACAATTGGTTTTTGTCCGGGTTCGGGTCAAGGGTCCTACTAAATTTTTTAACGAAAAAAAAAACCATTTTTTCTTTTTAAATGCTCGAAATCTTCCTTTTTTCACTTTAAATCTCAGGTCCCGGTCCCGGTAGGGCAACCGAGAACCGGGAAAAACCCAAACCGTTCAATTCAGTTTCGGTTGTTTCCTCTGTCGAGAATGGACAATTTCCGATTTTTGAGGCTTTGTAACTCTTGAGGCAGGCGGAATGCATCGCAAAAATTAAAATTCAAATATAAGTCGACCCAGTCTTCAATGCCAATTTATCAAAATTAATTTAATTACCTTTTGGCACTTTTCTATGAATTTATCTAAATGCCAAAAAAAAATCAAATTCTAAATATCCACAAAATATTTTTTTGAATGATTTTTAAAAAAATTCTTTTTATTTGGACAATTTAATTTCAATTTTTCCCTCATATTTTTTTGATTGACACAAATTGTATCATTTTTTAAAGAAAATCCATACAAATTGAGCCTAGTAATCTCAAAAACCAGCCTTTTTTGTTGAAAATCTGTCAAAATTTCCCTCGGCGGCGCCTATCGGCACCGCCGGACGCTAAAAATCCTTTATTTTCTTTAAAATTAGCTCAAAATCACCAAAATTGGGGCAATTTTTAGACAAAATCTGTTAACAAATTGCATTAAATTTCCAAAATTTTCACCGGCGGCAACTTTTTGGAAACTTGAGGTGGGGGGATGTGGTCCGGCGGTGCCGATAGGCGCCGCCGGGAAATTTTTTGAAAATGAGTATGATTTGTTAAGAGAATTTTGTCCAAAAATTGTCCAAATTTTGTGATTTTCGAGCCAATTTTTAGGAAAAATTTGGAGTTTTGGGGGGCCGGCGGTGCCGATAGGCGCCGCCGAAAAGTTTTTCGAAATTTTTAATTAATTTTATTAAGAAAATTGTTCAAAATTTCAAAAATTTTCAAGAGTCCCCAATCCCCACTTCGTGTAAATCTTTTAAAAAAGTTGGCTTTGCGTGTTAGAACAACGGCATTAATTTTTCTTTTATTCAGAATTTTTATTATTGCATGCTCACAGACTGTTATTTCTATTTCTAATGGAATGCTTTGCAGAATTTTTCGTTTTAAATAATTATTTTAATTTAAATGTCATAATGTTCAAATTTTATTAAAAGAATTTCATTTTCCCTTCTTTTAGTCAAAAATTAATAATGCATAAATTTTAATGCTTTTCCTTCTCAAAATATGTAAAAAAAATGAAAATAAGTAAGAAAAAGTCCAAAATATGTACCAAATATGTATAAAATCCCGAAATATGTAAATAAAAGTCCCAACTTTTGTTCACAAACACAAAAAGGAAAGTGTTTTTCCTACTATTTAGAGCATGGAGAAGTGTTTAAATATGAACACAAATATTTTTAACGCTTAGTTTAATTATTAGGGATGGTTTTTTATTTTTTTAAAATATTTTTTCTGCAGCTTATTTGTTAGTTATGGCGAGCGAAGCCCAAAAATAGCATTTTCTCCGAATAATTTTTGATTCTTATTAAAACATAAAAACACATATTTTGGCGTTTTGGCACATAAAAGCATGTCGCAAATATTTAGAGGTTTGGCACATACTTTGGCATATTTTAGAAATGTTTTTCCCAGCCATCTTAAAAATCGGCTATTTCGGCATTTACAGTCGTAACTTTCTTGCCCATATTCTCAACATTTTTCAAAATTTATTTCTTTATTTCGAATGCCAAAAGTAATTTGTTCTTGGCTTTTTTTCAGATAAATGACAGATAAAACTGAGCAAATTCAAAAATTTTAAAAATTGCAAAAACAGGAAAAACATTGGACTAAGGTGTGTTTTAATTTCTCTGCACCCTCCAAATAGATAAAATTCTTACAAATTCAGCGTTCAACATAATGTTTTTTACGGTTTAATATTTTCAGAAATATTTCTTTATCATTTTAAAATTATAAAAATATATAAAAACTTAATATAAAAATATACCGTAAATTCAAAAATATTTTCGTGCCAAACATCTTTTGGCCAAATTTCAATAATTTTTACTTAAATTTTAGTTGACCATCTCCGTTTATATTGCGTTCACGTCGCAAGCAGAAAGTGTTCCACCGCTTGCAAATTTGTTGACAACATTCGTTGAATTTGTGATTGGAACCGTTGAAATGGCCATTTTCTACCAATTGTCTCTCTATAACATAAAAATTTATCAAAAAATGTTGCGAAATAACGAAGGAAACACAACACATAATAATCTTTCAATGAGATATCAGGTAAAACATTTGAAAAAAATAGAAAGAAAAATTAAATTTAATGTGATTAGATTATTTTATTTGTATCGAAAAGAAAAAATATGTATGAGTCGGTCATTAAAATTCCAAAAATAGTCATTAAAACAGAAATAGGAAAATCAGAAATTAAAATTTGATTATTACTAGAGTTGGGTAAAAAAAATTTCCGGGAACGGGAACGGGGAAAACGAAAAAGAACGTGGCGGGATCTGTCGTAATTATAGAATGACCTCATTTTATTTTTGATTTTATGATATTTTGGCGTTTTGTTTTAAGGTTTTGTGATTTCGTTTTTTGTTTGCTTTTGTTTCTCGGACTTTAATTTGGAATTGCCTGACATAAAAATAATAAGGCTTTATTTCTGTGTGCTTTTAAATTGTGTAAGCGCTGAACTGTTGACGTGCTGCTGTGTATTTTTGATTGTTCCCTAAAAACCGGAAAAATGCCCGGTGTGGTCGAAAAATATGCTTAAAAATTACCCAAAATGGCTTTTAACTCAATAAAATGCCTTTGACAGAATGTATAAAGTAATTCCCATCGACATTTCATCGTCTACAGAACGGAAATTTTGTGAAATTCATCAGTTTTCTTCTCACAGAATTCGACAAGTGAAATTTTGTGAAAAAGGGCGAAGTAATGTCTAATCTTCGATCGCCATCGCTTACTTGTCAAAGAGCACTCAACCTCGGCATTCGTCTAAACGACAACGCAATTTTAAAAAGTCGATCATTAGGAGTTTATTTTTCGCTTTTTTTGCATTTTTCTTGTGAAAATTTACAAAAAATGATCAAATATGCTTTCAAATCCCAAAAATGGCAAAATATGCATTTATTCTCAAAAACCCCAAAATATGCTTTTATATGCACTAAAAACCTTAACCAAATCTAAAAATTTTAACTTAGAAATGCTATTTTTGAGCCCCTTTCTTGATAGCATATGCAAAAATGGAAATCGAAGAGAAAATCTTGAGAGGGACCTAGTTATCAGTACTGTAGGACTCTTAAAGCTTGCTCTGTTATTTTGCACTTTGTCATATGCAGTTTATTTTGATTTATAAAAATAAAATATTCTTAAAAATTTAATTTTCTTATATATTTTTCCCAAAAATTGTCAGAAAATGTCTGGTTCTTGGGTTCATGTTAAGTCCCGTTCACCGGTTAAAAAAAAATTCGTACTTATAAGGTCCTTAGGGACTCAATTAAAAAGGAGTTAAAAACCAAACTTTGATTGCTAATTTTTTAATAAATAAAATTAATATTTTCCTATTTTAGCTCTCTGAAAATATTCGAATTGGCAAGCAGCTAATTCCGCCATTATTCCTCTATTTATGCAACATTTTTGCTGGATTAACCATATTATCTTGGGGTTATTTTGGCTTTCCATATTATTTTTTGGTGTTAGATTTGCTTTTTGTTATGAACTCGTTAATCGGTTTATTTATTGAGCTGTTCATTATAACGTGAGGAGTCAAAAAGTGCAACCTTTGGTTGTTTTTCAACCTGAAAATTATGGCGACAATTTCAACTTCGGAAATCACGAACCGCAAAATTTTGGTCAGCAAGCAAAGAATTAAACAAATTCTTTGTGCGACGATTATGCCATTAAACATTTCATCAGAGCTCTAGCGAATCCTGAGCTGTATCTAACTTTGGAAACGTCGCGGAAATCAGGAATGTCCTTCGATGATTACGTGGCTTTAGCAGCTCGTGCGGAATCGATTCAGCGGCGACCAGAATGTCCCTCAATGAAAATAAATACTCGGATAATCGAAACCAAAGCATTTATTCTTCGAATAGTTTTTAAGACCGCAAAGTTCTGAGTTCCAAGGCAACTCAGAACAACCACGAGGAAGGGTTATTTGCTACAATTTAGTAAAATGCATCAAAATAATGCACTCAATTATAAGATTATATTTAGACCATATTTCTTTGTTATCAGAACCATTACACTAACTGCAAAATTTTATAAAATACTGCCTAATAAAATTGAGTAAAAATTTGGAAGAAAAATGAAGTCGAAATTTTCTATTTTGAGAGACATATTTTTTGGCACATATTCCAATTTTTTTTTAAATTTACATTTTTATTAATATTAGTGAGAAAATACAAAAATATTATGTGTGTGAACGAGCATCTACGTGAAAATTAGAAAGAAAAAATTTGAGTCATTCATTCTTTTTTCGTTATTTGAATATTTTCGAAATTGGTTTTGAAAATCACGGACCGGGTCAGTTTACTACGGCCGTTTTAGTACGGCCGTTTTAGTACGGCCGTTTTAGTACGAGGGGTCGGTTTAGTACGAGGGTCGGTTTAACGGCAAGCTGTTTTTGCCCAAAATAGATTCTACTGATTTTTTCCGAAAAAATGTTTAAAATTAATAACATAACATATTTATCAATGTGTTAACAACAAAAAAAAAATAACAAGCATTGAAAAATTACGGGCTCATAATTTCGAGAAATACCAACGAGCAAATGGTTGGTGTTATCGGGATTAACATTGACATTGGCATGGTAATTGTGGTCATTTTGGATAGCCGGGTTATTGTTGATGGCATTGTAGCCCTGCAAAAGTCGAAGAATTCTCGCATCGGCGGCACGATATTTGGGCTTCTTTAGAGGAGGGACTTCACCAGCGACGCATCGTGAGATGTCTGCATCAATTGACTTTTGCTCACATCGAAGTGTGTTGATGAAGTGGAAGACAGTAGGATGGGTACAATCAAATGCCCTTTGAAGTTTTCGATGGAAGGCTTCTGCGTAATTGTTGGTTCTGTCTCCTCCATCCAACGTCCGTTGATGCACAACCGTGGCACTGTCAAACCACCATTGAACCACGGCCTTCCGGTGTAATTGTCCATGAACTTTTAAGATAAAAAAAATTGATTTAACATTCCAAAAACTGCCGTAATCGAAGACGCCAATAAGTTGTTGATGGATTGTTTAATTAATTCTGTATACCAATTTTGTTATGTTCATGCTTCTTTTGGCTTGTCCTCTTGCAATGATTGAACATATTCTTCCAATTCAGTTTCTTTTTCATCCAACGACTTTCCTTTTTGACGGAGTATTTGCTTTATGTGATTTTTCACTGAGTTAAACCCTCGGCAGCAATTCGTTTCTTCATATTTCCCACTAAATGGAAAAAGCAGAACTGCACACGACAGAGTGGCAACATTGTACGGACAGCAGCAACCACGGCCTGCTCGAAGTCCAACGATATAGTTTCAGGTGCAAAATTCGGCCATTTTTGGACAATTAGTTGAAGCATCCGTGTGTAAATCATTTCACATTAACATAATTAACACAAATAAATGAATACAATCACTCACATTCATTGGAAGAGAAGCAAAATTGGGCGGGTCCGGAATTTTGTCCAACACTTCGCTGGGCTGTTCAGTCATAATTTGGTCAATTTGTTCCGCCTTTTCGTGCACAGTCAATGTGCCATTGTTTTGTATTGCTTCCAGTTGTGCCGCAACATCTTTTGACAAAACTGACAAGACATCGGATGGAATTTGTTGGAACTAAAATGCAAAAACGGCAGTTTTTTTTTCATTAAATATTTTATAATTTATAAAAAATTCATATTATGTAGAATAAATCCATAATTTGCCATTTTACGTTTTTTTAGTGCACATTTTGAGGGCGGCAATTCCAATGCGTCCAAACTGAGTGGTGCAGCAGGTGGTACATCTTCGTCATGACGAACACGTTTTATAACCTAAATCAAAGGAAAAAATCAAACTTTGGCATAAAAATTTGCAAACGTTGACCTTTTTAGTCACAGCGTTGTTCAGAAAAGCAGCCAACACGGGGGTTGAAGTGTTCTGCAATACTTGCGCACGGATTGTAGCCGGCGCTTCGCACGTCTCAACTGCACGCCGCTTGAGCTGGGTTATACGTCGCTGACACTCCACATGTGCGGCGCTCATGTCGCATGTGTGGCTTCCAATTATTTTGAGGATATTACCATTAATGTCAGTGTGAAGGCGCCCTGAATTTGAAAAATAGTTTTTATTTTATTTTATGCATTTACCTTTGCATTTGTCGTTAGCTCCGAAAAACTCGCATCGCCAATACTTCCGAAGTCCATCGTCACTGAGTTTGTGAAGAACATAAAGTGAACCCTCATGTTCCAGCTTCTCCTTGTTTCGCTTTGTCTTTATTTCCTGATTGGGCTGTTCCATTTGTATTGTAGCTAAACATAGAATTTTAAAGTTCAGAAAATTTTCGTAAAATCTCAGAAGGATTACAGCTAAGTAAATGTTAACATTCTCTCTCTCAAAATTTAAAATATTATATTAAAATTTATAAAATTTAACGAAAATTAACCTCTTAGTGTATGTAAATGAAAGTGATAATGAATTTATATGTAATTTAAATTATTAAACTTTAAAATTTTCTAAAAATTTTGGGGTGATCTGGGAATTGAACCCAGGACCTCTCGCACCCAAAGCGAGAATCATACCACTAGACCAATCACCCGAATGCTTTTCCTCACGAGAATAAGCAAATTGTGATCAAAAGCATGCAGCAAATAATGTAACTGCTAAAGAAACAGTCATTTTTGAAAAGTTAAAACAAAATTTTCAATAGATTTTTTTAAAGGTAAACAAACAATTCATCAAAAGATAAAATGAAAGAATTTCAAATTCGATTCATTTTTCCCAAATGATCAATTTTATGGAACTCTGAGCAGTTCAAAACTTTCATTTGTGCAATGAATATTTATCTCAAAAAATTCGTTTCAAAATTTTAAGCTACATAAAACGGAGTTGACAAAACCTTTAATTTTTCTTTAAAAAAAATTGGCTCTAAACACCAAATAAGTCATTTTTAGCCACCGATATTCACAGAGATGATGCAAAAAAGTGCTCGGAAACGCCCGGCAATTTGTCCGATCAGCAGATGGCATACCTAAACATTTAATATTAATTTAAAAATTTTTTGTAAATTTTTAAAAATTTCGGATCCACATTAAAATTGACATTACATTAGAATTTTGCTGCGGGTTTGGTGCGGATTAAAAGATTTATCAAAATTATAAAAAAAAAAGCATAGCAGAAATAAAAAATGAATAAATATTATTTATGAAAATCAAGAGGGTCGGTCGGTCGGTCGGTTTCGGTTAAAAACCGAAAAAAACCGAAACCGAAAAACTCAAAAAATTCTCGGTCGTCGGTTTCGGGTTAAAAAAAACCGAAACCGAAAAAAAACGAAAAAAATTTTATAAGGGTATTTATATGTAAAAATCCCGATAATCACATTCTTTATCATTTTCGACCTCGCAGTTACAAATCAAATACATTTCAAGGCGTTGAGGTTAAATCGGTTTTTTTCTCTGTAAAATTATTTTTGTAAATTTAACGTTCAACAGGGAACTTCGAAATGAATGACCAGGGCTGTCAAAAATATGCGCGAAAAATAGCCAAAATATTCGCATAAATATGCAAATAAAGTCGTTAAATATGCATCAAATATGCACAAAAATCACAAAATATGCACCAAATATGCACAAAAATCACAAAATATGCACCAAATATGCACATTGAAAATTAGGGGGTGCAAAATAATTAAAAAATTTAATCCTCATAAATTTTATCGGTTGTTTTTACAATTGCAAATCAAAAATTTCTCAAGGTTTTCGTCAGTGAAGCTCACTGTTGACCCACTCGCGCATCCATTCAGTTTTGTATTTAATTTTAGGCATAAACAAATTCTTTCCTATAGTGATATTTAAATCAGAAAATATTTGACGAAAATGGCAAAATATGCAAAAAATCTTAAAATATATTAAAAAAATGGCAAAATATGCATGAATTATGCAGAAAAACCCAAAATATGCAAATAAAAGTCCCGACTTTTATACGCAAATACAAAAAAAAAAGATGTTTTTCCTACTAATTATACTACGTAGAATCCAGGAAAAAAATATGCATTTTCAAAAAACTAACAATAGATATGCCAACGGGTATCAATATGTCAGCTGATGAACAGAGAAGAGTTTTGAAAATTTTTTTTGCCATTAATATCATTTAATTAATATTGAAAAGCTCCGACAAATTTCACTCAACATTGGCATGTGCATTTTCTAAGTAAATTAGCAAATTTGTCAATTTGGCATTAACTGAATTTTTAGAAACATTACATTTCGTCAAAATGTAATTAGTGAATGTTAACGCTTTCATTTGACACGAGATTTTACAGTGTTTAATAAAAGTGCGGGCAATAAGTTTTGGTTTTTACCATTTTTTAAAACATTTATTTTACTTTAGCGTTAAAATATAAATATACGAAAAATATATACGAATTTTTAGCATATCAATTTTGGAATTTAATGTTCTAAAGCACTATCATCCACTTCGACATTATAAACATATAATTATTTTTTTTGAATTAATTATTATTATTTTTTTAATTTATTTTAATTTCATTGAATTGTTGTTCATTCATTATTACTAGGGTCGAGACTTTTAGTGACTAAAAATAACTAAAATAGTGAGGAAAAATGCCAAAATAGTGACAAAAAGTCCGAATAGTGACGAATTTAGTGATATAATTTTCAGCCAAAAATTGAGCCAAAATATATTTTTTCACTTATGCAGTTACATTTCCATTATAAAATTAATTTAGCAAATGTTGACATTTTTTAAAAAATAAGTCAAATCAGTTTACATTATTTTTTAAATTCAAAAATTTGTCCAAAAAAAATTTTAAAGACGATTTTTGAAAGATTTTTCATTTCTTAGGGGGTGTATTTTTGAAAAAAATTTTGGGTCGCTTCTTAGGGGTATATTTTTGCTTTTTTCGCATTTTTGTTAATAATTTTGGGCAAAACGCCAAAATAGGCAAAAATAAATAGGTTATTTCACAATTTTTTAGGCTTTTTAGGCTCTAAAAATAAATCCCTAGAAAATAGGCACTAATAACTCGAAAAGTAGCTTAACAAAGCCCAAAAAAACAAGTTTTTCGTACGTTTCAGGCCACGGGGAGCTCAGGAAAAAAATAGGATAAAAACTAAAAATATCATCCCTAGTGATGACATTGAATCAAGTAAAAAATACAGATACAGGCTTTTTTTAATGTTGACAAGGGAACTCTCCGAGAATATGGCATCCATTTCACCCAGTTCAGAACCCTTGACCCTAACCCGGGCAAAAACCAATATTATAGAAAAAGATTTCATTTTATATTCGAATTTTGACCATTTTCTGATTAATCCTCACCGTTGTTATCACTAATTACATTCTTGAATCTAGTTTTATTATTTTGTACAATTGGTTTTTGTCCGGGTTCGGGTCAAGGGTCCTGAACTGGCTGAAATAGATGCCATATTCTTGATCAGCGGTCGCAAAAACTCCAAAAATAATTTTTAAAAATATTTTACAGGCAAGTGGAATTGAACCCATGGCCTAAAAACTCATTTTTAACAAACCGTTCAATTCAGTTTCGGTTGTTTCCTCTGTCGAGAATGGACAATTTCCGATTTTTGAAGATAAGTAAAAAATAAGCACAAAAATCAAAAAAAGTATAAAAATTTGGTGCTTTTTATGCAAAAATTTTATCAGTTATCAATAAATTCTCAATTTTTTAGGAACAAAAAAATCGCGAAACATGCACCTAAAAAAGGCATAAAAAAATTCGCAAAATAGGCATTCAATGGGCACAAAAATCCTCAAATAGGCTCTAAAATAGGCAAAAAAAATTTATTAGCGTTTTTTAGGTAGCAAAATGCGTAAAAACTTAATTCAAACATTAATGTTTATTTTCAATTATTTTAAAGTTTTTCGAATAAGGACAATTTTAAACCAAAAATTTCTATGAAGAAAAAATAATTAAATTTTGGGGATCAATTTCTAAAATTTTTTTTCAATTCTTAGGGGTGTATTTTTTAAAATTTTTCAGATCGATTCTTAGCGGGTGTGTTTTTCATTTTTATTGCATTTTTGTTAAGATTTTTTCGAAAATTCTAAAAATATAGAACATTAAGACAAAAAGTCCAAAATAGGCAAAATTAGGCATTATAAAAGTCATCATAGACACCCCAAACCAGCAGAAAATGCGTTTTTTCGTGCTTATCTATGCGTATTAAGTGCGCAGAAATTTTAGGCATTTGCCTAAAAATCGCAGCCCTAGTAATTAGTAGGGCCCGGATTATCAACTTCGATTTTTCATGCTCAGAATCCCACAAAATGCTTATTTCAAACCAAAAATTACTCAAATTGATCATGTACAATCAAAAATATAACCTTTGAACATTTTTAGCATGTTTGAATAAATTTTGTAAAAATGAGGCTTTTTGACCCAAAATGAGGCTTTTTTGCATGCCAAATGAGGCTTTTGAAAATTTTAATCTGGCTACCCTGATTTAGAGCGACTTAATAGCACCTAAGGGGGGGGGGCGTTAGCACCTATTTTGTCCTTTTTCCAGAAATTTCATAGCAAAAATGCAATAAGTACGAAAAATACACCCCTACGAATCGATCAGAAAAAATTAAAAAATATATACCCCTAAAAATTGGCCAAAATTTCAGAAAATATTCCCTTAAGAAATGAAAACCCAAAAATTCGTCTCCAGAATTTTTTATTTATTTTCTTGACAAGTTGGATTTGTGCGGGCGAAATTGATAAAAAAAATAGTCATTTTTAGAATTTTTGTGCATAAAGAAAGACACTGGATTTTTCCAATTTTAAACACCTATTTTGGCATTTTAAGCGTTTTTAGCACCTATTTTACACTTTTTTGACACATATTTTAGTACCTATTTCAGTATTTTTAGCCCCTAATAATCCGGTCTTTACATATAAATATGTGTGTAAAAAATCTTTTTCAATACTTCAAAAACCAAAAATTTCGATTCTCATTCAAAGAAATATTCTCAACCTCTGCCATTTGTTCTAGTGTCCTTTTCCACAGTATTTGGTGAAAAATTCACAAAGATTCTGAAAAACACAAATTTTCCCACCGCTGCCATTGACAACGTGGGGACATTTGTAAAAATATTGTTATTTTGCTTAAAAAATTGAAAATAAAAAGTACAAAAATTGCTCATTTTTGTGTAAAAATTCCTAAAATTTTTCTCGCCTGTCGTCGCCTGTTGTTGGCACACTGACTAATGAATGCATTTATGAATTGTTTGCCTATTAGAAATGACTGAATGATTTAATTGGATGGATGGCAAAAAATATTGCGGACATTCGGTCGCCTTAAAATTGCCAAAGCTATGATGACGCAAATGGCATTTCTTGCCCAAAAGATAAGGTAAAAAGCGCTAAGTACAAATTCTCAATTTAAAATATTTTCGTGCCAAACATCTTTTGGCCAAATTTCAATAATTTTTACTTAAATTTTAGTTGACCATCTCCGTTTATATTGCGTTCACGTCGCAAGCAGAAAGTGTTCCACCGCTTGCAAATTTGTTGACAACATTCGTTGAATTTGTGATTGGAACCGTTGAAATGGCCATTTTCTACCAATTGTCTCTCTATAACATAAAAATTTATCAAAAAATGTTGCGAAATAACGAAGGAAACACAACACATAATAATCTTTCAGTGAGATATCAGGTAAAACATTTGAAAAAAATAGAAAGAAAAATTAAATTTAATGAAATTAGATTATTTTATTTGTATCGAAAAGAAAAAATATGTATGAGTCGGTCATTAAAATGACGTTCTTCAAAAAACCATCAGAAAATTTTTTTGATATAACTTTGCTCAAAAGTTTTTATTAATTTCATTCGATAGCCTTAAATTGTTTTCTATTATCCTGCAAAATTCAAAAAGTTTTGTTAAGTTTCAAGAATGTTATGACCAAAAATGTTCAAAAAAACATCGTTTTTTAGTTTCTCAGTTCATAACTTTTTTGGAACTTAATCAATTTTTTTGAAATATTGAAGGATAATAGAAAGCACTTGGGCTATCGAATGATATCGAGATTATAAAAATTTGAATCATTTGAGGTGAAGTTATGATTAATTTTTCTGTCCAAAATTTTAAATCTCGTTTTTTTCTCATTGTAATTTATTGTTGATGTCAGTAATTGCTCTTTTTTGTATTTATGAATTCCGGACTTTTACATTTTCAAATTGTTTTTTTGCCTATTAGAAATGACTTAATGATTAAATTGGATGGAAACAAGGGATAAGGAGCATTTTTAAATTGCAAACTTATTGAATTTTTAAATTTTTATTATATGCTAAAACAAAATTACATTTTTTATATAAATAATTTTTTTCAAAAGTTCATACAAAAAGCTCAATATTTTACGGTTTTTGGTGTGTATTTTCTAAAAAATTTTAAAAAGTCGATCATTAGGAGTTTATTTTTCGCTTTTTTTGCATTTTTCTTGTGAAAATTTACAAAAAATGATCAAATATGCTTTCAAATCCCAAAAATGGCAAAATATGCATTTATTCTCAAAAACCCCAAAATATGCTTTTATATGCACTAAAAACCTTAACCAAATCTAAAAATTTTAACTTAGAAATGCTATTTTTGAGCCCCTTTCTTGATAGCATATGCGCAGAAAAAATAAGCAAAATCATACAACTTCGAACCCTAGTTATCAGTACTGTAGGACTCTTAAAGCTTGCTCTGTTATTTTGCACTTTGTCATATGCAGTTTATTTTGATTTATAAAAATAAAATATTCTTAAAAATTTAATTTTCTTATATATTTTTCCCAAAAATTGTCAGAAAATGTCTGGTTCTTGGGTTCATGTTAAGTCCCGTTCACCGGTTAAAAAAAAATTCGTACTTATAAGGTCCTTAGGGACTCAATTAAAAAGGAGTTAAAAACCAAACTTTGATTGCTAATTTTTTAATAAATAAAATTAATATTTTCCTATTTTAGCTCTCTGAAAATATTCGAATTGGCAAGCAGCTAATTCCGCCATTATTCCTCTATTTATGCAACATTTTTGCTGGATTAACCATATTATCTTGGGGTTATTTTGGCTTTCCATATTATTTTTTGGTGTTAGATTTGCTTTTTGTTATGAACTCGTTAATCGGTTTATTTATTGAGCTGTTCATTATAACGTGAGGAAATTGTTAAAATATTAAATTTTAAATCATTTTAATTAATCATTTTTCAGATGTCACCCATTTTTGAAAAGAGACTTTTATCAATTTTTGAATCGCTTTGGCGAAGTGTTTGGCCACTGCTGGCGTCCATTTTTTAACAGAAATCGTCGAATTGGTGATCAAACGGCAACAAATGCGGCGGACTGTACAGCTCCTCATGGCACTGTTGCTTCTCCACCGGCTGTGGCAGTTGGCATTGCGCAGAGGGATTTGATCAGCGGAAAGGCACTGATTGACCAAATAAAATCGGACGAACACTTTGCCATGCTGAACCAAGCATGGGAGATGAAGTCGAACAAATCAGCAAAATGATATAAATGAAAAGTCCAATGTTTATTATAAATTTAAAAAAAAAGTTATTTTAGCGGTTTTTCTGCAAATAATTCCTTCAAATTTATTAAATTTAAGTTAAAAATATCAAATCGTTAATTATTGTATGAAAATCTGTTATGAAGAAAAAATATATAAAATTAAGCGAAAATTTATTAATTTGGAAGAAAAATGAAGTCGAAATTTTCTATTTTGAGAGACATATTTTTTGGCACATATTCCAATTTTTTTTTAAATTTACATTTTTATTAATATTAGTGAGAAAATACAAAAATATTTTGTGTGTGAATGAGCATCTACGTGAAAATTAGAAAGAAAAAATTTGAGTCATTCATTCTTTTTTCGTTATTTGAATATTTTCGAAATTGGTTTTGAAAATCACGGACCGGGTCAGTTTACTACGGCCGGTTTAGTACGGCCGTTTTAGTACGGCCGTTTTAGTACGAGGGGTCGGTTTAGTACGAGGGTCGGTTTAACGGCAAGCTGTTTTTGCCCAAAATAGATTCTACTGATTTTTTCCGAAAAAAATGTTTAAAATTAATAACATAACATATTTATCAATGTGTTAACAACAAAAAAAAATAACAAGCATTGAAAAATTACGGGCGCATTTCATAATTTCGAGAAATACCAACGAGCAAATGGTTGGTGTTATCGGGATTAACATTGACATTGGCATGGTAATTGTGGTCATTTTGGATAGCCGGGTTATTGTTGATGGCATTGTAGCCCTGCAAAAGTCGAAGAATTCTCGCATCGGCGGCACGATATTTGGGCTTCTTTAGAGGAGGGACTTCACCAGCGACGCATCGTGAGATGTCTGCATCAATTGACTTTTGCTCACATCGAAGTGTGTTGATGAAGTGGAAGACAGTAGGATGGGTACAATCAAATGCCCTTTGAAGTTTTCGATGGAAGGCTTCTGCGTAATTGTTGGTTCTGTCTCCTCCATCCAACGTCCGTTGATGCACAACCGTGGCACTGTCAAACCACCATTGAACCACGCCCTTCCGGTGTAATTGTCCATGAACTTTTAAGATAAAAAAAATTGATTTAACATTCCAAAAAACTCACCAATCGAAGACGCCAATAAGTTGTTGAGGGAGTTGTGGCTGCAAAACATTGAGGCCAGCACGGAGATGGTGGACAGGAAGGAAAGCCATAGAGGTGATCATTTTGCTCTTTTCAGCAAAGACGGCATTGTTGTTGTAAGTCTTAATATGAAAAATTCTATTGGAAAAATACAAAAATGCAATACCTGAGTTAAACCCTCGGCAGCAATTCGTTTCTTCATATTTCCCACTAAATGGAAAAAGCAGAACTGCACACGACAGAGTGGCAACATTGTACGGACAGCAGCAACCACGGCCTGCTCGAAGTCCAACGATATATTTTCAGGTGCAAAATTCGGCCATTTTTGGACAATTAGTTGAAGCATCCGTGTGTAAATCATTTCACATTTTGAAGTGAGAAGGCAGTACGCAATCGGAAAAACCCATTTATCACGTCTAAAAAGACAACAACAAAAAACGTGAAAACATAGGCTTTTACTTTGCGAGAACATAAATTTGGCTGAACAAAGGCGGCGCCAAACTGAAAGTGCCATCTGCGTAGACATTTTTCATAATACCGCTCCATTCCGAAGTTGAAGAACGAGTAAATATCAAAATTCTTAATATGGAAATTTGTGAAATTTAATGGTTTTTATTTTTTCACCTTTGCGGTCCAGCCTGTCCCTGAATTTGAAAAACGCCGGTATCTGCCAACAAAAAATTCTCCTCGTCATTCTCTGTTCGATTGTACATTCTGTACGAGGGCGGCAATTCCAATGCGTCCAAACTGAGTGGTGCAGCAGGTGGTACATCTTCGTCATGACGAACACGTTTTATAACCTAAATCAAAGGAAAAAATCAAACTTTGGCATAAAAATTTGCAAACGTTGACCTTTTTAGTCACAGCGTTGTTCAGAAAAGCAGCCAACACGGGGGTTGAAGTGTTCTGCAATACTTGCGCACGGATTGTAGCCGGCGCTTCGCACGTCTCAACTGCACGCCGCTTGAGCTGGGTTATACGTCGCTGACACTCCACATGTGCGGCGCTCATGTCGCATGTGTGGCTTCCAATTATTTTGAGGATATTACCATTAATGTCAGTGTGAAGGCGCCCTGAATTTGAAAAATAGTTTTTATTTTATTTTATGCATTTACCTTTGCATTTGTCGGTAGCTCCGAAAAACTCGCATCGCCAATACTTCCGAAGTCCATCGTCACTGAGTTTGTGAAGAACATAAAGTGAACCCTCATGTTCCAGCTTCTCCTTGTTTCGCTTTGTCTTTATTTCCTGATTGGGCTGTTCCATTTGTATTGTAGCTAAACATAGATATTATAAGTTTTTCCTTCTTTATAATTGACAAAAAAAACATTTGTAACATTTATGGACAAAAACAGCTTGCCGTACTAAACCGACCCTCGTACTAAAACGGCCGTACTAAAACAGCCGTACTAAACCGACTGTACTAAACCGACCCCGACCGTGAAAATCATCTTTGATCCATTTTTGATTTGATTTTCACCATTAACCGAACCCCAAACAGCTCCATATTTTGTATGATAAAATGTTTAGAGAAAATGGAAGAATTAATTGAAATCTGTTCAAAAAATAACTAGTCGCTGGGGAAAAACAACTGAATGATTATGGATCAGGGGTGGGACGCGACGATTCGCGGCATTTTTTTCCGCCATTCGCGACCGCGGCAATTTGAATCCGATATGCGCGACCGCGGGATTTTTGTTGCGCGGCGCGCCGCGCATTTTTTGAGACAAAATTTTTCTAACAAAATTTATTAAAGCGATTGTCATTTTTGAATGTCAAATTTTAAATAATTTTTTTTTAAACTTGGATTATTTATCTCAAAAAATTCGTTTCAAAATTTTAATTTTTCCCCGTCGGAGTTGACAAAACCTTTAATTTTTCTTTAAAAAAAATTGGCTCTAAACACCAAATAAGTCATTTTTAGCCACCGATATTCACAGAGATGATGCAAAAAAGTGCTCGGAAACGCCCGGCAATTTATCCGATCAGCAGATGGCATACCTAAACATTTAATATTAATTTAAAAATTTTTGTAAATTTTTATAAAATTTCGGATCCACATTAAAATTGACATTACATTAGAATTTTGCTGCGGGTTTGGTGCGGATTAAAAGATTTATCAAAATTATAAAAAAAAAAGCATAGCAGAAATAAAAAATGAGTTGATCTGGCTATTTTGGCGCCGCACAGCATATATTTTTTAAATAAATATAATTATTCGAAAATTTTGCAGGCTAATAGAGTACAATGAAACCTTTAAATGATAATAAATAGGACTTCAATTTTTAAGCTATATGAAGCTTCTAGGATATATTTCTATATCCATATTTTCCATATTTCGCATTTATGTCCAAAAAGCAATAAACCATTTTTATTAACAGAAAAATGCTCGTTAAAATTTATATTGAATTTTTGGGAGATTTAAAGGAATTTTTTTGCTTCTTCTGTTTTAAAGACAAAAGGCGTTTTGGGTGCAGGCGCCGGGAAATTGTGATTGAATTCCCATCGAAAAAAGGAATAATTTTTAAAAATTAGAAGAAAATCAATTACTTGGAAGGGAATTGATCGGAAGCAAAAATTAGACAGAACCAAGAGCACAACCCACTGGAACACGCATATGAAACGGAATTGAACAAAAACCCAAAATTTATAAAAATATAAGTTTACCAAAATTAAAAATCCTTAATTTTCTTAAAAAAAATGGCTCAAAATTGCAAAAATTTGGTCATTTTGGACAAAATCTGTTAACAAATCGCATTAAAAAAAAGTCGGTCGGTTGTTTCGGTTTTTGATAAATTCGGTCGGTCGTGCTGGACTTTGGCGCGATTGTCAACGCCCGTTGCGAGCGAGCCGAAATGACGCTGTCGAAAGAGGAAGTCAAGTGCATGATCTTCCTTTCAGGTTTGACAGACGCACATAAGGACTTGCGGCAGGAGTGCCTCCGGCAGTTGGAAAAGGCAAGAGCCGCAACGCCGCCTCAGGACATTAAGCTGGAAAAGCTTCTCGAGGAGTGCCGCGCCATCCTGTCGCTCAAAAACTCGTCCGCTGCGCTCGCAAATCCAGGCCAAGTCCATGCAATTTCAACCCGACCACAAAAACTTGGGGATGGGTCTTCAAAAAAGCATTCCAAACCCAACAATTTTCGTCCTAGCCAACAAAATTCGGGAAATTCAAATGTTACCAAAACATTTACAGGCAAATATCAACATTCTCACTCTCGCACCCAAAGCGAGAATCATACCACTAGACCAATCACCCGAATGCTTTTCCTCACGTTTCCTGTGGACGTCAAATGTTTTGGATGTCGAAAGCAAGGGCACACGAGAAATATTTGCCCCAATTCAGCTCATCAATTGAAAAGTTAAAACAAAATTTTCAATAGAATTTTTTTAAAGTAAACAAACAATTAATTCACCAAAAGATAAAATGAACGAATTTCAAATTCGATTCATTTTTCCCAAATGATCAATTTTATGGAACTCTGAATTAATTGCCTCTGATTTCATTTATATTTTTCTCACCTGGGTTCGGGACCAACTAACAAAAAAAACAATGAAATGAAACTTGAATTTCGACTTTCTGTTCGAGTTTGGGTAAGAGAAATTTGTCAAAATTGTTGTAAGATCCGTGATAAAAGTCCCGAAATTCACAATTAGGATTTTTATGACAAAAATTTTGCAAACCAAAAGGGGCGGCCCCCCGTGGTTTTTCTTAAACAGAAAAATACTGGGCTTTTCATTTGATTGACATCCGAGACAATTGCTGTATTTTTAGACATTTTTAATAGATCAATTGCCATATAAGACCCATTTTAAAAACAGAAACCAAAAAAAAGACCTATTATCGTTTTACTAAGGTAGCAAATCTTAGAATTAAAAAATTCAACTGCAAAAATTCGCCGGACTGGACCGGATTGGCATTTTCAAAAACGACTAGTTTCCAGACCCAGTCTCTCAAAAACCGGTCATTTTAATATATAATACTGGAAAAAAATATTGGCCTGAAGATCAAAAAACAAAAAAAAATGCTTCGGATTCCCACACCCGAATTTTTTTTCTGGCTTGGGTCTTCCCATAAACTGTCTTGAAATTTTTTTTATTATCCTACAGAAATTGCAAAATAATTGGACACATTTGCATATGGGTTTATAATAGTCTTATGCCGATTAATTCTTATCATAAGTCCGACAAAATAAATAGCAATTGTCATTAAGATGAAGAAAAGAAAAGCCATATTATTCGGTGATGAGAAGGGCCCTGAATTTGAATATTTTCATCTTTAATAAAAATCGATTATATAGCCAGCGATTATCTAGCCATCATACAAATTCATATTTTGATAAAATGTAATGCAGAATCCTAAACCGGTTTCTATGCAAATTAGGTAATGTTGTGTAGTTAAAGAAATCGGATATTGCTTTTAGTATGCAAAATCCCAAAAAAAAACAAGATTTTAATTTTCTAATATTTCTCAAAAACTATTCTGATCACCCGATCAAAGCGGGTGAAAAAACGTCAGATCTATTACCGCAAAATTTGTAATTTAAAAAACCCTTTTTTAAAAATGGAGCAAAGTGCCAAAAGATAAGTAAAAAATAAGCACAAAAATCAAAAAAAAGTATAAAAATTTGGTGCTTTTTATGCAAAAATTTTATCAGTTATCAATAAATTCTCAATTTTTTAGGAACAAAAAATCGAGAAACATGCACCTAAAAAGGCATAAAAAAAATCGCAAAATAGGCATTCAATGGGCACAAAAATCCTCAAATAGGCTCTCTGCGGAGCAAAAAAAATATTATTATCGTTTTTTAGGTAGCAAAATGCGTAAAAACTTAATTCAAGCGTTAATGTTTATACGCCAGCCGAACAAAGTTTTCCGCTGAACGAAATTACGCCCAAATTGAACGAGAAGCGTTGTCTTTGATCTTCGCTGTTCAAAAATTTCACAGGATGATTTACGGTCGTAATTTTACTCTGTTAACGGATCATAAGCCTCTCTTGGCTATTTTCGGTAATAAAAATGGGATCCCGATCTACACGGCTTCCCGATTGCAGCGTTGGGCCCTAATTTTGTCCAATTATGATTTTACAATAAAATATGTTAAATCCGCTAATTTTGGACAGGCCGACGTTTTGTCTCGACTGATTTCTGAGCACCGGACAGACGAAGAAGTCATTGTCGCCCACACATCGGACAACCAACGTGGACAGTACCAATCGAGGATGTCACAGCAGTACAACCAACATCATGGCACAAAAAGCCGTTCATTCAATTCAGGAGACTCAGTCTTAGTCTTGAATTATGGTAGGAGTGGTAAGCCATCATGGTTGGAAGGTAAAATTGTGAGTGGTAGTGGTTTGATTTGGAAAATCGAAATTCCAATCCTTGGAATTACCGTAACGCGTCACGTCAATCAAATGCGTTCATTTTCCCCTTACATTTCAAGTAAGATTGTGTCCGATCAGATTCAAGCCGCTCCGCAACAACCAATTCCTCCAATGGCGCCAATTCAAATTGATCAGACACCTGTCCGTGATCAAACTCCTGTCCGTGACCGCACACCCGAACCAGTCAAATCTCCTCGTCCGCAGCGACAGCGCAAGAAGCCAATTCGCTATTCGCCCGGCTAATTGCCACGGACGGTCTTTCCAAAAGAGGGAGATGTTAATTTTTTATTTATTTTCTTGACAAGTTGGATTTGTGCGGGCGAAATTGATAAAAAAAATAGTCATTTTTAGAATTTTTGTGCATAAAGAAAGACACTGGATTTTTCCAATTTTAAACACCTATTTTGGCATTTTAAGCGTTTTTAGCACCTATTTTGCACTTTTTTGACACATATTTTAGTACCTATTTCAGTATTTTTAGCCCCTAATAATCCGGTCTTTACATATAAATGTGTGTAAAAAATCTTTTTCAATACCTTCAAAACCCAAAAATTTCGATTCTCATTCAAAGAAATATTCTCAACCTCTCCCATTTGTTCTAGTGTCCTTTTCCACAGTATTTGGTGTAAAAATTCACAAAGATTCTGAAAAACACAAATTTTCCCACCGCTGCCATTGACAACGTGGGGACATTTGTAAAAATATTGTTATTTTGCTTAAAAAACTGAAAATAAAAAGTACAAAAATTGCTCATTTTTGTGTAAAAATTCCTAAAATTTTTCTCGCCTGTCGTCGCCTGCTGTTGGCACACTGCCTAATGAATGCATTTATGAATTGTTTGCCTATTAGAAATGACTGAATGATTTAATTGGATGGATGGCAAAAAATATTGCGGACATTCGGTCGCCTTAAAATTGCCAAAGCTATGATGACGCAAATGGCATTTCTTGCCCAAAAGATAAGGTAAAAAGCGCTAAGTACAAATTCTCAATTTCCTTAACATTTTTTTTAAATTACGTACAATAAATACACCAATGTTCACAATATAACAAATAAAAATGCTCATTAAATCGTTCGACAAAGCCTTTGAAGCCGCCAAAATTTTCCGAAATCTGTCCTTTAACGCGAAATTCAATTAGTTCGCAAGCTTGTGTGAGAGAGAGTCTCTTTTTATGGTTTTCCATTAAGCTTTTCAACAAAATCCCCAGAGTGACAAAGCACTGGATAAATTTTTATATCCATAAAAGCAACTTAATTTTTATTCACATTATTCACATTTTTTAGTCCATTTATTTTCTGTAATCATTCATATATTTTGTCACTTAATTTCTGTATACCTATATAAATTGTGAGCTAAATCAAACGGTGCCATGACGTTCTTCAAAAAACCATCAAATGAAAATTTTTTTGATATAACTTTGCTCAAAAGTTTTTATTAATTTCATTCGATAGCCTTAATTGTTTTCTATTATCCTGCAAAATTTCAAAAAGTTTTGTTAAGTTTCAAGAATGTTATGAAAAAGCGGATGTGGCTCTAGGACAGGGGTATGACCGAAAAATTTTCAAAATAAGAACATCAAGGACAAAAAATTATTGAAAAATTTTACGAAATTGGAAAAAATTAGCAAAATTCATATAATCGGTTAAAAAGCGCAAATTTGTTCGATAAATCTGTTAACAATTTGCAATCAAATTTTTAAAAATTTCCCGCCGGCGCCTATCGGCACCGCCGGACTCCAAAAACTCTTGTTTAATGTTCGTAGTAAAATTTAGAACGAATCTATATTAGTATTTTAGTAAAAAAACATGGTTTTTATTGATTAAAAAACTTTTCAAAAAACCCTGATCCGTATACGGGTCCGTATTTTTCCTGCATACGTACTTATACGGAGTAAGGGTTTTTAGTCCGTAAGTCTGTAGTCCGTATGGATGCCTAGTCCGTAGTTCTGATCCTGATCCGTATTTTCGCCAAATGTCGCTCTTTAGAAAAAATTATCAACATTTCAAACTTTACATACAATTTCCTGTCAGATTTAATACAATACTTCAAGAAATATCTTATTTTTTCTTACCAAAAAAGTCATTCTTAAGGGTGTAAATATTTTCGTCTTTTTCGTCCAATTTTGCTCTGACGAAAACGAAACGAAAATCCAAAATTTAAAAACCGAAAACGAAACACGAAACGAAAAAACTTTGGTAGACGAAAACGAAACACGAAAACGAAACTCAAAAAGTGCCGAAAATGTAGGACGAAACGAAATTTCGTCCATCACTGATTGGAAGAGTGCCAAACTGGGCGGGTCCGGAATTTTGTCCAACACTTCGCTGGGCTGTTCAGTCATAATTTGGTCAATTTGTTCCGCCTTTTCGTGCACAGTCAATGTGCCATTGTTTTGTATTGCTTCCAGTTGTGCCGCAACATCTTTTGGCAAAAGTTTCAAAATTAATGGCTGATTCCAACAACATTTCGGTAAATTATAGGGAAAATAATTTTCTTAATTTGGGTTTTCAGTTTTATTTGTCATTCAAAGATGTAAATCCCAACTGGCCGCTGATCAGCTGTTCGTTTGTCAATGGAAGCATCGCCGTATTTGGAATCATTTTCAATTTGTCTGTTATTTGGGTAACAGTTCAGACAAAGTGGGCAATTAAATTAATTGGATTGAAAATTAATTAATTTGTTTTTCATATTAAGGTCATTCCGTGGCACCGTTAATTACCTTTTGGCTCTTTGCTCCTTTTTTGAATTGCTTCATCAACCTGGCCATTTTCTTTTTGTGTATACCGCATTTTCTGGCCAAAATTTAATTGAATATCGTTTGGCATCAAAGATTGAATTCATCCCAATATTTGGAATTGGTAATAATTCGGGGCCGGAAAAAACATCACAAATTTACGGCACGAAAAATGCTATTTTTCTAAATTGGTGCAGTGCAGCCAGGGATGCCGCGGAGTTCCGATTTCCGACATTTTTTGGAATGCCATCCCTGGTGCAGACCTTTTGAAAATTTTCTGCATTTTGTATTTTTAAAAACCTACAGGTTATCATTATGAGAAAAATTTCAAAAATTTCGTACTAAAAATTCAAAAATTTTACGGAATTGTATTTTTTTTTTAAATTTAGAGTGGATAAACTTTAGAATTGGGCCCGCTAAAAAACGCCAAAAACTAGAGATTGATTAGAACTAATTTTGGGCGGTTTTTTAGCGAACGCTATTCTAAAATACAGCGCCTTTAGGTTCATTTAACTGAGCAAAAAAGTGCTTGTCAGAAAAATTTAAACCCAATTTATCAATTCCTAAAATTTTGGCCTCTTATCTGAAGGAGACGGGTGGATGGTATTTCGTATTTCATAAAGCCGAAATTCTATGAGATTTGGTCAGGATCCCTCCAACCCAAGTTGTTTATTGAAATTGCTTCAACATTAATTTAGGTGGTATTACGCCGGCAATGTTTTTCACTGGCATTGATCGATTGATTGTGATAATTTTCAATGAAATGTAAATTTCACAAAGAAATCCCTCAAAAATTTATTGTTTTTTCAGGCACTCCAAATTCAAAATTCGCCTGTATTTAGGCTCAATGACAATTTTTTCTGTATTATATGGTTGCTGTAACTGTATCAATGTGTTTTATTTCGCAAAATTAGATGGTGATCAGTTGATCACTGGTTGCCTTGCTGACTTTTATTTGGTACAAATTAAAAAAAGGGAATTTTTAGCATTTTTTTCGCCAAAATGACAAATTTTCAGCTTTTTTGATCAAATTTTAAAAAAATTTCAGTCAATGTAGTGTTCGACTATGCCGACAAATGCAGCCAGGAAAAATATGAAAATTCAACAAAATCTTGATAATAAAATTAGCTCAATATTTTATAAATAAACAATAGGTTTTTTCATTCGAGTTTAATTTTACAAAAACTGCGAAATTTAACTCACATTTTGGGAAAAATATGTTTAATTTTGGATTTTTAGTCGTCACTTTTTTATGGCCACATTTACAATTTTATTAAATTTTAGCATACCAATTCATTCTTTAACATGACATTTTTCTACATCTTCGTAGCGACTTGTATTATATATTTGTTTGTTGGAATTGTGATCAAATTTAAATCAGCTGGTAATAAAATGAAAAATTGACACACAAATTTTAATTGCCCTAATTAAGGTTTGCCCTCATCTGAGACGATCAACCATCGAGTTTTCCGATCACTTTGTTGCATTCTCACAGTGAATGTTGGCGGCTATTTGATCACAATGCTTTATGGCGGTTTGATCAAGCCTTCAATTTCGTCACCGATCACAGCTTGGTTTTGGCATATAATCACCGCAATTCCATTGAACTTTGGCGGGGCATCGAATGGGCCAATTTTATATTTGACAAGGTGTATTTTTTAAATTCTAAAATATTTAAATAGATATTTTTATATACATATTTTAGTACGGAGTATCGTCGGGCATTTCAAACGGAGTTTCCATTTGTGTTCAAACGAATTTTAAATCAAAATCGTATGGCACCACAGCAAAATGTCCAGATTACACGCATGTTTCCAGTCATGAACACTTCATCTCAACGATAAAATTGTCTCGGAAAAGCTACAGACATCTGATCACCAGGGCTACTTTTTTTTATGTAAATACATGTTTGTTTTCCTGGCTTCTCCATGCTCTATCTAAATAGTAGGAAAAACACTTAATTTTTTGTGTTTGCGAACAAAAGTTGGGACTTTTATTTACATATTTTGGACTTTTCGTGCATATTTTCATTCTTTTTACATATTTTGAGAATTTTAAAAAATTTAGAAAAATATCTTGTGAAAAAATAATTTTTTTTTTTGAAAAAGTACCCTTAAAACAGGAACCGCTCAGTTGGGCCGTCACGTTTGGACCGGCACGGTTGGGCCCCAGCATGCTTTTCCACCCACTATAGCTTTTTTCTTTGTTATCCAAATCCAACAATCTTGGTATCATTCGAAAGCTCTTAACATGCTTTATTAGCCTTACTAAAAAAAAAAAAAAGTTTTAAGCCTGGAAAAAATTTATTAAGAAAAAATTAAAAAATTTCGACTTTTTGCAATTTTCATAATATAACTTTTTTGGTAATTGTCTAATCGCTAAGCAATAGCTTAGAAAAAGCTTCAAAACATGTTAAGCTTTCGAATGATACCAAGTTTATTGGATTTGATGACAAAGAAAAAGCTCACCAATCCCTCACGTACATTCGTTCCAAAAAATCTTTCTGAATTTTTTTTCAATTTTTCGGGGATTTATTGACCACGGATTTCAACTCTTCCCCCTACGATTTCTCGGGAGAGATTTCTCGATCTCTCGCTTCTTCAGTTTGTATCGTATATTGATCCCAAAAAACTAATAAATTTATTTGTAAATTTTATGCGATTTGGTGGCCACGGATTTCACCTAATCCTCCCATCACCTGTGGGTCTCAGTTCTCATGGTTCAATTCAATGCCTAAATTCCAATACTATTATTGTTCGAATTTTTGTTAGTGATAGTCAAATGAGCATTCCCTGCCCACTTCTAATGCCTATAAAAAGCCCACCAATTTGTCGTATATCATCCAAAAATAATAAATATACCACGGATTTCATCTCATCTTACCATCACCCATTTGTCGGTCTCAGTTCTCGAGGTTCAAATATAGGCCTAAGTTCTCGGGAACTTTCTCATTAGTCTCAGTTTTCGAATCTATAGTAGATTTACTATTTTAAATTCTCGGCTAAAAATTTTCGAAGAAGCAGCTAATTTTGAAATTCTTCTGGTGGCGTCTATCAGCACCCACCATCGTTAAATGCTTCCTTTAAAAATCTCGGAAATAGCGTGCTATAAAAAACTGCTGCAATGAGTAGAAAAAATTCACGCCGAGCCAAAAGATAAAAAAAAACATGAAACTTTTTGTTAATTTTCCTAAAAATTTTGGGGTGATCTGGGAATTGAACCCAGGACCTCTCGCACCCAAAGCGAGAATCATACCACTAGACCAATCACCCGAATGCTTTTCCTCGGGGGCATACGCAATTTATGATCTCATAAGCGCGCATTTACAGCAAATAATGGAACGACTGAAGAAACAGTCATTTTTCATTAATCATCATTTTGTGCATTAATTTGACTAAATAATAATGAATTTTGAACCTAAATTAAAAAAATAGATTAGCGACCCCCAATTCTTTATGATTGCCGAATTTTCGATCACCAAAAACGATTTAATGCACAAAAAAAGTGAAAAAGGCAACCAATAAATGTAAAACATCTTCACAGGCAGCGAAAACTTTCAACAAAAGGGCGAACCGCCCACTTTGGCGCAAGCCATAAAAATGTAGTTGATCTGGCTATTTTGGCGCCGCACAGCATATATTTTTTAAATAAATATAATTATTCGAAAATTTTGCAGGCTAATAGAGTACAATGAAACCTTTAAATGATAATAAATAGGACTTCAATTTTTAAGCTATATGAAGCTTCTAGGATATATTTCTATATCCATATTTTCCATATTTCGCATTTATGTCCAATTTGTCCATATTTTGGCATTTTTCCAAATAGAAAAACTGATCATGAAATAAATCTTTGAATTAGTCGCTCAAAAATTTAATCACAATTATCAGCAGCAATTTTGTGCCATCCAACAATTCTGACCTGTTTTCTAAAATAAACGGTCAAATTCCCGATTTCGAATATGACCCCGAAGCCGATTCGACGTTTGCCTTGTGGTACGAACGCTTCGGTCCCTTCATTGAGAAGGACGGTCAAGTGCTGGACGACGACATGAAAGTGCGGTTGGTCTTGGGAAAGTTGTCGCCCCCGGATTACATTCGTTTTGAACAACAAATTCTTCCAGGAAAAGCGTCTGATCTGACTTTCCAGGAATGCATCGGCAAACTGAAAACTTTGTTTTCAGACACAAAATCAATTTTTGTGCGCCGTTTTGAGTGTTTTCAGCTGGCATGTGCGCCGACTCAAAACGTGCTGGACTTTGGCGCGATTGTCAACGCCCGTTGCGAGCGAGCCGAAATGACGCTGTCGAAAGAGGAAGTCAAGTGCATGATCTTCATTTCAGGTTTGACAGACGCACATAAGGACTTGCGGCAGGAGTGCCTCCGGCAGTTGGAAAAGGCAAGAGCCGCAACGCCGCCTCAGGACATTAAGCTGGAAAAGCTTCTCGAGGAGTGCCGCGCCATCCTGTCGCTCAAAAACTCGTCCGCTGCGCTCGCAAATCCAGGCCAAGTCCATGCAATTTCAACCCGACCACAAAAACTTGGGGATGGGTCTTCAAAAAAGCATTCCAAACCCAACAATTTTCGTCCTAGCCAACAAAATTCGGGAAATTCAAATGTTACCAAAACATTTACAGGCAAATACCAACATTCTCAGGCACCAGTTAGTCAAAAGTGTAAGCGGTGTGGTCAAGCACACGCGGTGCGAGACTGTTTATTTCCTGTGGACGTCAAATGTTTTGGATGTCGAAAGCAAGGGCACACAAGAAATATTTGCCCCAATTCAGCTCATCAACGTGTTCAATCACACGTCGTGGTTTCGACTTTCAGTGTGAATGGTGCGACCAAAGAATGGATATGGATTCCATTACAAGTCAATGGCCACCAGATCAAACTTGCAGCCGATTCGTGTTCACATTTGTCGATCATACAGCTTCCGGTTTGGCAAAGTTTGGGCGAACCGAGGTTGGAAAAAGTTGGTAAATTAGTGGGTTCCTTTTCGGGCCACAAATTGAAGTTGTTGGGAAGTTTCAAGTGTGACGTTCTGTTCAGAGGAGTCACAATGCGGCTTGAACTTTCAGTGGCAGACACCGAAGCGCCGAGCATCATGGGATTGGATTGGATCATTCCTTTCGAGCGTGCCACCCAACAGCCAATTGCCACGACTTTGGAGCAGCAGTCGCCCATTGTCAACAGTGTGCAACCAACAAATGATCCGGTCAAATTGGAAGGGCAAATCAAGGCTTCCTTCCCGAAGGTGTTTCAACCTGGCCTCGGACATTGTGTGAAGACGAAGGCCACGCTGCATTTGAAGCAAAATGTGAAGCCAGTGTTCTGCCGTGCGCGACCTGTGCCGCATGGAGTCCAAGCAGCAGTCGACGAAGAATTGGACCGACTTTTGGACTCGGGAGTGCTGAAGCCCATTGATTTTTCGCGCTGGGCAGCTCCCGTTTTGGCAGTTCGTAAGAAAAGTGGTAATGTGCGGATTTGCATTGACTTTTCTACGGGACTAAACGATGCGCTGGAGTTGAACAGGCATCCCCTTCCGCGGACCGAAGACATTTTTCATGCTCTGCGTGGAGCCAAAGTGTTTTCGCAGCTTGATTTGCGTGATGCTTATCTGCAGGTCGAACTGGACGAAAGTTCAAAGCAGTTAGTCGGCATCAACACGCACCGCGGACTTTTTCAATATCAGCGTCTTCCTTTTGGCATAAAATCGGCCCCGTCTATTTTTCAGAAAGCGATGGACCAATTGACGTCGGGTATTCCAGGCGTGTTTGCCTATTTAGACGACATCATCATTGCTTCGGCCGATCACTCACAGCATGTTGCTGCTCTCATTGAACTGTTTCCCGAATTCAGGACTATGGATTTCGAGTTCAATTGGACAAGTGCCACTTTTTGAAGGCTGAATTGAAGTTTCTCGGACACGTTGTCTCGTCCGATGGTCTGAAGCCCGATCCCGCTCGATCCGATGCCATCCGTAATATGCCGTCACCGCATGACATTGGCACTTTGCGCTCCTTCCTGGGTGCGCTCAACTATTACGGTCGGTTTGTCAAGGAAATGCGCGATTTGCGTGCACCTTTGGATCTGCTCTTGAAGAAGGACACTCCTTGGTTTTGGGGTCCTGATCAGCAGAAGGCTTTTGATCAGGCCAAACAGGTTCTTCAATCGGATTTGTTGCTGACGCAGTATGATCCTAGTTTGCCGATCATTGTCGCTGCGGACGCAAGCCAAAGTGGAATCGGAGCCACGATCAGCCATGTGTTTCCAAACGGAGTGGAGCGCGTCATCGACCACGCCAGCCGAACGCTCACTCCCGCTGAACGAAATTACGCCCAAATTGAACGAGAAGCGTTGTCTTTGATCTTCGCTGTGCAAAAATTTCACAGGATGATTTACGGTCGTAATTTTACTCTATTAACGGATCATAAGCCTCTCTTGGCTATATTCGGTAATAAAAATGGGATCCCGATCTACACGGCTTCCCGATTGCAGCGTTGGGCCCTAATTTTGTCCAATTATGATTTTACAATAAAATATGTTAAATCTGCAAATTTTGGACAGGCCGACGTTTTGTCTCGACTGATTTCTGAGCACCGGACAGACGAAGAAGTCATTGTCGCCCACACATCGGACAACCAACGTGGACAGTACCAATCGAGGATGTCACAGCAGTACAACCGACATCATGGCACAAAAAGCCGTTCATTCAATTCAGGAGACTCAGTCTTAGTCTTGAATTATGGTAGGAGTGGTAAGCCATCATGGTTGGAAGGTAAAATTGTGAGTGGTAGTGGTTTGATTTGGAAAATCGAAATTCCAATCCTTGGAATTACCGTAACGCGTCACGTCAATCAAATGCGTTCATTTTCCCCTTACATTTCAAGTAAGATTGTGTCCGATCAGATTCAAGCCGCTCCGCAACAACCAATTCCTCCAATGGCGCCAATTCAAATTGATCAGACACCTGTCCGTGATCAAACTCCTGTCCGTGACCGCACACCCGAACCAGTCAAATCTCCTCGTCCGCAGCGACAGCGCAAGAAGCCAATTCGCTATTCGCCCGGCTAATTGCCACGGACGGTCTTTCCAAAAGAGGGAGATGTTGGATGTGTTGATATTTAATATTATTAAGTTTCGACACGAATACTTTTATTGATTAGTTATTTGTTGATGGGTCCTCTCCCATCGACTCATTCTTTGCATTTGTGTTATTTTGCAATTCGGTGTTTATTTTCGGACTCTCTAATTTGACTCCGTCGTTATTTTATTATTATTTTGTGATTCTAATTTTATTGTTTATTCATTTAATAAATTTATCTTGTTTGTGTGTTAGCAAAACACAACAAGATAAGGCTGCTGAATTTGTGCGCGACTTGGTTGAAAAGAATGTGCTTGGAAAAGTGGCAGGATGGTGGCTCATTCAACAACACCAAAAGCGTGGTGAATTTTTTAAATAAAAATTCAAATTTAAAACATTAATTTAATTCTGTATACAATTTTGTTATGTTCATGCTTCTTTTGGCTTGTCCTCTTGCAATGATTGAACATATTCTTCCAATTCAGTTTCTTTTTCATCCAACGACTTTCCTTTTTGACGGAGTATTTGCTTTATGTGATTTTTCACCTAAATAATTTGTATAATTTAATTTATGAGGTAAATAATTTAAAATTAAATGTATAAAGGGTAATAACTTATAATGTGAGAATTTAAATTTTTATCAACTCGTAAACCAGTTCGGCCCGGCAATTCAAAATCCCGGTTTGACTGGCTTTGAAGATGTCGGGACCGGGAATCGGTTTCTTTTGGAATTAACACCCCTGCCCGACTAGGCGGATTTGCAAAATTGTGTTTTGTCTCTATTTATAACTAATTTTCTGATGGAAAAACGAACATATGGCGGATTTTATATTACAGAGTTAGTTTAAAGCATTAATTAACACAAATAAATGAAAACAATCACTCACATTCATTGGAAGCAGGGATGTGCGAAAATTACAAAAAAAAATTTTCGTATACGAAAACGAAACGAAAAAATGCATTCGACACGAAAACGAAACACGAAACGAAAAAAGAAATTTTGAAAACCGAAAACGAAACACGAAACGAAAAAATTTTGACGGACGAAAACGAAACACGAAACGAAAAAAGAAATTTTGAAAACCGAATATGGCTGTCACATTAATGTCGAATATGTATTTGGTCAGAAGGCGTGCAAATAAAAATACCCATTTTCGTATGAAACGAAACGAAAAAACGAAAATTTTTTAAATATATTCAATTTTAATTAAGAACTTTAAAATTGTATCCTCTAACTGATGAATTAAGATCCTAGTAGGTGAAAAAGCGGATGTGGCTCTAGGACAGGGGTATGACCGAAAAATTTTCAAAATAAGAACATCAAGGACAAAAAATTATTGAAAAATTTTACGAAATTGGAAAAAATTAGCAAAATTCATATAATCGGTTAAAAAGCGCAAATTTGTTCGATAAATCTGTTAACAATTTGCAATCAAATTTTTAAAAATTTCCCGCCGGCGCCTATCGGCACCGCCGGACTCCAAAAACTCTTGTTTAATGTTCGTAGTAAAATTTAGAACGAATCTATATTAGTATTTTAGTAAAAAAACATAGTTTTTATTGATTAAAAAACTTTTCAAAAAACCCTGATCCGTATACGGGTCCGTATTTTTCCTGCATACGTACTTATACGGAGTAAGGGTTTTTAGTCCGTAAGTCTGTAGTACGTATGGATGCCTAGTCCGTAGTTCTGATCCTGATCCGTATTTTCGCCAAATGTCGCTCTTTAGAAAAAATTATCAACATTTCAAACTTTACATACAATTTCCTGTCAGATTTAATACAATACTTCAAGAAATATCTTATTTTTTCTTACCAAAAAAGTCATTCTTAAGGGTGTAAATATTTTCGTCTTTTTCGTCCAATTTTGCTCTGACGAAAACGAAACGAAAATCCAAAATTTAAAAACCGAAAACGAAACACGAAACGAAAAAACTTTGGTAGACGAAAACGAAACACGAAAGCGAAACTCAAAAAGTGCCGAAAATGTAGGACGAAACGAAAACGAAACGAAATTTCGTCCATCCCTGATTGGAAGAGTGCCAAAACTGGGCGGGTCCGGAATTTTGTCCAACACTTCGCTGGGCTGTTCAGTCATAATTTGGTCAATTTGTTCCGCCTTTTCGTGCACAGTCAATGTGCCATTGTTTTGTATTGCTTCCAGTTGTGCCGCAACATCTTTTGGCAAAACTTACAACACATCGGACGGAATTTGTTGGAACTAAAATGCAAAAACGGCAGTTTTTTTTCATTAAATATTTTATAATTTATAAAATTTCATATTCCCTATATAAGAATAATATACCCCAGTTTCAAGCTTAAAAACTAATTTAAGACTTTCTACCGAATGTTACGGGTCGGGAATGGGGTCAATCGACGTGGAATTTTAAGGGCTATAAGGAAAAACTATCGGCATCCCAATCGGTTTAGAACTGTTCGAACTGCATTCGAAGAACAAGTCAAAAAATCACACTTTTTTGAATGTCCCATTTTTGAACGCTTTTTGTATGCCTTAAAAGTGGTCAAATCAAAAAACAAATATGTTTGTGCACATCTACAAACTCTTGGCTTTCGAATGATACCAGGGTTGTTTTGGTCCGGGTCCGGGAAGTGCCCTAAAAAGGGATTACAAGCACTTTTGGTCGGGATTTCTTCCAAAAAAGAAGGAAAAGGAAAAGGGAATTAAACGGGGAGGAGGCAAGCGACCCGGTGGTCAAGTGGTTAGTGTGCTTGCCTTTGGTCATGGGGTGTTGTGGGTTCGAGTCCCATTAATTTATGGGATTTTCCCGTCAAATATTATATTTAAATTATTCGTTTTAAAATTTGTTTTTAATGTTTTTCTTATAAGAATTTTATGAGTGAGTTAAAAGAGAAAGAAAGGCATAATAAAAAATATGGAGCAAAGTACTTTTGAATAAAAATTGATTACTTTCCTTTCTTTCCTTTTTTTATATGTAATGCACACTCGCCAGTGGTCTTTAACCTCGCCTTTTCAATAAGCAAAAAATGTCTCCTCCTTTTCTTTCCCCAGTTCATTATCAATTGTTTCCATTTACATCATCAACCTTTTTACTGCTCCTACTTTTATTCAATAAATATTTCCAACTAAATTATTGCTGTTTTAATAGCATAAATTTTTAGTTTTTGCCTTTGGTGGTGGTGGGCGACGGCTCGGGTCCCACCTATTCTGGGTGTTTTCATCCATTATTTTATTACATTTTTTGAATGATTTTATTTTTTTAAAATTAATTAAGTTTATTAAAAATAATTTATTTTAAATATTAAAAATAATAATTCTTTCTTCCTAATTTAACCCAAAAATCTATTGTTTGACCTTTTTTGTGCAAAATCATTTAAAAAATGGAGACAAATTAATAAGTTACCTAAACATAAAATTATAAATATTTTATGCCAAGAATTTGCATGATGAGGATGAAGAATTAGGGCGGAAGCAGTCAAATTTCGGATATTACCGAGTGTGAGTTTTATCAAATTTAAATATAAAGCGAAAATTTAAGTCTTAAAAGGCAATTAAGAGGAAAATTTCAGAAAAATTGTATGAATAACATCAAATGATTTCTTGAAATATTCGTAAAAAGACTCAACGAAAATGTTGCACAGCGTTTTGACCTCTCTACGGTAGTGAAACAATTTGGCAAATTTTTTTTTGAATTAATTAACTAATAGAGAGAGGAAATCATTTGGAATTTATTATTGAAAAATAAAATAAAATATTTTTAATAGTTTGGCAATTTTTCATTTTACAAATCTTAGAAATATATAAATTTTTAAAATTCACACAGCACTTGACAACATACGCTTGTGAAATTGGACCAAAAATGGCACGACACGGCCAAAGTGTGTTCCTTTGACAAACAATTGAATCTGAAATGTTTTGCCGATAAAAAGTAATTACACAAATAATTAATTAATCGTATAAACAATTAATTTTTAAATCCTAATTTAAGCTGTGCAATTAAAGAAGAGGAACAGAAAGCGGAAGAGAAAGTGGAAGAGGAACAGAAAGTGGAAGAGAAAGTGTAAGAGGAACAGAAAGCGGAAGAGAAAGTGGAAGAGGAACAGAAAGCGGAAGAGAAAGTGGAAGAGGAACAGAAAATGGAAGAGAAAGTGGAAGAGGAACAGAAAATGATATTAAGCAATGGTTACGGTATTGAGAAATACTGTGAGAAACTGAAAAGCGAAAATGTTGTCCGACAAATCATTTGTTAATGAAAAGTTATGAAGTGAATTAGCAAGATAACAGCCGATTAACCTTGTCAGAAAATGTGTATAAAGATGAAACTTTTAAATTTTGCACAAAATCTGAACGAACTTTTGTATAAATTATGAAAATCAAAAATATTTATTAAAATTCTGATACTTTTGTAGAAGCACAGGAAAACAAGGATTAGAAATAGTATAATCAAGATTTGAAATTTTAAATTGATTAATAATTTAATGTAAATCCATGAATTTTAATTTCTTTACTTTTTCAAAGCACTTTTGTTTTACTATAGCTTTTAAGAATGAGTAACAATAATGTATAAATGAGGTGGATAAGAAGCTTTAAATAAAACTAAATTACAAAAATTGCCAATAATCATATAAAATAGGAAAATAATTACTCGTAAAATTATAAAAAATATTTTGTATTTTTTGTTTGAATAAGGTGCGTCCAAGAAAAAACATAACTACTCATAAAAATAAAGACTCTAACAATATAATTGTTATAAAATTAAAAGTAAGTATTTGCGTATTTACATTTTACTTAGTTTCCAAAAGAAATATTTCCATTATTTGCTGTAAATGTGCGCCAAGAGGAACAGAAAGTGGAAGAGAAAGTGTAAGAGGAACAGAAAGCGATTGGTCTAGTGGTATGATTCTCGCTTTGGGTGCGAGAGGTCCTGGGTTCAATTCCCAGATCACCCCAAATTTTTAGGAAAATTAACAAAAAATTTCATGTTTTTTTTATCTTTTGGCTCGGCGTGAATTTTTTCTACTCATTGCAGCAGTTTTTTATAGCACGCTATTTCCAAGATTTTTAGAGGAAGCATTTAACGATGGTGGGCGCTGATAGACGCCACCAGAAGAATTTCAAAATTAGCTGCTTCTTCGAAAATTTTTAGCCGAGAATTTACAATAGTAAATCTACTATAAATTCGAAAACTGAGACTAATGAGAAAGTTCCCGAGAACTTAGGCCTATATTTGAACCTCGAGAACTGAGACCGACAAATGGGTGATGGGAAGATGAGATGAAATCCGTGGCCACCAAATCCTCGTAAAATTTACAAATTATATTTATTATTTTTGGATGATATACGACAAATTGGTGGGCTTTTTATAGGCGTTAGAAGTGGGTAGGGAATGCTCATTTGACTATCACTAACAAAAATTCGAACAATAATAGTATTGGAATTTAGGCCTAGAATTGAACCACGAGAACTGAGACCCACAGGTGATGGGCAACTCGAAAATTATTTATTTTAGAATTATA
>CP049709.1:20708323-20736184 GCA_004148225.2 Heterodera glycines | reverse complement strand
TCATTTCCAAATTCTCATATTCCTAAACTATGAGGATCGCTTAGCGGCCAATAGATGCTTTTTGCACGCCCCAAATTATATCTCCCACTAGAGCCAGCGTTGAAAGCGCCCCCGGCGCTTTCACAGGGCCCGCAGGGCCCTGGTTATTTTTTTGATCCTTTTAAATGAATTATAAAAAAGGAGAATTCTATTATTATTATTAGCGAATTTTATGAAAAAATCGGATTTTAAATATTAAAGCAGTTTTGCAAGGGCTATAAGGAAATTGCTTAACTAGTTCGATCGCGTCAGAACTGTTCGAACTGTGTTCGAAAAATGACTCAAACATAGCACTTTTTTGACAATGCCATTTTTTGAACGTTTTTTGCATACCTTAAAATTGGTCAAACCAAAAAATGAAACAATTTCTTCCAATCTACAAAGCCTGGGCTTTCGAATGATACCAGGGTTGTTTGGGTGCGGGTCCGGGAAGTGCCCTAAAAAGGGATTACAAGCACTTTTGGTCGGGATTATTTTTACTTAAGAAGGACTTTAATTTTTTTATTTTTATTTTTGCAGGCAAGTAAATGTACTTTTTAGTACCTTGTGTGGTTGCCTTTGGTCATGGGGTGTTGTGGGTTCGAGTCCCATTAATTTATGGGATTTTCCCGTCAAATATTATATTTAAATTATTCGTTTTAAAATTTGTTTTTAATGTTTTTTCTTATAAGAATTTTATGAGTGAGTTAAAAGAGAAAGAAAGGCATAATAAAAAATATGGAGTAAAGTACTTTTGGATAAAAATTGATTACTTCCCGCACATAATTACAACGCTATGTAATGCACACTCGTCAGTGGTCTTTAACCTCGCCTTTTCAATAAGCAAAAAATGTCTCCTCCTTTTCTTTCCCCAGTTCATTATCAATTGTTTCCATTTACATCATCAGTTTTTTACTGCTCCTACTTTTATTCAATAAATATTTCCAACTAAATTATTGCTGTTTTAATAGCATAAATTTTTAGTTTTTGCCTTTGGTGGTGGTGGTCGACGGTTCGGGTCCCACCTATTCTGGGTGTTTTCATCCATTATTTTATTAAATTTTTTGAATGATTTTATTGCATGTGCCCGCATTTAAAACTCCAACTTGAATCCAATTATTCTCTCCAATTTTGCTTAACAGGGGACTGCCGCTGTCGCCCTTTAAAAATCATTTTGATTTAATGTATAATTAATTTCAGAATTAATTTAATTATTAAATTTCTTATTAATGCATTCACCGTTTCTGTTTGGCTTGGCTCGGGCACAACGCAAATTTTGTCTTCTTTATCAAAATCTATCATTTCTTTTAAAATGGAACTCAGTTGGTTATCATAACCACCATCATCATCATTGCGTAAAGCATTGAAATTTTTAGCTTAATAAATGTATAGTAATATGTTTTTAGAAATGAATAAATTAATAATGTTTTTTAATTTAAAAAATTAAGTATTATTTCATCTATGTATTATATTAAAATTTTTATGAATTTAAATTTTATATTTCACCCCATTTTAAGTTTTGCCCTCAAAATAAGTATAAATTATAAACCTGGCATCATTTCTATTTAAAAAACTATCTACCCATATTACATTTCTGAAAGTTTGTGTGAACGGGACAGGTGCTAGGTCGTTTCCTAAAAACCGCCAAATGGGCGTTTCCTAAAAACCGCCAAATGGGCGTTTCCTAAAAACCGCCAAATGGGCGTTTCCTAAAAACCGCCAAATGGGCGTTTCCTAAAAACCGCCAAATGGGCGTTTCCTAAAAACCGCCAAGTGGTAGGAAAACAAAAAAATGTAAGACATATAAATTCTTAACTTGGTCCATTTTCAACCATGAGTTTCAAAAAAGTTCTAGGCCGAACGAACATAACAAACACTGCTGGGAATGGTGGCACCCCTTTGTTTGTTGACAGCCCGTCCGGCAGGGGCGACAGTGGTGTCAATTCACGCAGAATTGTGGTCAGATTTTCGGTTGTTTTTAAAATTAAGCATTTGTTTAAGCTACGATCCAAACATATATGCCAAATCGAAGAGAGACTTTACAAAGTGCTTTCCGATTATTCTCAGCGTCCTTGGCCCTTAAAGAACCAAGGTGGGTTTTGAATATTTTCAGCCATTTTTCAAATTTTAATTGTCAATTTTAGCTAAACATAATTGGACTCGCTGCAAGGGCGATTGCGATTGTACGTCTGCTGCTCAATGTCAACAGAATGCGCAGGCCTACATTGCCTCTGCAAAATATGACCGTGAATTTACCCCAAAGAAGACAATGCCGTTGAAATTGACGAAGATGGCAAAACAGTGTCATCATAAACATGCTTGTGCTTCTTCTGGGACAAATCACAGGGTGGATTAGATTAGGGTACCTCAATTATCTTTTCATTTCAGGTTGATTATTATGACAGCGGTCAATTCGGCGATGCAAACTGTCAGCATTGTGGTGCTGTTTTGCTACACCAACCAATGCCAATGCCGAATAAGCAAATGGGCCGAACGGTTGACGAAAAAGTGATTGGTTCCTCACTCTAACAAATAAATGAAATCCCATTTCTTAATGGTATTTTATTACCTCAATTAAAGCTAAATCAGGTTTAGCTATATGTATGATGTCCTCATTCGTGAATGTGTCTTTTAAAACCACAGAAATGGCATTTTCTTTGAATTTGACAATTTTATTGCGTATTGTGTGCCTTTGGAGAATGGATACCGTTAAATATAATGGTGATTATAGAGTTAAGCTTTTACATGGTATTTTATTTTTAAGGCGAGTTTTCGTTCATGCTAAGCGACCTCGTCTCTCCGCAGGGGCGTCGTCCCTTATTTGCGCAAGTGTATACATTAATGCCTGAGGATGCGCTGTTATTGCGCTCTGAGAATTTATCAGATTCGTTGACAAAAAAATTCAAAATCAAATCCTTGAAAAGTTGGAGTGCTTGATGCGTGAAAACCCCTTTGGTCAAACCTTTGTCACTGCAGGGGCTAAGCTTGCTGAAGCGACTGAACGTCTTGGCGGTACAGTGCCACATTTTCAGGTGTGCTTTTGTAAGTCGAATTAGGATAAAAATGATTTAAGATCGTCTTATTGACCGATCGTGACCTGAAAATGGATGCTGTTCGTAGCCGTAATGACTGTACGGTTATCGAACGTGCAGATGCTCCCACAGCTAAGCAAGTGGCAGTAATATAGGTGCAAGAAGATGGCCTTGCTCCAGAAGTTAATGGTAAAACTTCCACTATTGCTTTATGAATTAAGTTTTTAAGGTTTTTGGCTGAGTGACAAGGCGGGCAAAATGAGGGAGTTGAAAAGCGGAATGCCACAGCTAGACCCCTGTTGCTTCCCGCTGCTTCATCCAAAAGGCACTGCAGGGTGGCGTTGGTTTATGAAGAAGGCAGTTTTGCAAGGGCGTAATGTATGTTTTTTAATCCTATTAATTGCTCACAACCCAACCTTTAAGACTGTTGTTTATTCCTTTGTCTCTCAGATAAGTGCTGCCTTGAGTCTAAACAATGTATCAACGTTTAATGATGACTCTGAACACATTGACGATTTCGAGACCGAATTTGACAACGAGGCTGAACCAGAGAGTGAGCAGGGGCGGCAAGTGGAGAATGATGTACAAAACTATTTCATTTTCTTTTAATTTACTTCAAATTAGGTGGTGGTTGCTCAAAATGATTCTGTTTTTGAACCTGTTTTTGGTGTGAAGACAAAGAAGCGAGAGCTTGGTATCAAGAAAACCGGTCCAGAGGAAAATATTTCCGAGCGGCAATTTTACCGCTATCGTTTGGCGTTACGTGAAAATAGCAAGGGCGCATTCCACTGGCTTTGGTTTGCCCGTCGTTTGGCCGAATTCTTCGTCATTGCTGTCCTCAACCGAATTGAGCGCAACGAGATGGACCATATCAAGGCAATTCAGCAAAGGAAAAATTACCGCCAAAATCTTGCTCGAGATTACATCAAAGCCATTGAGCAAGGACTCGAGCAGCAGTTTTGCAATACGAATCATTTATACGTGTTTTTTAGTTTTCATTTAACGAATTTTTATGAAAAATTTTGCCTTTTCAATATAAGAAAAATTTTAAGTAGATTTTTTTAAATTTGCTTTTAATGATTAGTTATCGGATTAATGTGAAATATCGGTCACTCTGTTGCTTTTAGGTTTGTCACCTTCACCGGAAACCCAAGCTGGCCGGAACTCAAAGAGGCCTTGCAGGGGCGTCAACAATATACGCATCGTGCGGATATTGTATGCAGAATATTTATGGATAAGGCTGCTGAATTTGTGCGCGACTTGGTTGAAAAGAATGTGCTTGGAAAAGTGGCAGGATGGTGCTATAGCGTTGAACACCAAAAGCGTGGTGAATTTTTTAGAAATATTTTACCAATAATATTTTAAATTTAGGCATGCCACATATTCACATGCTTCTTATCCTCCAAGAACAGGAGAGGGTCTTAACACCTGAAAATGTAGACCAATACGTGTTTGCAAGAATTCCTCCGCTTCCACCAATGGAGGACATGTCAGTAGAAGCAAATCAACAGCGCCGACTATGGCATTATGTTACTACAATGATGCTGCATGATTGCAATTCTGCGTGCACTGAGGTCGACGAGCAGGGGCGAACCCGTTGCCGAAAACATTTTCCTAAGCCATATTCTGACTTTACAGAACTCTCAGGTAATTATAGAGCAGTTTGCTGTTTCTTTTCTTCTTAATACCTTTTAGAAGTGCGTTATACAAGCTATGTGCGTTTGCCTGCCGACTTATCTGATTCAACTCTGCTTGCAGGGGCGCACAATGCACAACCAGCTGACTTAAACAATGTTGAACATTTTCTTCCCGAGGACGACCCAGAACGTGATTGGAATGAAGTGCGATATAAGCGAATTCCATCGGAATGGCGCGGAAGGAATATGAGTGGTCCGGCACGATTATATGTAATATTGTTTACCGTATTTTTTCTAATATTATTACTTCAGGAGAAGTGTGGTTTATTCTACCACAAAAGAAGCAAACGCGGCAGGGGCGTCGTGCTTCTTGATGATAGCCGCGTTATACCCTACAATCCATTTCTACTTTTAAAATATGGCTGTCACATTAATGTCGAATATGTATTTGGTCAGAAGGCGTGCAAATATATTTTTAAATATTTGCTAAAAGGTATACCTAAAACCCAGTTTTTCGACTAATACGGGCGTTGAATTTAAGGGTTTGAGAAAGCATACGTAAAGGTTATGCAGCCGCGTAGGGGCGGGGTGTCTACCAATGAAGAAGTCTACGACTACGACGAGGTTGCGGCAACTTTCAAAGTCCGTTACATGACTTCAATGGAAGCATATTTACGGCTCCATTCGTATCGCATTGTTTCCATGTCACACCAAATCTATCAACTTTCAATACATGACGAACTAGGGCAAACAATCGTTATTGAAGAAGGCCATGAAGAGCAAGGGCGCAGGAACATTGCAAATAAAACTCGACTAACAGCCTTTTTTGCTTTGTGTGCGAAGGAAACTTCTGTTTCCGAATTAACTTATAATCGTGTGCCCTATTTTTATTAGTAAGCACAATTAAATCACAAAATCTATGTTTGTATGTTTAAGCTGGAACCAGAAAAACAGCGATTGGGTCAAACGAAAACGTCCGCTGCAAGAGGGTGCAGGGGCGCGGATGTTGGTCCGCGTCTTCACGGTTTCTCCAAAGCGTCATGAATTATTTGCAATTAGGTTAGATACCGCAATAAAACTAAACTAAACAATGCATTACATTTAGAGCTCTTCTTTTGTCTCGACAAGCACCAAAAAGTTTTGTTGATTTGCGCACTGTTAATGGACAAGTGTTAGAGACATTCACTGAAGCCGCCATCCATTTACGACTATTGGAAGACGACTACATTTTTGCTGGGGCGATGCGAGATGCATGTGCAGACAAAATGGATTTGAATAAGCTGCAACACTATTTTGCTTTGTTGGTTGTTCATGGCCGTCCTTCTGATCCGCAAAAACTCTTTGAAGACTTTGTTGACGAGATGAGGCCTCACCGATCTGGAGTTGACGATGATAACCAAATGCGATCGCTCGCAACTCGCAAGGGCGAAGTAATGCGTAATTTGGAATACTATTTCAACTGTATGGATACCTCATGCAGGTAATACCCTTTCATATTTTTCATTTTATTTAAAATTAAGTGAAATTGGTCTTCACGGATTGCCGAATGACTATTCTTTTTCACAACAATCAGCTGTTTTAAGTGAAGCGCGATTGATGACGGACTTTTTTGGTGTTGAAAGTTCCAAACATTGGACACCAGCTCGATTGGTCGTGAACCAGATTAGAAGACTTACCAAAGACCAACGTGAAGCATTTGATCAGATTTCCCAATCAATTAACGGCAAGGGCGAAAACCGGTGTTTCTTTGTTGAGGGTGCAGGCGGATGTGGTATTGTACCGGGTTTTAAACGAAAAATTTATTTGTAAATAGGTAAAACATATCTATACAATTCTCTGATCCGTTGGTGTCTCGCTGGAAAGCCTGAAATTGCTAATAACAATGATCAGGGACGAAATGTGTGTATAATTACTAACTTTATCATTGTTTTTTGTTTAAGCTCCTAAACGGCACTGTGCTTTCAGCTGCAAGCACAGGGATCGCCGCGTTGTTGCTAATTGGGGGTGGGACAGTACACCGGCAGTTCTCCGTACCAAATGACATTGAAGATGATTCAGCGCCGAAAATTGCGTTTGAATCTGCAAGGGCCAAACAACTACGCGCTGTAGAATTAATCATCATTGATGTAATATCGCTTTCGATTTAAATAAGCAAATTATTCTTTAGGAGATAAGCATGTTGAGCAAGAAGGTACTCCGCTACGTCGATCGTCTCATGAGGGATGTTTGTGCCGTTGACAAACCATTTGCTGGAAAAGTGGTTGTTCTTGGCGGAGACTGGAGGCAGTTGACCCCTGTTGTTGAAAATGGCACGCGCGAAGATCAAGTGCAGGAGAGCATTAAAATGGAGACACTTTTCGTTCAACATTTTAAGCAAATAAGGTGTGCTTCTTCTCCTATTTAATATGATTCTATCGTTTTTAGTTTAACGCAAAACATGCGGGTAGTTCCGGGCCAAACTGAATTTCGAGAGTGGCTAAACACCATCGGCAACGGCCTCCCTAATGCAGGGGCGGACAAACAGTTTCGCCTCCAAATGGTCAAGTTTACGTCGCCATGTCAAGGGTTACGCAAATGGAAGGCATCCGTGTGTTTTCACCAAATACCTGCAAGGGCGATAACTGCTATATCCACAACGTAGTTTTTCAAGAATTACTTGGCCTGCCATTGAACACGCTTGCGCCTACCAAACAATTTTTCAACAAAAATACAAATTATGCAGGGGCGCTAAATGAGAATTTGCATGATGAGGATGAAGAATTAGGGCGGAAGCAGTCAAATTTCGGATATTACCGAGTGTGAGTTTTATCAAATTTAAATATAAAGCGAAAATTTAAGTCTTAAAAGGCAATTAAGAGGAAAATTTCAGAAAAATTGTATGAATAACATCAAATGATTTCTTGAAATATTCGTAAAAAGACTCAACGAAAATGTTGCACAGCGTTTTGACCTCTCTACGGTAGTGAAACAAGTTGGCAAATTTTTTTTTGAATTAATTAACTAATAGAGAGAGGAAATCATTTGGAATTTATTATTGAAAAATAAAATAAAATATTTTTAATAGTTTGGCAATTTTTCATTTTACAAATCTTAGAAATATATAAATTTTTAAAATTCACACAGCACTTGAGAACATACGCTTGTGAAATTGGACCAAAAATGGCACTACACGGCCAAAGTGTGTTCCTTTGACAAACAATTGAATCTGAAATGTTTTGCCGATAAAAAGTAATTACACAAATAATTAATTAATCGTATAAACAATTAATTTTTAAATCCTAATTTAAACTGTGCAATTAAAGCAAGTGAAAAGGAAGTGGAAAAAGCAGTTGATGAGTGCTACATGGAGCACAATGTGGTCAAAGTTTAGCACAATCGTTGTGAATGCATGGAAAACAATGTGCCATGGTAAAAAAGGCAATGAAATTATTTAAAAATATAATTAAATATTAATTATTATGTAAAATGATATTAAGCAATGGTTACGGTATTGAGAAATACTGTGAGAAACTGAAAAGCGAAATGTTGTCCGACAAATCATTTGTTAATGAAAAGTTATGAAGTGAATTAGCAAGATAACAGCCGATTAACCTTGTCAGAAAATGTGTATAAAGATGAAACTTTTAAATTTTGCACAAAATCTGAACGAACTTTTGTATAAATTATGAAAATCAAAAATATTTATTAAAATTCTGATACTTTTGTAGAAGCACAGGAAAACAAGGATTAGAAATAGTATAATCAAGATTTGAAATTTTAAATTGATTAATAATTTAATGTAAATCCATGAATTTTAATTTCTTTACTTTTTCAAAGCACTTTTGTTTTACTATAGCTTTTAAGAATGAGTAACAATAATGTATAAATGAGGTGGATAAGAAGCTTTAAATAAAACTAAATTACAAAAATTGCCAATAATCATATAAAATAGGAAAATAATTACTCGTAAAATTATAAAAATATTTTGTATTTTTTGTTTGAATAAGGTGCGTCCAAGAAAAAACATAACTACTCATAAAAATAAAGACTCTAACAATATAATTGTTATAAAATTAAAAGTAAGTATTTGCGTATTTACATTTTACTTAGTTTCCAAAAGAAATATTTCCATTATTTGCTGTAAATGTGCGCCCTTTTGATCACAAATTGCTTATTCTCGTGAGGAAAAGCATTAGGGTGATTGGTCTAGTGGTATGATTCTCGCTTTGGGTGCGAGAGGTCCTGGGTTCAATTCCCAGATCACCCCAAAATTTTTAGGAAAATTAACAAAAAGTTTCATGTTTTTTTTTATCTTTTGGCTCGGCGTGAATTTTTTCTACTCATTGCAGCAGTTTTTTATAGCACGCTATTAAAATTCATTGCCGAATCGGACCATTTAATCACTGGGTGCTGATAGACGCCACCAGAAGAATTTCAAAATTAGCATGCGGCGGTGCCTGTACTTCAAAAGGCGGGAGTCGATGTGTACGCGGGAGTCCCATCCGAGGAATTAATCAAACGTCTCCCGAAGCCCCTTTTGCTCATTCTTGACGATCTGATGTTGTCCATCGATGAGAGATACCTATCCGATTTGTTCACTAAAAAGGCTCATCATCACCAATTTGCAGTGGTGTTTGTCACACAAAATTTGTTTGAGCGCAAGATTAAAGTGGCGCGCCTGTCCGCCCAGTACTTGGTACTGATGCGGGCCCCAAATTCGTTGCTGTCCATCCGCAACATTGGCGTTCAGCTCTTTCCGCGTCAGCTTGACTTTTTTCTTGACGCATACCGCAAGGCGACCGCCCGGCCCTATGGCTATTTGTTGATTGACATGCATGCATCGTCGGACCCATCGCTGCGCCTTCGCACAAATATATTTAAGGATGAACAGGAGGAAGATGAAGGCACAGTCGTGTTCATTCCCAAAAATGGAGCGGCATAACCAACAACAACAAGTAATGGTTGGACAACTGATAAAAGAGAATTCAAATTGGCTCTGTGCCTTGGCCCGAACGAAATCCTCCAAAAAATGTAAAAAGTTGATTCGAATGGCAAGCACCGATCAGCTGCTTTCACTTGTGGAAATTTGTTTGAATCTCGTCGCTTCGCGCTTCCGACTTACAACCCGACAGAAAAAACGATTAATGCCCTATGTGAGCACTGTACGCCGGATGAGCAGAACGAGAAGTGAGCGGGGTGCCAGGCGCGTGCTTGTCCAGAAGGGCGCAGGATTTGGCGGATTGTTCGCTGCTCTTTTAACACCCGTTTTGGTTGAATTGGCAAAGAATGTCGTGAGCAAAAATGCATAAATACCCCCACATCATTATTGTTTTTTCATGCACCATTCATTCATCATTCATGGCGAATAAATTTTTACTTGTCCCTCAAGAAATTTACCGGGGTCTCACCTCCATGTCGGACACGGGCGATATTAATTTGGATGCCGTTAGGCGTGACTTAGACCGCGCCAGGGTCGAACGAACACATCCTTCTCGCAAAAATGTCAACTACAACCAGCAGCTTAGGCGATATTTAAAAATGCGGCAAGAGTTAACAGACAAACCGGCCAAAGTTGAGCTCACCAAAGGGATAAGTGTGCTGTTGAGGCGAGGCGCTGAAGATGAGGAGGGTGAAGTTGTGGACACTCCACCCCGGCCTCCCGCTCCTCCTCCACCACCTCCGCCGCCTGGGCGACGTCCATGGCGTGGGCCAATTCCTCCACCACATCCACCACCGCCGCCTAAGAGAGGTCATCGGCGCCCACCAAGTCCTCCGGGTCGCGCTCCATCCCCGCCAGGAAGTCCTCCGCCTCGCCCACAACGTCCTCCCAGACCGACTAGGGCATCGCGGAGAGATGGTCGTTTGGAGCAGTGGGAATTTGTGGCACGAGCAATCCAATCGCAATCAATTGGCGCGTAAGTTGCTGTTTACGTTGAATTAAAAATGTTATTCTTTTTAATTTGCATTTTTTATATTGTAAAAACAATATTATTTAACCAATATTGTCCTTGAGCGAAAATGGATGTTTATGATTGCATGTGCCCGCATTTAAAACTCCAACTTGAATCCAATTATTCTCTCCAATTTTGCTTAACAGGGGACTGCCGCTGTCGCCCTTTAAAAATCATTTTGATTTAATGTATAATTAATTTCAGAATTAATTTAATTATTAAATTTCTTATTAATGCATTCACCGTTTCTGTTTGGCTTGGCTCGGGCACAACGCAAATTTTGTCTTCTTTATCAAAATCTATCATTTCTTTTAAAATGGAACTCAGTTGGTTATCATAACCACCATCATCATCATTGCGTAAAGCATTGAAATTTTTAGCTTAATAAATGTATAGTAATATGTTTTTAGAAATGAATAAATTAATAATGTTTTTTAATTTAAAAAATTAAGTATTATTTCATCTATGTATTATATTAAAATTTTTATGAATTTGAATTTTACATTTCACTCCATTTTAAGTTTTGCCTTCAAAATAAGTATAAATTACAAACCTGGCATCATTTCTATTTAAAAAACTATCTACCCATATTACATTTCTGAAAGTTTGTGTGAACGGGACAGGTGCTAGGTCGTTTCCTAAAAACCGCCAAATGGGCGTTTCCTAAAAACCGCCAAATGGGCGTTTCCTAAAAACCGCCAAATGGGCGTTTCCTAAAAACCGCCAAATGGGCGTTTCCTAAAAACCGCCAAATGGGCGTTTCCTAAAAACCGCCAAGTGGTAGGAAAACAAAAAAATGTAAGACATATAAATTCTTAACTTGGTCCATTTTCAACCATGAGTTTCAAAAAAGTTCTGGACAAAAAATTCTGACTTAAGGTTTTGTGGAATTTAATTACCATATCTTTTTATATACTTAAGTAAAAAATTTAATAAAATTATATTCTGATAGAAAACACCTAGAGCTATTGAATGATACGAAGAATTATTAATTTGGTTGAAAATGGACCAAGTTAAGAATTTATATGTCTTACATTTTTTTGTTTTCCTACCACATGGCGGTTTTTAGGAAACGCCCTGGCGGATTTAGGAAACGCCCATGGTGGCGGTTTTTAGGAAACGACCCAGCACGAACGGGACAGACACAAATCATGGTACTGTACCAAATTCAGTAAACCCTACCGGATTCAGATTTGTCGCCAACACATTCTTCCATGGAAATCATACGCATTGTACCGTACATGAGTTGGTCACTTGCACTGTGTATTCCACTTGAACACCATGGTTTTGTGATGCCCCATCCGGCGACAACAAATGGTTGTGAATTCAGCATGTTTTTTGTACCGTCAGTAAATTTGTTGGAAAATGAGAGTTTTGAGTTTGAAGATCCTTGAAAAAGAATTTTTAAAACAAAAAAGGACAACTATTATATAAAAGCCAATCCAAAAGCACAAACACACCAACCAATGCCAATGCCGAATAAGCAAATGGGCCGAACGGTTGACGAAAAAGTGATTGGTTCCTCACTCTAACAAATAAATGAAATCCCATTTCTTAATGGTATTTTATTACCTCAATTAAAGCTAAATCAGGTTTAGCTATATGTATGATGTCCTCATTCGTGAATGTGTCTTTTAAAACCACAGAAATGGCATTTTCTTTGAATTTGACAATTTTATTGCGTATTGTGTGCCTTTGTTTTGAACTTTGAGCAGCACCATAGGTAATGATGAAGGGGCCTGCAAATTAATACATGTAAAACTCTTTATAGATTTAAAGATTTTTTGGTTTTTATTACATTATTTAACGGTTTAAACCCGGGATTTTTAAAATTTTCTGTTTTTCCGATTTAATTTTTCTTTAAGATGCATGCTCTAATTGGCATTTTTTAAGCCCAGGAATAATTGCTAATGTTTTTTAATAAAGATAAAAATAGCATTAACAATAATACAATACTTCCATCTGCAACACAATGCATTGCGGTCAAAATGTGTCGTGGGCCAATGATTGATGCGGTGCAAAATGGTTCATATGCTGTCTCATTGCTTGCTTTGTAAGCTTTATTTGTTAAATAAATTGATTATTGTCTATTTATTTCAAAAGAAAAAATATTATTTCCTTTAAAGGAAAAGTATTTTTAATGAATTAACTTCAATTAAATTTCATATTTAAATTGCCAAATTTAGAATGTTGACCAACTTTTGAAATTTTCAGTGTTTTTTTCTAAGAGCAGTTATCAAAAATAATGAAAAAATTAATAAATAATGACTTATATAACATTTAAGAGCGGGTATTAGTCACTTTTGCCACGAAATTTTGGCAAATGTTATGCGGTGCTAATTTTTTTTAATAATTTGCCGCCGAATAGAGATGCCAGCCGCTTTCAAAACATCCAATGTTTATTTAATTTTGGGTTTTATTGCTCCTAATTATTTATGCTTTTATTAGAAAAGACCCTCAAGGCGTTGCAATGTGGCCATCCATGGCAATGCGCGGTCATCATCAACGGTGTATCCTTTTACGACCTAATTAAAAATCAACAAATATTAAAATATGCCTTTATTATTATTTCAATTATCTGATGATAATTGATCCCCCCTCCCTCCTTAATTACATGGCTAATTTCCGTGTCCTCCGCGCTTCGTTCGTTGAATGGGTCAAAGTCCGAAATTCCGCATTCCGAATAATCTTGTGTTGGTGGCGACAAAATTTGTTCGCATCATGAAATTTTTTTGCCAATTATACAGACGAATAATAACAGCAGCAATTTGGCAAACATTTTTTGTAAGTTTTCTACAAAAAATTAATAAATAAAAAAAAATAAAAATTTCATAAGAATTATGATATAGAATTTTTGTAAAAAAGAAGCTGATATTTATAGGAAAATAGTATAAAAGAATTCTTTGCTCCTTTTAAATGATTACAAAAAATGGTGAATTGAAAAGCCAAAATATTTCACAAAGGAAATGGGAAAAACATATTTATTTTAAGGTTTTACTTTACGAATCATTTATATTATTTTTTTAGTTTTCATTTAACGAATTTTTATGAAAAATTTTGCCTTTTCAATATAAGAAAAATTTTAAGTAGATTTTTTTAAATTTGCTTTTAATGATTAGTTATCGGATTTATCTTTTTTTTATATGAAAGTTTTCGATTTCACATTATTATCAATAAATTAAAAAATTATTTTGGTTCTTAATATTATACATATTATTCAAAACAAATAAATATTCTTCATAAGTAATCAACAAAATGTTTTCTGTACTATGAATTTTCCTTCTAATTAATTCCTTTTTTCTATTTCCTCAAAAGTCGAAATCGGATGACAACGGTTCGTCTTCCTTTCCATGGCCAACCGAACTTTGTTGGCCAGGGTTGGTAATCACATGGCTCGGACTCGGCACATTTTGGTGCGCGGAATTTCCTTGAAAATAATCTTTTAAGTTTTCAAATAAATATTTATTTAAAATTATTTGGTTTGCCTTTGCTTGGGTGTCCAAAATGCACATCCGTAACTTCAATGTTCAGTGCTTGGCCAATTGCTTTGATTGCTTGGCTTTCCTGCTCAAATTGACTTTTCAAACTGTGCCATTCTGTGCCGGTGCCCGCATGGCCAGCAGCAGCAGCGGCCAAGTCGAACATGGCACGGGCAAAGCCCAAATTGTACGGACACTCGTCCTCATAAGTGATCTTCATTTTCATAAAGGCTTAATAAGGTAATTTGCGCATTTTAAATTAAGTATTTTCTCATAAAAATTTCCCGCAAAAATTATTCTTTTAATTATTTTCCATAAAACGGGTTTTTTCCTATAATTTGACGATTAATTACTCCTCAGCTGCCGATCGATTTCGTACACAATTTGTGCTTCTCCTCCGCTGGGGCATCCGCCGCGTGAGGACAAATCACTTTTTAACCCATCCACAGTAGAGATCAATGAGATTGAGATTGAACTGCGCACAATGGACAAAGGCCGTCTCGTGCCGTTCGCCTATGGGACAACGATGGTCGTACTGATATTTAAGAAAGTGATAAACTTCTGATTTCATCATTCAATTTTGTTTTTTTTGACACTAATAAATGGTTCATATTGTGTTTGATCCAAGCATTGCGCAGTATGACGAGTACGTGCAGTACGGTAGCGGCTTAGAGAAGAGGAATTCGACTACTTCCGGCACCAGCCCTTTTCAGAGGGGCTACGGTTCAGCGGGGCGGGCGTTGGCGATGTGTTTCGGGGCTTTGGCGCTTTTTCCTGCCAATTCTGCGTCGTGTTGGAACTACGGTAGGGTCGGAGGCGCTGAGCACTGGACAACGGTGCTGGAGCGAGTCGGGCATGAGGGGGTGCCGCTCAAGGAGGCGTTGGTCAGTGAGGGAAACGCGGGAATTGATACTGTGCTGGAGAAAGGCGGCCTGCCCAAACAGTTTGGAAGCGGACGAACGGGTATAAAAGAGTGCGAAAGGGAGGGGAAGAGATGAGACAGCAGACAGGCAGAGAAAATTGGGGAACAGCAGAAAACGGTTCGCTCAGACGCATTTGGACTTTACTAAATAATAATGGCATTTCACAAAATCGACACTGACTCCGTGAACTCAATCACCAATGCTTTGGACTTTTTCCGTATACCCCCTACAAATGTGAGCGTCTCGTCTTCAAAAGGTTTGAGCTTCTGCCCAGCAACCCTCTGACCGACACGCCCTACCACTTCAAACTTCACTCAAGCCAAAATTTCATTGACCTCTCCAAATGCTATTTGCTCACAGAGTTTCGAATCCGTAAGGAAAACGTTAATGGACAACTTGTTGACCTAACCGCTAAGTTGAAAATAGACAAAATGGGTAGAAGGGGGGGGATGATTGTGATCACTTCCATTTATTTTGCCATGCAGTGGTTTCCCTTCATCTGTAGTGAATGTGAACCGGGGTTGGTATGTTACCACCCCGGTAACTACCGTAAACCCATCCTCTGTTTACACTCCAATATTAACAACCTAACCGAGTTTTTGAGGGAGGGCAAAACTGAAACGACATGCCCAACCGAGACAACAGCAATGGCCAGCAGCCCTATCATCTGTCCTCCGCCTCCACCAACGACAACTCACAGCATTCTACTGTTGTTCATCACTTCTCTGCTTCTTTTGGTCTTTTTGGACATTGAAATTTTGCCCAACGACAACGAATTTGTGCTAATTGCGCCGCATCCTTTTTCAATTTACAGGCTTTCAAAATGGGCATTGTAGCGCGGCGTCTGCTCAAAAACCGGGCCATTCGATGGGTTGGCGCTGGACATTGCGCGAAAGTTGTGAATTATGTGGAAAAATTTGCTGTGAGGAAAACAATGATGAAATCACTGTTCATCAGTCAGGCCGTTACGCTTCGCCATCAACAGGCGGCAGCTGGTCGGTCGCCTATTGTTGTGCATTCGGCGGGCATTGGTTTGCCAAGGACCGAGCCGGTTCATCAAGTAAAAACTTTTTCACATTTTTTTTTTGTTTACCGAATACACTTTTTTAGCGCCAGGAAATCTGCACAGTGCCCGCCCATGAAGTCATCTACGACGTGCCTTTTGATGGGCAAAGAGAGGAAGAAGACGAGGACTCATTCTGATGGCCTTTTAAATTTAATCCCATAATCATTTAACTCATTTTTCATTTGCCTTTTAAATTTAACTCAAAAATCATTTAACTCATTTTTCCATTTTCCTTTTAAATTTAACTTCATAATCATTTAACTCATTTTTCATTTCCCTTTTAATTACATACTTATATGCAAAATAAAAAGGATAATTGAAGGAGAGGTTTAAAATAATGATTTATTTTATTGTACACAGACTATGGTAACAAATTAGGCAAAATGTTAGGCTTGGATTTTACAAAAATTTGAATTCGTCATGTATATTTAATTAGCAGGAATATTTGATCATACAAATTAGGCCAGATGTTAGGACCAAAATTTGAATTCGTTGTCCAATTATTGCATATTTAATTCGTATGAATATTAAATCATTCGAATTAGGTCAAATTCGCGGCTTGGATTTGTCAAAATTTAAATTCTGAGTCCGAATTTGTGCATATTTAATTTCAATTGTGTGGCTTGGGCTGATCTAAATCTGAATTCGTCGTCCGATCGGTGCATAGATAATTAGGGAATTTTTAATTTAGCAGATACATCAAAATTTTGTCGGTATTAAGTAAAGCAAAATTTCAAATTTACCGACAAAACAAGACAATGAAATGGGTCAAGAATAACAAATTTGTTTGTGATTAATTAGATTTTCTGAATATAAAAGGCAGTACGAAGGTTTACCGTTCATAAACCAAATTCATAATTCCTTTCAAATATTGTTTTTATGCAAAAATAAAATATATTTTAAATTAACTCATTCGCCTCCCACCCTGCTCTTTTCGTTTCTTAAAATTTTTCACATTTACTGTTTACATTTTACCATATTGCATTATTCCAATAAATTTAAAAATAAAATTTTGTTTAGCATTTATCCATAAACTAACTTTTATTTATTCCAAATTTTAAAAATGTCTACATCGGAATCAAAAAATGGTAAAAAACACTCAATTCCTCCCTTAACATTAACAATCTTTCACCTACAGCACCGGACGAAGGCGACTGCGAAATGCCCGATGAACGTGTTCTACACCTCGAGTGCTTTGAGAGCGGTGATTATGATGTAAATAATTGTTGAAAATTCCATTTTTTTCCCCTCAATTTTAATCCATTTCAGATGATGGAATTGTACGGACCGGACCGCGCTAAAGAGATGCTGATCGATTTGCGCGACTATGCAGAGGCGCACGGAATGCCATGTAAACATGTGAAGATGCTGTTGTACAAACTGGACAAAGGACTGATCAAATGGAAGGGAACCAAGCCATGAAATGGATGATGAGTGATCAGATATTTTGGTGACAGGACGAAGGGGGGATGATTGAACTCATTGGTGTTGGGGGTGATGGATGCGATATTTAAAAAATAAAAAATAAAATTTGAGATAATTGTTCAATGTTTGGTCATCCCCTGATCGGTCACACGGGGCTCATTTATGAGCGCCCATCTCGCCAAAATTATCATTATAAAATGGGCGTGGCACCTGGCCCGACTTTTTTGCGTATAAATACGGGCTCACCGGGTGGCATTTTTCATTTGGCGTCCCTTTTCAAATTCACAATTCCTATGGCGATCAATATCTCCGACAAAAAATCGTTGTTCAACCAAATCCTCGGCCAAACGGACCTCACCGTGACCTCGAGTGGTATAACCATCAGCGGTCCCCGCCTCTCGACACCCCGTTTCATTCCTTTTGATGAAGCGGGCCGTTGTAGGTGCTGTAAGGGAACCGAGTCCGAAATTGACACTGTGATTACGAAAGAAGGCATCACGCTTTGGTGCACCCGCATAGAGAAGACCCAATTCATTCCATTCGATGTTGTGTATGATTTGCCAGGGCATTGTTTTTTCCGTCTGAAAAATAAGTCTCGTGTGTTCAACATACCCTATGGCGACATACCCTCTTCTGACACGCACACCACTAAACGACGGACACACACCAATGACCATCAGCATGAACTGAAGCGCAAAGCAAAGGTAGCTCTTGACTTAGTGGAGGCCGGACTAATGGCAGATGCCATGCAGGACGGCGCACGTTGGAAGAAGGCGAAAACAGCAATCAATGTGCTCGGCAACCTCCTTTTGGCGGAATCGCTGGACAACACTTCCGCTAATGACCCTCCGCTGAAAAATGATACCGTTGACATCAAAAAAGAAGAAGCAAATGTGGCGGAAGAACCCAAAGAAGATGATGACCAACAAAAAGAGGACCTAGGAGACATAGACAAAACCCTCGATGAGTTCTTCAACAGTATTAAAGCATCCACTTCAAACATGTAGACCATCATTGTGTGTAAAATGTTAAACACCCAAGCATTCAACGATAAAGACATTGGCTTTAAATTACCATTTGGGCTAATTATTTCGGGCCCATCGTCGTCGGGAAAAACTCAATTTCTGCTAAAATTCATTGCCGAATCGGACCATTTAATCACCCCAAGGCCTGTATCGATGCTCTATTGTTTTGGTGAAATGAATGCGGCGGTGCCTGTACTTCAAAAGGCGGGAGTCGATGTGTACGCGGGAGTCCCATCCGAGGAATTAATCAAACGTCTCCCGAAGCCCCTTTTGCTCATTCTTGACGATCTGATGTTGTCCATCGATGAGAGATACCTATCCGATTTGTTCACTAAAAAAGCTCATCATCACCAATTTGCAGTGGTGTTTGTCACACAAAATTTGTTTGAGCGCAAGATTAAAGTGGCGCGCCTGTCCGCCCAGTACTTGGTACTGATGCGGGCCCCAAATTCGTTGCTGTCCATCCGCAACATTGGCGTTCAGCTCTTTCCGCGTCAGCTTGACTTTTTTCTTGACGCATACCGCAAGGCGACCGCCCGGCCCTATGGCTATTTGTTGATTGACATGCATGCATCGTCGGACCCATCGCTGCGCCTTCGCACAAATATATTTAAGGATGAACAGGAGGAAGATGAAGGTACAGTCGTGTTCATTCCCAAAAATGGAGCGGCATAATCAACAACAACAAGTAATGGTTGGACAACTGATAAAAGAGAATTCAAATTGGCTCTGTGCCTTGGCCCGAACGAAATCCTCCAAAAAATGTAAAAAGTTGATTCGAATGGCAAGCACCGATCAGCTGCTTTCACTTGTGGAAATTTGTTTGAATCTCGTCGCTTCGCGCTTCCGACTTACAACCCGACAGAAAAAACGATTAATGCCCTATGTGAGCACTGTACGCCGGATGAGCAGAACGAGAAGTGAGCGGGGTGCCAGGCGCGTGCTTGTCCAGAAGGGCGCAGGATTTGGCGGATTGTTCGCTGCTCTTTTAACACCCGTTTTGGTTGAATTGGCAAAGAATGTCGTGAGCAAAAATGCATAAATACCCCACATCATTATTGTTTTTTCATGCACCATTCATTCATCATTCATGGCGAATAAATTTTTACTTGTCCCTCAAGAAATTTACCGGGGTCTCACCTCCATGTCGGACACGGGCGATATTAATTTGGATGCCGTTAGGCGTGACTTAGACCGCGCCAGGGTCGAACGAACACATCCTTCTCGCAAAAATGTCAACTACAACCAGCAGCTTAGGCGATATTTAAAAATGCGGCAAGAGTTAACAGACAAACCGGCCAAAGTTGAGCTCACCAAAGGGATAAGCGTGCTGTTGAGGCGAGGCGCTGAAGATGAGGAGGGTGAAGTTGTGGACACTCCACCCCGGCCTCCCGCTCCTCCTCCACCACCTCCGCCGCCTGGGCGACGTCCATGGCGTGGGCCAATTCCTCCACCACATCCACCACCGCCGCCTAAGAGAGGTCATCGGCGCCCACCAAGTCCTCCGGGTCGCGCTCCATCCCCGCCAGGAAGTCCTCCGCCTCGCCCACAACGTCCTCCCAGACCGACTAGGGCATCGCGGAGAGATGGTCGTTTGGAGCAGTGGGAGAAAAGGCGAAATGATATACAACGACGGCAACCAGTTGTGCGGGACCTTCTTGCGGAAGCAGCTGCTGCCCCCTTACCGGAAAGTGATACAGATGATGATTATATGTTGGAGAGTGGGTTAGCGCTGCCAGCGCCAACACAATACTATGGCGACTTGCCTATGCTGCCCTACAATGCTCAACGTGAAATTGAGCAGATGGACACTGCTCAGCAGTGGATTGCCATCAGAAGAAAATTAAAAAAGGACGAAGCATATGATGATGATTCGGAACACAAAAAATACAGGGTTCATTACCCACCTTCACCTCCCCGGCTTCCGCTCCCGCCTCGTGCGAAAGCAAAAATTGAACCACCACCATCGCGTCCTACCGCAAAGAGAGAGCCTAAACAACAAAAGCCAACAAAGTTTGAACTAAAACCATCAAAATTTGACTCCGATTCACGACCAAAAGTCGCACCGCCGCCTCGGTCGAAAAAAGAACCTGAATTCCCGCTTGACCCTCGGCCATCCACATCCAGGCAGGCTGGACACTTGCCTCCAGCACCCAAAATTATACCAAAACCGGAACCGACAAAGAGGCCTGTGCCATACCGTATCCCGAAAAAAGAGCCAAAAATAGTTGAACAACAGCCACAGCCGCTGCAACAACCCCTTCCTGCTTCTGCCGTCGAAGAAGAAATGCCCACCGTTCCTCCGCCTAGGCGGGGGACCAAACGACACTACCCCGTAAATGGTGAGAATGATGGTGAGGTGCGCATTAGAAAACGGGTGAGGCAACCGAGAAGGGTAAGAGTACAGTACTCGCCAGAGACAGGTCCATCAACATCAGCACAAGCTTATGAACAACAACGGCAACAGCGTGAACTGTTTGCCATCCCGTCAAATCAGCTGACCAAGACACAGAGAATTGAGCGATTATACATCAAATGTAACCATTATGCGGATCGTATGGGCGTTCGGGGAAATACAATTAACACAGCAAACGGCAAACCGTTGGCGCATAGCAATTTGCGAATGGCCCTCAAGTATATAATAGACCGGAGAGCGGGCCGCCCCACCATTAAACCACCTGGAGCGAACCTATTGGAAGAGCGGCTTAGGAAGGACCCAATTTTGTATTCATGGACGGCCCCACCAAAGAGACCGTCACAGAGCAAAACCACCCGGACGGAACGGACAATCAAGAAGGAATTTCGCCCGAAAAAATGGAGCTGATCAACACCACTCTTGACAAAATGTACAATGATCCATCATCCCCAGCGGCATTCGCTGGTGTTACCGCACTGTGGAAAGAGGCGCGAAATAGAATACGAGCAAAGCGACGACAAGCTCTTTCGCCCCTACATTGCGGCACCGCACGTACACTCTGATGCGCCCCCGCAGGGTGCACTTTCCAAGGGCCCGAACCGTTGCGGCGGGGTTCATGACCGATGTTCAAGTGGATTTGGCTGATTTTCAGACGCTTTCGCGCCACAATCGGGGTCACCGATACCTGCTCGTTGCGGTTGACGTGCTCTCAAAACGCTTGTTTGTTGTTCCGCTGAAAAACAAGAGAGCCGAGGAGATGTTGGAGGCATTCAAGCAACTCATCGACCAACTTTGGCCTGTGCCAGACACTCATCACTGACGACCCGGTGACGCTGGCCGAGTACTTGGACAACAAATCGATCGAAGTCACATCGATCGATCAGCTGGACGAGACGCACATCCTCATCACCTACCTTGCTGAGCGGGCCATCCGCAATATTAAGCAGAGATTGTACCGCTATTTTGCGGAAAAGGAGACGCTGAATTGGGTGGATGCAGTACAGAAAATTGTGGATGGAATTAACAGCGCTCCGTCTCGTGTTCACGGAATGCGCCCCAACGATGTCAACTTTTCAAATGCGCAAAAGGTGTGGAAGCGACTGTACGGACACCCTGCTCTTCAAAAGCGGACGCCACGCTTCCGTAACGACCAGTTTGTACGCATGAGCAGAGAGAAGGGGCAATTTGAGAAGGGATATTTGCCAAATTACGGGGACGAAATCCTGGAGATTGACGAGGTGTTGAAAGCGGTGCGCCCGATTCGGTACAAACTGAGGGATGAACACGGGGAGAAATTCAAGGGCAGCTTCTATGAGCAGGAGCTGGCGCGCGTCAGAAAGGATGCAGAGACGAGCTACCGCATCGGGGGCGGATGCCGAAAAGGAATACGTGCTCAAGGTGCGCGGATTGACGCTGAACTACGACGTGATCAACAACCAAGGCATGCGTTACGAGACGTTCAAAGAAGAAGTGGTGCGGTACGCAACAACGGGTGATTATGAGCCAATCATTGTCACTTATCCTAACTTCCTCCGACCGAACATTCGGGAGGGAGGGAGGGTCGTATCCATGCCCCTACAGAAATGTTACCGACCATATGTTGGGAAGGGAATTATAGGCAGCGATTTCAATGTGAAGAATTTTGGCCACACTTTGTAATGTTTTTGTTTTCTGATGTATCTGTCTTTCTCATCAATACACCATAAATTGTATTTAACTCGTTTTTCAATAAAAATTGATGCATAATTTATGAATGGAAGATGAAATTTTAAAATAATTAAGTATTTGGAGATGTTATTTTTAGGTAGAAAAGTGCATAATTAGGCCAAAGAAGATACAATTGTCAAAAAATTAATGAATTTGAAAAGCAATTTTTAATTAAGAAATTAAAGTGATCGTTTTATGATTGAAAAATTCATAATTAATGAATATAATTTAAAATTTCACCAAAATGATGGAAACTTTTGACTGCACTCATCGCGCCCTATATTTTCTGTCATCTCTTCATCATCGGGCAGGCGCAAAGTTTGAGTTGATGATGATGAGGATGATGACTTTGAGGATTTCTGATCAGTCTCGCCAATTTCTGTGAACAGACGCCCCAACCAGCATTCATGGTCTTGATCATCAACAATTTCAAGGAGTTCCAATGGAAAATGCCGATCTTCGCCTCCCCCCGAAAATCTCTCAATTATGCATGGAGTATAAGGAAAGAGTAGCTTTATACGGTGTCGCGCATAAAAATGAGCAGCTAGATTGATGTTAAATGGTCGGCGCAAATGACCATATGCGGGAAGGAAGGCTGCCCCTTGGTCCGAAATTCCACTGACGAAAAATGTTTTCCACAACAACCGCCCCTCCGCCAATTGTAAAGGCAACAACCGCCCCTCCGCCGCCAAAGACAACAACACCTGTAACACCTGTGGTAAAGAGCCCATCTGTTAAGCCGACAATTTCGGCACCACCAGCTCAGCTAAAATCGACAGCCAATGCGCCACCTCCAGCTTCGGTTTCCGCTGAATTGGCTCCTCGCGCTCCTCTGGCAGACTCTCCACCGCGTTTTGACGAAGTAGTTACTGATTAGCCTACAACCCCTGCAAAACCTTCAACTAAGACGACAATTACGGCGCCTCCGGCGCAACTAAAAAGCTCGGCAACGCCTCATCAACAAAAACAGCAAGTGCCCGTAAAACCATCAGCTCCCATTTCGGTTCCCGCAAAACCGTCAGGCTCTCAACAGCGTTTTGAAGGAACGGAACAGAAACAGCAGCAACCACCCCCGCCAACATCAGCTGCTTTAACATTAGCAGATTTGAATTTACCAGAAAATACCCTCAGCGTTCAAATAGACCCTCTCTCATATGTGCCCAATTCCGTCTCAATTCAATATCTTGAGAACATGGAACGATTCAAGCTGGTGTTCAATGAGGCGATCGTCAGTCATGTGTCCTTCTCACCGCAGTTGGGCTATGTGCTTGGCTTTGAAAACCCTCAACATGTCGTGTCAAATGAACTGTCAAAATATCCTGTGGATTTGCGCGGAGGCATCTCAAGCTTTGCTGTCTACTCGAAAGGGTTGACCGAAAACATGATCATTGGCAATTCACTGAGTTCGCTGCTTCGTGTTGTGTCTATCAGCGGTGCCATCCCTTGGGAGTACAACGAGAAGATTTACGACTCGCCAATATTTGCCCGTGTGTTACCACGGGAGATCAATGAGATTGAGATTGAACTGCGCACAATGGACAAAGGCCGTCTCGTGCCGTTCGCCTATGGGACAACGATGGTCGTACTGATATTTAAGAAAGTGATGGAGGGGGCGGGCTGGGTGGTTGCGGAAATTAATTAATTAACAACCGGCGGCATGTGCATAACAAAGCCAAAGCATTCATTCCTTTTCTGCTTATTGACCTTACATTTTTATAATTAAATTTAAGAATAAAAATGAATTCTGACATTGGCTCACAAATGAAGGACTTGGGGGGAAAGTACCGCTTTCTACGGTACCTCTTCAGTGACCTCAAAAATATGACGCTCAACTGTACATCACGCATCGAATTAATGGAGAATTGGGCTAATAATGAAGTGAGAAATTCAATTACATTTTACTGATTTTATTTATTTTTCTGTAAATTTTAGCGCTATTCTCCATACACATCAAACCGGGCTACGGTAGTGTCACCAGCCATGTTGCGGGAGACGTTTGAACTGCTAAATCAGCAGCAAAAACAACATGAGGCAATTGCAAATCGAGTTCTGCGTCCTGGAAATGAGGAGGTGGCCACCATAGCAGTTTCGTCCTTAAAACGTGCTATGGCTTCGTCCTCATCATTAATGGCATTTCACAAAATCGACACTGACTCCGTGAACTCAATCACCAATGCTTTGGACTTTTTCCGTATACCCCCTACAAATGTGAGCGTCTCGTCTTCAAAAGTGTTTGAGCTTCTGCCCAGCAACCCTCTGACCGACACGCCCTACCACTTCAAACTTCACTCAAGCCAAAATTTCATTGACCTCTCCAAATGCTATTTGCTCACTGAGTTTCGAATCCGTAAGGAAAACGTTAATGGACAACTTGTTGACCTAACCGCTGATGATATAAACATTGCGCCAATTCAAATGATCGGTCAAACTTTCATCCGCAACATTAAAATGAGCATCAACGGGCGCGAAATTTTTAATGCCAATGCTCTGATGGCTTATAAAACATACTTTTCACATGAGCTCTCCTATTCAACGACGGCAAAGGACTCACACCTGAATGCAGCGGGGTACTACCGGGACCCGGGTGATGTGCTTGAGACGGGAGACGGATGCACAGCGCGACGCGATTTGTTTGCGCTCAGCAACGTTGCTCAGTTCATTGCCAAAATTGACACCGACCTATTCAACCAGCCGCTGTATCTGATCAACTTTTGTGAGCTGGACATTGAAATTTTGCCCAACGATAACGAATTTGTGCTAATTGCGCCGCTCGCAGGTGCACCCCGCTACCGTTTCGAGGTAGTGGGACTGAAATTGTATGTGAAGAAAGTGTCTCTGATGGATGGGTTGGCGCTGGATATTGCGCGAAAGTTGGAGGTGAAACCTGCCCGTTACGCTGTGAGGAAAACAATGATGAAATCGCTGTTCATCAGTCAAGGCCGTTACGAGTTTACAGCCAATTTGTTCATGGACCAAATCCCCCGGCGTGTGACAATGGGTCTGGTGGCGAATGCGGATTATGTTGGCTCAATTCGGCGCAGTCCATTCAATTTTCAACCGTTTAATGTCCGAGAAATTTCCATTGTTGCTAATGGACGATCTTACCCACAAGCGCCCTATGACTTGGACTACCCCAACGGGAGGTATGTTCGCCCATTCAATGACATGAATGAAGCGGTGGGATTCGCAAACTCATCGGAGAGCAACGGGATAACTTTTGCCCAATACGGAAAAACGCATTGCATTTACGTGTTCAATTTGACCAACAGCGGGGATGATCAAGCGGCACTGTTTGATTTGATAAAGAATGGCACTACAGCGGTGAGCATCAAATTTAACCACCCAGTGCCAGACGGAGGAATAATGCTTGTGGTGATGGGAGAATGCGACTCATTGGTGATGCTGGACAAAAACCGATCAATAAGCACGGACACCACTATTTAAGCTTCCCACAATTGTCATTTCATCATTTTGTAATTAAAATGTATTCAAAAAAATTGGGCATCATTTTGTTCTTTCTACGAGTTTCGCTTCCGGTTATTTCAACAACAGTGCGAGAAGAACCGAAAAATACTTATTCTGCGTATATAAAAAATTTGACTTTATCTCGACAACAACACGAGCCGTCATATTCCTACACTGAATATTTGAGAAGGTTGTCTTTGTCAAAAATTTATTTTTCTACCAAAACAATACCACCACCAACAACAACAACTACAACCAAAATCCCTCCAAAAAGTGACAAGTTAATTGATGAACATGTTTCTGCTGTTCTTCCACCGCTTATCCAATTGTGTAAGGACATACCAGAGGAAAGCAACTTTGCGCAGCAAGCCATTTGCTGGGCACTGTTCGCTCTTTATTTAATGCTCATAATCAGTCTTGTGCTGCATCAACTTTGCTCTATTTTTTGGTTGAAGAATGGACAGCGTGCAAATCACAAAAATATTGAGCGAAAACCTTCTGACCGGACGAGTGTTTCAGGGCTGCTTCGCCAGTGACCAATTGCCGCCTCCTTCCACACTACAGTACCCGGCAGCGCTCGTTGTAAACAGGGACCCCCGACACAAGGAGGGCTCTCATTGGTGCGCCATTTACGCGAGGGGAATGGAAGCACCAGCGCTTTATTTTGACAGCCTTGCCCAGCCCATCCCGCCCAGCATTACGTCATCTTTTTTGTGCGAATTTCGTGAGGGAACAAGAAGGAATACTCACCCTTACCAGTCCCCTTTACTCTCTACTTGTGCCGCCCATTGTATTGTTTTTATTTACCACATGTCCCGGGGGGATTCATTTACACAATTTCTAAGTATTCTTAATAATTGTGCAAGTCCGGACATGTACGCGATTGTTTTATTACGAAAAATGTTAAATCAATAAATGTATAATTCTTCTGTTGCTTAGGTGTCGTTAATTATTCATAAGTGCTCATTGCACTCTCAATTCCCGAGGGAATTACTTCAAAGGAAAATTTGAAAAAGCCGCCTTTCGGGATGGCATCGAAAATTATCGATTGATGGGAGGAGCTTGTCGATTTCTGGGAGGCTTTATAAGCGCGCCAGGACACAATTATTTCCATTTCTTAGTCCACATTTTTTATTAAATTTAAACATTTTATTAGTTTTGCTGTTAACCAGGGCGGTTGCTCGATTTACAGAGCCCCGTTTATCCTGGCAGCAATTTTTAATGTCTTTTAGGCCTTGAGGTAATACAATAAACCTGTCTAATTTTACGAGCCGTTTAGGTGCCCTGTCGTCTTGTGCTTCATGGGTGGCAGTGCGCTGCTCATCAGGTCATGGTTGGTTTTGCAATTACAACTTTTAATGGAATCGATTTCACATTTCCCATGCCCAATATGATCGCTATAAATTGGCTCGATTGACCATTCATTTATCATTCACACTCATTTCTTTCCTTTAATTAGATTTTGAATAATGCAAAATCAACCTCCCAAACGGCCCTCTAATTTTTCTATTGATTATCTTCTATCAATGCCTAATAAAAAGCCGCGGCGCCGCTTTCTCATCAACGAATTATTGGGAGAAATGGTCCAAGAAGGTGCTGGGACCTCCTCATCTACATCAAAAACTGCAAAAGACTACGTTAGAAAGCTGGACAGCACTATCGAGCACGTGCCGCGCTTTCAGTACAGCAAAGCCAAGTCGCGGTTCAGCATTGAGGACGTACCAGCAGCAGCAAATCC
>CP049709.1:20667655-20707323 GCA_004148225.2 Heterodera glycines | reverse complement strand
AATTATAAATTGATGGATTACCAATCGACAACTTGCGAAAAATTTGGATTTACGAAAAATATTACGGAATTTCGTGTCAACCCGGATGTGGAGCGCCCCGATGAAGCGATGAAGGATGCGATCGACAACATGATAAAGGTGGCTTTAAAGACTACGGAAGAAAAAATGAAGCGAAAAGTGCGGATGTTTGGAGTTGCAATTACGGGTGCCGGGCTTGCTTTCCCGGTGTGGGTGCCGTATCGGGCGTACCCCCAGAATAATGCGGATGTTATCATGGAGGAGATTAATAAGCTGGGGCAGAGCGGGGACGGGGATGAAAATAAGAAAATGCTTTTATTATCTGAACCGATTACTATGAAAATTACATGCGTTACAATGCCCAGTGGAGAGGGGCCGAGGAATGTCCACAAATTTGACTTTGGATTCAAGGAACACCAGCGGATAGGGTAAGTGTTTTAATAAAATAAAATTAAAATAGAAAAAAATCAATAAATAAATTTAAAATAATTATTTCTAAAAAATTTAATGAAGCAAAAAAAAATTTTTTTTTAAAAAAAAAATGAAAAAATAATAATTTAATGAAACAAAAAAAAAAAAACAGAATAAAATTAAAAATAAAGAAAGTAAAAAATAAATTTAAAATAATTATTTAAAAAATTTTAATGAAACAAAAAAAAAAAACTTAAAATATTTATTTTTAAATAATTTAATTAGGCAAAAAAAAAAGTAAATTTTAGGATTGTGAATACTGATAAATTTTGCCTTTTTTACGCACTGGCGTCGTCGATGAATTATTTAATTATGGATAAATATTCGTTTATTCGTTTTATGAAGAACTTAGCAAGACAAAAGGAAGCGGCTGTTGAACTTTTACGGAATTGTGGAATTGATGGAAACGAAATTAGTTATGGTGTGGAGCAATTGCCGAATGTTCAGAAATATTGGGTGGGTTTAAATGAAAAAATGCAAAATTAATAAATTTTTCAGGATGAGATTTACCCCGGAAAGTACCGGGTTGTTGCGTTTGAGAAGTGCAGATCCGCGGAAATCGATCGTGTTTTGTGGAAGGCCCTATGGGACGAAAGTAGTCGTACCGATATTTTTGGAGAATGGTCACTGGGATGGTCTGAAGAATTACGTCTGTTTTTTTAATCGTGGGAGGAATTCTGTTGAATGTGAATGCTTTTTACGATCACATTTTTCGAGATTGCCGGGCGAGATGTTATTACTGCAATAGAGTGGGGAATGCCTGTGAAAAGGAGAGTGGAGTGAAGATTGAATGCCCGAAGTGTCACGTTACTTTTACAATTGGAGTGATAACTATCATCAGGGACATCAGACTTGCAAATTATGGAGGCGTTGCGTTGATTGTGACAAGACTTATCGATTTAACCGAAGAAGGACATGAATGCGGAGAGACTTATTGCCAGCTTTGTAGTGTGAGCCATGACCCCAAGCGGGGGTGTTATATTATGCCGATCGAGGAAAGGAGGAAAAAGATGTCTACAGAATTGTCGTTTGGGTAAGTTTACAAATAAAATCAACAAAATAAGTCTTTAACTCAGGATTCGGAGACTTCGCAGGATTCTATTTACAAGGGGGACCAGAAGGAGCATGTTATTAATTATATTTCGGTGAGAGTTACGTGTACGGAATGCTGTGATGACAAAAACAGGACGAATTGCAAAATTTGTGGGGAGGAGAGGATCAAGGATTGGAGCGAGGCGGAGGGACATGAGCCGACCAAGGATTTTGTGGAGTGGATTTTAACTGCTTTTACGAATTACGATACGTACATATTTGCACATAACGCCGGACGTTTTGACGGTAATGAAAATTTAAATTTTTAAATCCTAAATTTTAGGTCATTTTTTTTTAATTACCTCTGCCGTACCGGGAAGAACCCGCTACCGCTCATCAATGGATTGAAAATTTATGAATTTAAAGTGCAAAACTCGAAGAAACATTCAAGGCTGATTTGGAGAGACTCATGTTTATTGATGCCGGTGAAGCTTGAGTCGCTGAAGGCGACATTTAATTTGGACTGTGAGGACAAGCCCTTTTTCCCCTATTATTACAACAAGAAAGAAAATTATGGAATACGATTGGAACATCTGCCACCGATGGAGGACTATTCGCCGGGATCTATGAACAAGGATAAATTTATAAAATTCGAAAAATGGTAGAAAAAAAAAAAAACAATAAAAATTTTTTTTTCAGGTACAACGAAAACAAGGGACACCCTTTTATTTGGATGAGAATTGAAAATTATTGCCGAAACGACACGGAGATTTTATTGCTGTCAATTATTGAGTTTCGAAGGATATTGATTAACGACATTACTAAGGGATTTGACCCACTACCGAGGAGTTGTACGAATGCGGGGGTTGCGATGAATATTTTTAAGGCAATGTTTTTGTTGACGGAGCAGTTATCGATTGTGCCGGAGAAGGGATATGAGCGGTGTGATCGCGCCAGTGTGATGGCAATAAAGTATTTGGAGTGGCGGAGCCAGCGGGATGGAATTGAGATACGGCACGCGGGGAACGGACGAGAGGTTAAAATTGGGAATTACAAATTGGATGGATTTATTGCGAATAACGGAGCTAGGGACAAATGCATCGAGGTTATGGGATGTTACATACATGGATGTTTGAATTGTTATGACCCGGCGGCGGAACTGATTGGAGGAAGGACGGCCCAGGAATTGAACGATGAGACTCAGGAGAGATTAGTGGAGCTACGGAAGACTTTGGATGTCGAAGAAGTTTGGGTATGTTTATTTGACATTTGAATTTATAAATTCTACTTTTTAGGGGTGTCAAATTGAGAAGGAATTGAAAAAGGATGAGGAAATGAGGGACTTCTTCGACGACAGAGGGAATGAGAAGGGGCCGATTGATCCGAGGATGGCATATGCGGGAGGGAGGACCGGACCGATGAAATTGTTTGCGAAATCGGATGAGAAGAAAAAGATTAGTGTTTACGATATTGTGAGTCTGTACCCGTCAGTGAATTACGGTACAGCTTACCCGATTGGTTTGCCGGAGATTATTATACCGAAGAGCGATGAGATTAATGTAAATTGGACGAGACCGGAGGATTTGAAGTATAATGGGATTGTATAAAGTGAGGGTCAACCCGCCGCGGGGTTGCGGATTCCGGTTCTGCAGTTGAAGTGTGATGAGAGATTATTATTCCCGTTGTGTTGGAGATGTGCGTCAAAATTTAAGAAGGAAACTACGAGATGTGATTACAATTGCCCCCATGATGAGACACAGCGGAGATACGTGGCGACATATACCAGCGTTGAATTGGTAAGAACTTATGTGGGAAAATTTTAAGAAAATTTTGACATTTTTCAGGCAAAGGCGTTGGAATGCGGTTATACTGTGGACAGATTTTATAGAGCGTGGCACTACGAAGAGGAGGCGAATGATTTATTCAAGGGATACGTGCGATTATTTTTGAAGCTGAAGGAGGAGGCGAGCGGTTTCCGAAGGGGTTGAGACGGGGGAGCAGAAGGATATGTGGAGAGAAGAGTATAAGAAAAATATGGAATCGACATTGAATTGGCTAAAGTGAAGAAGAATCCGGGGTTGCGGTACATAAGCAAGTTGATGCTAAATAGTTTATGGGTAAGAAAATTGAAAATAAATTTACGATAGGTAATTTTCATTTCAGGGAAAGTTTTCGATGAGAAATTGTTTGAACAAGAATGCGGTAATTGATAGGGCGTCGGAGTTTTATAAAATTGCGTGTGATCATAAAATTGAATTATGTGATATTGTTGAGTATTCGGATGAGGCGATTAGATTGATCTACAGGGACAAGGAGGACTTTGTGATGGAGCACAAGTCCAGCATCGTTATCAGTTTATGGTGAGTTCAAAAATAAATTTGTATATAAACTAATTTTCAGGACGACGAGTATGGCGAGGTTAAAATTATTGGAATTTATGAGAGAAGCGGAGGGAAATGGCGGAGAAATTTTGTACACGGACACGGACAGTATTTTTGTTAGGCACGATCGGGATGTGGAGCCGATCACGACGGGGAAATATTTGGGAGAGATGAGCGAGGAATACGGCGGCTATGAGATTGAAGAATATTGTTGCGGAGGGGCGAAGCAGTACGCACTGAAGATGAGAAACAAGCAGACGGGGGAGACTGAATACGTTATGAAAATTAGGGGATTACGTTCGACGTGGACAACAGGAAGACTTTGCACTACGATACATTCAGGGAGATGGTTTTGAATTACGGGAAAGGGGAGGTCGACCCGGCGTTCTTCGTCTACAAGAATGATTTTGGGTGAGTTTTTCAAATTATTTGCTCATTAATAAATCAATATTTAGGCCAACGGGATTCGAAAGTGGTGACGAGGGAGAAGCATAAAATGTACAGGCCGGTCTGCCAGAAGGGGATCATCGATGAGGAGCTTAATGTGATGCCATTTGGATTTTGTTAATTTTGTATTTTATTGTTGTTTTTTTTTGTTAAATAAAGTTGAATTAAAATTAAAGTGATATTAGGACTAGCGGGGGTGGAACGGTCTAACGTGAAGGCCCACTCCTGTTAGCCGTAATATTTTATAAAAAATCCAGCAGTTCAAGGGGAAAATAGCATCTATGACCGTTATTCTGGTACATAGTTATACATGGGAGTTGAGGGAATTGTAGCTTGACACGGTGTCTCGAGTAGAGATGCTGTTCGACAGTAACCCTAGAAAACCTCGGTAGGCAAAAAGCCTATTAGAACCGTTAAATGCAATGTCATCCGGTGAGATAAACTGATTGTGCCTAAGGTGTCTCGTTATAAGGGCGTGTCTTCTCAAAAATTTCAAATTTTTTTCTTCCGCTGTCGTAGAATTTCAGATATCTCGTGAGGTTCGCATTCGTTAAAATCGCATAGAATTTCAATGAGAGAATTCATTTTGAGCACCAGTAGGCATTCTCATATTCGTTGAAAATCCTTATATACCGTTACCTCACCGCCGTATGATGAATTTTTACCTTTTCTCTTTATTTTTAAAATTCTGAGAACTGAAATACAGATGATGACCACTACCAAATCGACAATTGACAAAAAATATACCCAAATATTTGAACTTGAAACTTTAATTTTCTCAAATTCTTTGAACACGACAAAATTAAAAAATTCACTATCTGTGTCTGACACATATTTGGGAAGTATCTCGTTTGAGTCAAATCGATCTTTGTATATTTTCTTCTCTTTAATTAGATAAATTTGTCCCTCAATTATTAGTAAGTCGGTAAATGATGATGGCATAGACCCGATCGGTTTAGTAATAATTTCGGTTTCATTATTGTGGGTCCATAAATTCTCGATTGATCTAATGTCAATTTCATCTATTCGATCGTCACTGATTACAAAAAGTCGGCCATTAATGTGATCAAATCTAAGGTCCCCACCGGGAAAATTCCTAACAACCTTTTCTTGACTCCCTCTTGTTATCGAAGTTTCATTTGTATTTTCGTTTTGGAAAATTAAATAACTATGATCGTTGTAATAAAAACACGCTCGGGGCTTTAATTGTCGAAAATCCTGGTAAAGCTTAACATTAGTTGGTCCGCTCTTTTCTATTGAATTAATTTCTTGGATTGATACACTCCATCCTGAAATTGGGTTCCTATTTATCGTACATAGTCTCGAGCGATCGAATCCGAACTGTCTTTCATTGACCGAACTCTTTGTCATAGTGAGATACTTGTCGTCAAAAAGTTGTGCATCAGAAAGAATAGTAACCCTTTCTCCACTGAGTTGACCGACTATCGTTAGGAGAACAATTAAATTAAACATTACTGACAAATTGCTTAACTAATAAATCGGCCCTCGGGCGAACCTTATATAGACCGTCAATGACCTCACAATAAGTGATTCCATAGCATCGTTGTGTCAAGAAATAAATGCAAAATTGCCCACATGCATCTGAGAATTGATGTTGGACGATGCGGTCGTTAATGAGAATTCGTTTGAATAGGTTAAGATATGAACTTAAATCTTCGTTGGGATAATCGCCCAATGAATCAAAATATTCTATTTCTGTCGGCGAATTTACAAAACAGGCGACCCAGTGTTCACCTATCGTGCCCACCCGGTCGGTATTCGCCACAAAACAGTACGGAAAATGCCTGTCCTTCAATTTTGGCATCTTGTCGGAAGCAAAAACGCCGATAAAATATTTTCGGGTTGTCGGATGTTTGGATAGAAATATTTCAATCTCATGAGAATTCATCATATGCTTCCGTCGCTACTGAGCACACGATTAGCATTAATAGACAAAATCGAATCAAATTCCCCCAGAACGATCATCTCATACCCGCCGTCCTTTATAGGCTCATTAAATTGCACCTTGATGCTGGTCGTTCCGTTTCGAATCAATTCAAAACCGGGGGTGTCCTCTAGAGTAGAGGTCATCGGGATGACGAAGAAACACCACCCGTTTACAAATTTTTGTATATTGATCGACATTGTCCTTTCTCCGTCGTCCATCCCGAGCCCCGTATACATGTCAACAAATGCTCGAATGTATTTGTTTCTATCAAAATTAAGAGAATAGGGGGACCCGGGGAAAATGTTTCCATTCGCTTCGACACTGATAGAGCGTATTTTGGCATGTTCAAAGACGAAGGGTGACTCTTTAGGATTTCCGGTATACGCACCGGTTGAAACAAACCCGACGATTAAACGTCTCGGAACAATGCTGGTAAAAACATTGTGTGAGAGATCAGAAGTGCCCCGTGGGATGAAAAGACTCCTGATCTCAATTTTTCTAACCGGGTATTTGGCCGGGGTGGTTTGTAGCTGATTGCTTATTACGTTATTTAATGACTGGGTAATGTCGACTGTTTTTACATAAATTCTAATATCATGTATGTTAATACGATATGTGTGCGGGTTCGCTATGACTGCATTTCCTGAAACATATGGCGGTGCCATAATTAGAAAATCATCGGTGTTACGGTGTATGCTAAAAATGACATCCGAGTTATTAAGCAATAGATTGGGCTGACGAGCGAGATCAAAATTAAGTTTCACCATGGTTTCACATTTGGCACCATCAGCAAAACGTGACGCTCTGTTTTTAAAGCCGCTATTTGTGTAATCATCCTGGTCGACATCGTCGACATAATAGCAAGATGCTTCACAGAGACCCTTTTTGACATCTTCTGAAAATCCCAATTCATTCATCATATATGCCCTAAACGCATAGTAAATGCCGGAATCATAAGATTCGACACCTGAAATTGACACCTTTAATGTTTTGACAAAGCTGTGCCCAAAATTTTGAATGACACCGACGTGTTGGTCAGCTTCACTATCTTTAGTAATCGGAATCCAATTACTTTTGTCTTTTCTCTCAATTGAAGTTGACAAATAAAGAAAAGTTTTATTGAGATCACAAAACTGATTATCTGAAAAAAGTCTAAAGATATATGGTCCAGATTGATTTATTGCTGAAAGAGGGAGTAATTCCCTAATACTGGATTTATTAATTGCAACGTTCGTCGGAGGGATGTCGAAAAGCGAAAGGCCCCCCTCGAGACCATCCTCACTCGCCTTGTCAATTTTCTTAAGAGTTGACATTTTTTAATTCTTTGTATTATTTATTCTATTTATACCTTTAGATGAAACTTAACTGATCATATACCCGTTTTCGGTTCTTATTAGTGATCAGGTCCCTTTTTCCTTTCCCACATTGTTGTAACTTATCGGTAAGGTTAGTCAGCCCCTGTCTTGAATGTTCCCTGACGGCATCCCTTAAATCACGGCCCTGAGCGATGTCACTCAGAACTCTCTGCCCCGCGGCGAGCCCCTCATGTCCTGCACTCGAGGCAATATTCCTCGCAATAGGGGTCAAGAAACGTGCCACATTACCGAGGAAACCGAATCCCCGCTGGTACTTGCTCCCGACAAAGTATTGCTTCTGTCCCCTCCCATGTTGTGAAGTGAAAAAAGATGACCAATCAACCGACTCGGGATCGAAAAATACGTGTGTCATTTTTAAAATATACTTTTCTTAAAATGTAATGTAAGAATACAACTTCCCCAGTGAAATTTAACAAATTCACCAAATGGTGTGTGAATTTCAATTGTAATTTCTGAAATTCGTTTCGACTGTAGACGATGAAAATACTCGGTGCTATATATAACTTCACTAATTGATCCCGGGTCATCGACGACGTTAACTATTCTTAAGAGTGGGGCCATCTGGTCGCCGATAATTGTGTTTTCGATTAAATTTGGTGCATAAATGTATAGCTGCCTTACACCTCCCGTCAAATCCGGCATATAAGTCGCCTCTTCCGCGTGAAATAGCCTTGTATTCTTAAACCCCAGAACATATGCGAGGTGTTTTGACAAATCTATATGGGTGACGGCAGAGGAAAGATAGACAATAAATTTTTGATCAATACTGTCGTAGTTAAATTGAACATCCTCATTGGCTAATCTCTCTCTTTTTTGCGGCCCTTTTTCAGCTTCTGAAACTTGTCTATTTTCAATATCTTTACGTTTAAAATGCTCACCGAGCGCATCATTAAGCCTATTCACTATTCCAATATAACCCTTTTCCGATTTATCATTATATTCCTCGAGAGTTGATGTATATTTGGTCTTTGCCTGTCTGGCGATTCCCTTTGCGACGTCGGCTGATTTCTTTGCTTCTTTCAAGTCATTCTTTTCCACATGCTCCAATGTTATGTTTTTGGCTTTATCTACTTCTTCTTGAAAAGACTTAAGTTCATTTCGGGATGTTTGAATTTCGGTTCCCATCTCAACCATTTTGTCAAACCAAATTTTTATATCAGGCTCTTCTAAAATGTGAGGATTTGTTTCTCGTAGTGTGTTTAGTTGGGTTTGGATGGAATTCGAGATATTGTTGATCTGATTAAAATGTCTTTCTACGTCTCTCCCGGCGCGTTCTGCGGCCCTCTTTGCGACATCAATTTTTGAATCTTTGGTATCTTCAGCCTTGGCTTCTCTCTTTCCACGTTGTTTTTTGATTTTGTAATGATGTGTGAATGCCTCGTTAATTTTATTTCCCAGGCCCCCGGCGGTTTTAAAATTCATGTCCGGTAAATAAACTTGAATGGGGACACTGTTGTCATTTTCCCATACTTTAATAAACTCTTGACCATTTATACCGAGAGCGGTGAATGAGTAGGGGTAAATAATTGATGAGAGAGCTACTGACCAATTTGTGCCCAATTCCAAAGTCTCGGGGAGTCGTACTGTGAATTTTGATGTACTGTTCCCTGGTCCCGGTGTGTTCGAGGGTAGCACAATGTAAAAATCATCCATCTATTTTCACTAATTCCTGGTTATAAAATATGCCTTTTATTAAATTTCCTTCCAAATCTTCGATCCTGTATGAATCGGGTGTCGTTGAATTAACAATAACGATTTTAAACAATTCTTCGGTAAAGTTTGGGAGGTATCCCTTTGAAAATTTTCCCTTTTCCTTGGTAATACGAACGATATCACCGATTTTAAATTTTTTCTTTTTTAAAATTTTAAATTCCCTAGCCTTATATAATTTTTCCCAGAGCGCACGGGCATTTTCAAAATTAATTGAAGACGGTTTGGCTCCCAATGTTCTATTCACACTGTTGTTAATGTTTGTTATTATTTTGTCTATTACGTCGACCCATCGAAGAGTGTCTTTCTTTGTAAAATATCTGTACAAGCGCTCCTTTATTGTCCGATTTGCCCTTTCAACGACTCCGGCGTGCAGATCAGGACTATACATTACATTTTTGATGATGAATTTTTCCTCAAAATATTTTTTCATTTTTCCTGCTTGGAATTCAAGCCCACTGTCACTATATATTTTCATCGGGATAATTTTAGACTTTTCGAACACCCGATCAAAAGCCTCGATCATGTCCTCACTCTTCTTTGACTTGGCCGGTGCACTGAAGATCATTCGACTCAGCACGTCGATGCAGACCAATAAATATTTATAACCGTCGTTATGCCTTTTCAACTGGTCAAATATGCACAAATCGCACTGCCAATCGGTATGGAAGCCACTTGGTATCGTCTTTAGTCTCGGGAATCTTTTCCTGATGGGCTTGTGAATCGTGTATGTTTTCTGCTTTTCTAGGAATTTATTAACGTCATCGGTCGTAATTTTCGGGTCAATCTTTTTGGCCTCATTTAAAATTTTTTGAATTCCAGCAAAACTTGCCGGAGATTTTAAATTAAAATAAATTTTCGATAAAATTTTCTCTACAGTCTTGCCCATATTAGTGGTTTGAAGGGTTTCTTCTCTCGCACTATGCCGGGTGTTTTTATAGATTTTATTGCCTTTTTCCTTCCACGTCCCCACATGACCTTTGATTTATCAACCATGTCTTTTACTGTTGGATCCTTCAGTAACCGATCTTTGAGAAATTTTGCACCGCGCGGCGTTTCATCTTTCTTCCCTGCGAGATACAACAAAACATCTCTATAATTACTGTTTTCAATCGGCAAATTCATGTTCGACTGTACCTTTCCGGCCGCCGTAATTTTAAATAAATCTTTGTTTTCCTTCACGTACCTAAAAAGACCGTTTAAAAGGGTCGGGTGTATAATAGTTTTGATCGGAATGGGTGTTTTTAATGTGGATGTTGTTTGGGGCTCCGGAGTTAACTCCTCAAGTGTATCATTATCTGATTCAGGATCAGGAGTTTGCTCTTCAAGTCTTTTCCTAGGAATAATTATTTTCCGTGGTTCTTCGGTCTCCTGTGGTTTGGATTGGTTATTGAGGCCCAGATATGGTGCAACATTTGGACCTGGTACATGATTCTCAATCACTACCTTCTGTGGTCTATTTTCAAGTATCCCCTTTACCGTACGTCTTTCTTTATAGAGCCAATCATGTCTCTTCGCCTTGAGGTCCTCGCTTATGTCGGGGTCTTGTAAATTCTGAGAAATTTTTGCGTCTAAACTCGCTTTTTCATTTTGGAGATAATCACCACTATTCATCGCACTCCGTAGAGCCAAATATTCCGCCTCGGGAATCATTAACATTTTCTTTGCAAATTTCATGATGTTATTTTTTCTAATAAATGTTGGGCTAAAACACTCAGTACCGGGACAAGACAGCTCCCAGGGCTATACCACTCCCCTGTTGTATCCTTTTTCTTGCCGTTTTCTCTGAACGAGATTTGGCAATTTCTCTATAAAAATCGGCGTATTGTGCCAACCTTCTTTTTTGTTTGTTCGTTAGTTTAAAACTAAAACTCAATATATTTGCACAAATTTCAACGATTGCCAAAATTTGGTCAGCTGTAGCGTTTTCGATTAATTCGTTCTTCTTTTGTTCTGATCTGGTGGAGGCAAGCTTCTTTAGGAACACTGTATTCTCCTTCACTTCGGAGCTAAATTTATACATTTTTAATTTAATTTAAATTCATATTCTTATATACTATTCAATTGGTAAATAAATTTCCAGAGTCTCATCTGGAAAAATTTTGCTACATAATCTGAATTCCTCCTCAGAATTTGGGTGCATGTTAATCATGAGATAACTAAATTGGTTATTGGTCGCATCATGATATGCATCCATGAAATAATTCAGTCTTTTTGGGAACAGTTGTGACCCCAATGTTCACATGTAATTGTCCGAAGGGTTGCGCATTAAAACCAGATAATGTGCGTTGGCTCTTGCCGTTTTAATGTCCCGACCATAGAGACTCTGGGTTACAAAAATTACGCTTACGTTCCAATTATGGGAGCCCCTGGTAAAGAGTAGATCGAGGAAAGTATTCTGGATATTAAGCATTAAATCGTCAAGTATCAGTAAAAGGGGTTTTTCCTGTTCTTTAATCTTATTCATGTCCGGAATCCCGTTGAAAGTCTCAACACCCTCCCCGATTAACCCTAAAATACTATCATTCATCTCACCATAACAATAAAGAATTTTCTTAGGCGGTGGTTCAATTAGATTCTTATGATGTTTTAAAAACCGTAATAGCCAACGGGTCTTACCACTCCCGGTAGCCCCTGAGAGAATTAGAGTGAACGGACCGCGAAACATTTTTAATGCCTCTTATTTATTTGATCTATTTATATTTTCATAGGGAACATTTTTCGCGCATTTGGGGCATATCCAGAAATTATCAAAAAATGATGTACCGAAATGCAAAAGACTGTGCTTTTTACACCTGCTACAAATCTCGTAATGACAGGGACAGTAATGACAACACTTAATTTTATGTGGGCAGTTCATTTTTCAATTTAATTTTATTTTGGGTTGCTATTTATAGAAGGGGTATATAAAGGGAGTGAAAGGACCATTTGATTGATACCTTGTATCAAAAATGCAAAGACCGATAATCGTAAATATAATTGCTCTCGCTAATCTCGGTACCGGAATTAAACTAAACTCTCTGACGATCACCGAATGCGAATTTAAGTATAACCCTAGAAAATTCAATGCCGCGGTTATCAAATGTATAAGCCCCATCAAAGCCACGGCATTATTATGGGAATCCGGGAAAATGATATGTCTGGGGACGAAAAGTCTGATAGACTGTGAAAATGCGATAAAAATTTTCATAGAAATAATTAAGGGCTCGGGGTGTCCGGGGGCTTCTTACACCGGACACACGATTGAAAATATTGTTTCGACCTTTAAATTCGGACATGAAATTGAACTGAACGAATTCAGAAAAAATCGTCGTGCCTTTTATGAACCAGAAATATTTTGCGGTTTAAATTTCAAGCGGGGTAAAAGCATGACAGCGTTAATTTTCTGGACCGGTAAAGTCGTAATTACGGGAACTAAAAACAATTCTGAAATTGAGGAAATGTATCATCATATTCTCCCCTATTTGAAAATGGCTCAAAAGAATTTAATGAGACGATAAAAATTTTTATTTATTGAGACGGTCCCGAAATTCTTGCAGATGACCTACTTTTGAAAAAGTTTTTTTTCAATCCTAATTTATTATTATTTTTCAATTTTATATTTAAATTGAATTTAATAATTATTTTTACTGTAAAATTCATTAATTTGCTGCAATTATTAATTAAATTTGCACTTCTACAATTCCATTATTGATTAATTTGCGCGGCGGCGGCATCGTGGCGCGGGGAGGGAGGGCGTGGAGGAAATGCAAAAAAAAAACGCACATTGGCAAATTTTCAAAATGAGTTTTAATTTCAGGATAAAAAATCATATAAAAAATCTCAGGATTTGAGAAAATACCCCAAAAGGTTTGGAATCAAAAAAGGAATTAATTGGCAAAAGAATTTCCTTCACCTGTCACTTTGGTGACAGGTGGATGATTGATGACCTTCCCGCGGCGCTGCGCGGCGCGGGAAAAAAACACCCGCAACAATTTGGGAAATCGGATTTGGTCAGGCGGCAACTTCAAAGTGGTCCAATAGGTTTTGGTTTTGAAACACCCCCCATCGTGGATTTTTTGATGGGGCGGCAACTTCAAAGGGCTGCACCCCTCCCATAGGCACGGGCTCGTGCGGGAAACACCCGCAACCAACCCGCAACCTTTAGGGGTCCTATACTACTGAGGCGCCGTGAAAATTTTTATGAAATAAGTAAAACAAAAGTTTACGAGTCTTTTATTTTTCAAATTCAGAACAAATCAATGTATGAAAATTTAGCTTTTGAACCTAATTTATTAAAAGCCAAAATTTGATGTTTTTTTTTGCTTTGGTTTTCGCAAAAATTTTGCTGAGCGACAAATTTCTGGGAAGAAGGGGGTCAACAGTGCTAGCAGACGCCACCGAGAAAATTTTATGAAGATTTAGAAATTTTTAAGTATTAAAATTGAATTCTTAATCCCTTAAATAATTTTTTTACTCACTTTTGTTAAATGGACGGTTTAAAGAATTTTTTATTAAAAGATATTTTTATTGAAAAATATTTTGCAGCAAAATTTAGACAATAAGATAAAATTTCGACATGAAGCAAATAGATTGATAAAGTCACACATTAAAATAAAAGCTAAATAATAAAAAAAAATTTGTCAACGATTTTCGGTTTCTTTTAAAATTCACGTGAAAGCTTATAAGAAAATCCACCAATTTCCGCAAAAGATTTTTTGCATGTTTTTGTCTAATAAAAACCACGTCTATTAAGGAAATAAAAAGGGGGGTATTTAAACGGGCAGAAAAACAACAAAATACCAAATTATTCATTATTAAATAAAACAAAATATTTTTTGCTATGTCTTCTCTACTGCTCTCCATCTTCTCGATTGTCTTTTTGGTCTGTTGCAATGCAATGCCAAGTAAACCAAAATCTTCAAAAAGAAAATAATTAATTAATATATTTAAATTTCACAGATTTCCCGTGCTGCCCGGGCAGTCAGCAAGTGGTTTCTGTGATGTCCAAATACATTGGCACTTTCTCTGCTGCCGGTGAGGACGCGTCTACAGTATGTTCAATGGCGAAAAGTACTGTGGATGGGTTAAAAAGTTATTTGTCCTCACGCGGCGGATGCCCCAGCGGAGGAGAAGCACAAATTGTGGACGAAATCGATCGGCAGCTGAGGAGTAATTAATCGTCAAATTATAGGAAAAAACCCGTTTTATGGAAAATAATTAAAAGAATAATTTTTGCGGGAAATTTTTATGAGAAAATACTTAATTTAAAATGCGCAAATTACCTTATTAAGCCTTTATGAAAATGAAGATCACTTATGAGGACGATTGTCCGTACAATTTGGGCTTTGCCCGTGCCATGTTCGACTTGGCCGCTGCTGCTGCTGGCCATGCGGGCACCGGCACAGAATGGCACAATTTGAAAAGTCAATTTGAGCAGGAAAGCCAAGCAATCAAAGCAATTGGCCAGGGATTGAACATTGAAGTTACGGATGTGCATTTTGGACACCCAAGCAAAGGCAAACCAAATAATTTTAAATAAATATTTATTTGAAAACTTAAAAGATCATTTTCAAGGAAATTCCGCGCACCAAAATGTGCCGAGTCCGAGCCATGTGATTACCAACCCTGGCCAACAAAGTTCGGTTGGCCATGGAAAGGAAGACGAACCGTTGTCATCCGATTTCGACTTTTGAGGAAATAGAAAAAAGGAATTAATTAGAAGGAAAATTCATAGTACAGAAAACATTTTGTTGATTATTTATGAAGAATATTTATTTGTTTTGTATAATTATAATATTAAAAATTGTCTAGCATAAATATTCACAATATTTTTAATTTTCAATAAAAAATATGACGAGAAAAATCTATTTAAGCAATTTTATCCGTTTTTAATTTAAAACCTTTTAATATTTAAAATCCGATTTTTTCATAAAATTCGCTAATAATAATAGAATTCTCCTTTTTTATAATTCATTTAAAAGGATCAAAAAAATTCTTTACATTTTCCTATAAATATAAGTATTTCTTTTACCACGTATCATTTAATTCTTATCAAGATAAATTCGTTAATTTTTTATTAAAATATTTTAGACAATTTTTTAAAAAAATGTTTGCCAAATTTATGTTATTTTTATTCTGCTATATAATTGGCAAAAAATTTTCATTATGCGAACAAATTTTGTCGCCACCAACACAAGATTATTCGGAATGCGGAGTTTCGAATTTTGACCCATTCAACGAACGAAGCGCGGAGGACACGGAAATTAGTCATTCTAATTGAATCATCTGCGAGTCCATTGATGAACAACGCTGTCAGGCACATGTCCACCAAATCTCTGTGCCATTCTGCGTTCGCGATCAGAGTGCGCAATTTAATCGCATAATCGCGGATGTAGGTTTTGGAGGGCCAGCGGTGCCGATAGGGGCGAATTTTAAATTTATTTCTAACAGATATCACCAAAAATTAAGATTTTTCCGATAAATTTTTTTTTCATGTTTTGCTCAAGCAAAATTGGAACTCAGATTTTGAAATTTTTTTCTTGCGGCACATTTTTGCAAAAAAAAAAAAACTTGGTGAATGTGCGAGGGTGGAGGTCCGGCGGTGCCGTTAGGCGCCGCCGGGAAAATTTTTTTTAGAAAATTTGAATGAAATTTGTTCCCAGATTTTCACCAAAAAATGACCAATTTTTTAGATTTTGAGACAATTTTCTATGAAAGAAATAAGTTTTTGGGGGCCGGTGGTGCCGATAGGCGCCGCCGGGGGAAATTTTTTTTATGAATTTTGTTAGAAATTAGCCAAACTTTTCAGAAATTTCTCTCTTTTGGATGAAAATACGCCCTAAAATCAGAATTTCTTAGAAATAAGAACATAAAGAAACCCTGCATTAATCAGATAAAAATAAATTCAAATGAAAACGTCAACCGGTGTCGAACTCCTAACAAGAAATACTGTTAGTGTTGAAGCACTAACCACTAAACCATAAATATATTGGAAATTAACAGCAAAATTTACTTTATTTAATTAATTATTTTTTTAATAGTTGACATGCTACTTTAATTAAATTAATTATTTTTTTAATAGTTGACAGGCTACTTTAATTAAATTAATTATTTTCTTAATAGTTGACCAAAGATGATTAAAAAATTCGAAATTGTATAAAATGAAAATTTTGAACAAAAACTTCCCATGACTTTTGTCAAAGTCAACCAAATTAAACATTCTTGACATTGAAAGAAATGATAAATGTTTAAAAAATAGTACAACAAAAATCTTAGCGAACAAATCACAAAATTTTGAAGACGAATCATTTTTCTGAAAATCAATAAATTCAGTAAAATTAAGCTTGGGTCAAATTTTGTCCAAAAATTGTGTGCCCAAAAAGATCATTTTCGCTCATTCGAAACCACCACAATTTGGCGTGGACGAAAAAGCGGTCCAACCGTAGAAGAATTGCCTTTTCTTCGCATAATCGCCTTTTTGTACGCAGTCCGATAATCGCTGCTAAATTAAATATAAATAAAATTATTAATAATATTTTTTTAATTGAATTTTTGTCCTTTTTACACCTGTTCAGCAAAAGGATGGGCGCCCCACTGGCGGATGCCAAAATTGGCACGCAAGTGACAATGCCGATCAGTACACTTTTGATGTTGGTACACATAACCGAATGAGCCACAGGTTCAGCGATGAACAAATTTACAATAAGCGGTGTGATAAAACTGATAAAATCGGTGATTTGGTTGCGTGCAGCCGATGCGATCAGCCAGCCGATCAGAAGGACCAAAAGCAGCAGAAACACAGAGCGCAACATCCTGCGCACTGACTGATCAGCAGCTAAATGACCAAAATGAGAGTAAAATTGAAATTTAAAAAATTGCCAAACTTTGTGAATTCGTTTGATTCTTTCTTTTCGTTTGAAAATTGCGCCACAAAATTAGGCCAAAAATTGCCGCGTAATTTAAGGAGCACAGTGAAAGGACGACAAAAGCGGGGACGGAGTTCAGAACATCCGAATAAAGCCCACTGTTACAGTAAACCCATCTGAATATCGTAATAAAATTGAAAAATTTCAAAACTAATTTTAATTTATTTCAAATGTTAATCGCCTATCGTAAGAGATGTTGATAATTGTCCAAACATTGAACACTTCCAAATTCATGACCAAGCAAAAAAGAGTACATAGAATGGCAGAAGCAAACGAACATTGGCAAACTGTCGTTTTTTTGATCGAATTCATTCTACAATAATACATAAAATTTATATATTCCAACTATACATATATAAAGAGTCACCTGATCGGGTACAGAATGATCAGCAATCGCTCCACGGAAATCAGAAACATTGCCATTATTGAGGCATACGAGGCTATGGTAGCGCCCATGAGAGTGGCCAGACAGATACGGTAGTCAATGGTACTGTACTGGAAAATGACGCCGACCAAATTGACGCCGAAAGGTGCGACAACGAAAAGTTGGCACAGCGAATCGAAGGCGATCAGCCAATTGCACACTTTGCGATCCTTCCTAAAATGAAAAATATTGAAAAGAAAATGAGTTATTAAACTATAATTACATTTTCGTAATTGTGACCAAAATGAGGGAAATGTTGAAAATGATCGAAATCGGAGTGAAAATGTTTGGCAACACAATCCATGCGGTCACTTGAGAAATGATTGAATTTTTCTCATAGAAAACGAGGACATTTTCGCGATAAAAATCTGACTGTAATTGTAATTAATTAATAATAAATAAACTAAAAAATTTACCGCAACAAACGCAATTTTGTACTGATAAGCGCATTTTGCAACCACAAATTGGTGCATCATTGAGCTGAAAAGCCATTCGAAAAGGGTCAAATTTTGTGACACGTCCAAAAGGGCAAATTTTGCCGTTAAATTATTTGAATCTCCTTTTGTGGTCATGGTGATGTTCAAATAATCACAAATTTCGTTATTGTCGTCACTCATTTTGATATCGAAGAGCTTCAAAAATTATGAAATATTTTAATATTATAAGAAAAAGCTCTAAAAAGGGTGGAAACTCCAAAAATTAAAAATTTTAAATATTAAAATTATTGAAATTTTTTAAATAAATTAAAAGAAAAAGCTCTAAAAAATATGAAATTTTGGCTAATATTTCCTTTAATTGGCAGGTGAATTGTCGTAATTATTGGAACTATTTTCACTGCTACTTTTTGGCTTTACATTCATTACCAAATGGAAAGTGGCAAATAAAAATTGCATTCATCATTGACATTGGCATTAATTTATTAAAAAAAATCAAAATGAGTGAAACAACGTATAATACTTTTGGCCTCACCCCCGTCCCCGCGACTCTGACCCCGCCATCCCCCGCCCCCGCGAAAAGCCACCCCCGGCCACGGGGTCCGAACCCTAAATTAATCAGGTGAATTGTTGGGATTAGTTTCAAATTGTTTCCTTTGGTTTGTTGAACTCTTCTGACCATAACTTTTTTGAACCTTAACAAAATTTTTCCTAATTTTGTAGGCTAATAGAGAACACTTAGGGCTATCGAATGATTCCAAGATTATTGGATTTGGTTGACAAAGAAAAAAGTTATAGTTCAAAAACTCGCCCCACGCGAAAACGACCCCGACCCAAATTTGGTAATTCTTTAGACAAAATCTGTGTAATTTATGCCAAAGGAATTGATTCGACTAAAGGAATGTGGAGCCAACACACCATTCATAAAAATTAATTTTTGTGAAATTTTTGGAATTAATTCAAATCAAACCCCCGCCCCCGCCCCCGCGACTCTGACCCCGCCATCCCCCGCCCCCGCGAAAAGCCACCCCGCCCAAGGGTCCGAACCCTAAATGAATCAGGTGAATTGTTGGGATTAGTTTCAAATTGTTTCCATTGCCACCAATTGACATTAAATGTATTTTAAATGGAAATAAGGGGCAAACAAAAAGCTCATTCATCATTGGCACTGTTAAATTTCAAAACAAAATTTAAAGTTCCAAATGAATGCCACAACGAACAATACGGTATTCATCAATTTTATTGGGATAATTTCAACAAAGTTCGTAGTTGAAAGTGTAAAATCAAAATCACAATTTTTACGTTATTTTATTTTTGGGCTTGAGATAATTTCTTTAAAAGGCTTAATTTTTAATGACTCTGATGGGTGGAGGCGCCGTGAAAATTTTTATGAAAAAGTAAAACAAAAGTTTACGAGTCTTTTATTTTTCAAATTCAGAACAAATCAATGTATGAAAATTTAGCTTTGGAACCTAATTTATTAAAAGCCAAAATTTGATGTTTTTTTTGCTTTGGTTTTCGCAAAAATTTTGCTGAGCGACAAATTTCTGGGAAGAAGGGGGTCAACAGTGCTAGCAGACGCCACCGAGAAAATTTTATGAAGATTTAGAAATTTTTAAGTATTAAAATTGAATTCTTAATCCCTTAAATAATTTTTTTTTACTCACTTTTGTTAAATGGACGGTTTAAAGAATTTTTTTTATTAAAAGATATTTTTATTGAAAAATATTTTGCAGCAAAATTTAGACAATAAAAATTTCGACATGAAGCAAATAGATTGATAAAGTCACACATTAAAATAAAAGCTAAATAATAAAAAAAAATTTGTCAACGATTTTCGGTTTCTTTTAAAATTCACGTGAAAGCTTATAAGAAAATCCACCAATTTCCGCAAAAGATTTTTTGCATGTTTTTGTCTAATAAAAACCACGCCTATTAAGGAAATAAAAAGGGGGGGGGTATTTAAACGGGCAGAAAAACAACAAAATACCAAATTATTCATTATTAAATAAAACAAAATATTTTTTGCTATGTCTTCTCTACTGCTCTCCATCTTGTCAATTGTCTTTTTGGTCTGTTGCAATGCAATGCCAAGTAAACCAAAATCTTCAAAAAAGAAAATAATTAATTAATATATTTAAATTTCACAGATTTCCCGTGCTGCCCGGGCAGTCAGCAAGTGGTTTCTGTGATGTCCAAATACATTGGCACTTTATCTGCTGCCGGTGAGGACGCGTCTACAGTATGTTCAATGGCGAAAAGTACTGTGGATGGGTTAAAAAGTGATTTGTCCTCACGCGGCGGATGTCCCAGCGGAGGAGAAGCACAAATTGTGGACGAAATCGATCGGCAGCTGAGGAGTAATTAATCGTCAAATTATAGGAAAAAACCCGTTTTATGGAAAATAATTAAAAGAATAATTTTTGCGGGAAATTTTTATGAGAAAATACTTAATTTAAAATGCGCAAATTACCTTATTAAGCCTTTATGAAAATGAAGATCACTTATGAGGACGAGTGTCCGTACAATTTGGGCTTTGCCCGTGCCATGTTCGACTTGGCCGCTGCTGCTGCTGGCCATGCGGGCACCGGCACAGAATGGCACAATTTGAAAAGTCAATTTGAGCAGGAAAGCCAAGCAATCAAAGCAATTAGCCAAGCACTGAACATTGAAGTTACGGATGTGCATTTTGGACACCCAAGCAAAGGCAAACCAAATAATTTTAAATAAATATTTATTTGAAAACTTAAAAGATTATTTTCAAGGAAATTCCGCGCACCAAAATGTGCCGAGTCCGAGCCATGTGATTACCAACCCTGGCCAACAAAGTTCGGTTGGCCATGGAAAGGAAGACGAACCGTTGTCATCCGATTTCGACTTTTGAGGAAATAGAAAAAAGGAATTAATTAGAAGGAAAATTCATAGTACAGAAAACATTTTGTTGATTACTTATGAAGAATATTTATTTATTTTGTATAATTATAATATTAAAAATTGTCTACCATAAATATTCACAATATTTTTAATTTTCAAAAAAAATATGACGAGAAAAATCTATTTAAGCAATTTTACCCGTTTTTAATTTAAAACCTTTTAATATTTAAAATCCGATTTTTTCATAAAATTCGCTAATAATAATAATAGAATTCTCCTTTTTTATAATTCATTTAAAAGGATCAAAAAAATCCTTTACATTTTCCTATAAATATAAGTATTTCTTTTACCACGTATCATTTAATTCTTATCAAGATAAATTCGTTAATTTTTTATTAAAATATTTTAGACAATTTTTACAAAAAATGTTTGCCAAATTTATGTTATTTTTATTCTGCTATATAATTGGCAAAAAATTTTCATTATGCGAACAAATTTTGTCGCCACCAACACAAGATTATTCGGAATGCGGAGTTTCGAATTTTGACCCATTCAACGAACGAAGCGCGGAGGACACGGAAATTAGTCATTCTAATTGAATCATCTGCGAGTCCATTGATGAACAACGCTGTCAGGCACATGTCCACCAAATCTCTGTGCCATTCTGCGTTCGCGATCAGAGTGCGCAATTTAATCGCATAATCGCGGATGTAGGTTTTGGAGGGCCAGCGGTGCCGATAGGGGCGAATTTTAAATTTATTTCTAACAGATATTCACCAAAAATTAAGATTTTTCCGATAAATTTTTTTTATTCTAAAATTTTTTCTTGCGGCACATTTTTGCAAAAAAAAAACTTGGTGAATGTGCGAGGGTGGAGGTCCGGCGGTGCCGTTAGGCGCAGCCGGGAAAATTTTTTTTAGAAAATTTGAATGAAATTTGTTCCCAGATTTTCACCAAAAAATGACCAATTTTTTAGATTTTGAGACAATTTTCTATGAAAGAAATAAGTTTTTGGGGGCCGGTGGTGCCGATAGGCGCCGCCGGGGGAAATTTTTTTTATGAATTTTGTTAGAAATTAGCCAAACTTTTCAGAAATTTCTCTCTTTTGGATGAAAATACGCCCTAAAACCAGAACATTTCTTAGAAATAAGAACATAAAGAAACCCTGCATTAATCAGATAAAAATAAATTCAAATGAAAACGTCAACCGGTGTCGAACTCCTAACAAGAAATACTGTTAGTGTTGAAGCACTAACCACTAAACCATAAATATATTGGAAATTAACAGCAAAATTTACTTTATTTAATTAATTATTTTTTTAATAGTTGACATGCTACTTTAATTAAATTAATTATTTTTTTAATAGTTGACAGGCTACTTTAATTAAATTAATTATTTTCTTAATAGTTGACCAAAGATGATTAAAAAATTCGAAATTGTATAAAATGAAAATTTTGAACAAAAACTTCCCATGACTTTTGTCAAAGTCAACCAAATTAAACATTCTTGACATTGAAAGAAATGATAAATGTTTAAAAAATAGTACAACAAAAATCTTAGCGAACAAATCACAAAATTTTGAAGACGAATCATTTTTCTGAAAATCAATAAATTCAGTAAAATTAAGCTTGGGTTAAATTTTGTCCAAAAATTGTGTGCCCAAAAAGATCATTTTCGCTCATTCGAAACCACCACAATTTGGCGTGGACGAAAAAGCGGTCCAACCGTAGAAGAATTGCCTTTTCTTCGCATAATCGCCTTTTTGTACGCAGTCCGATAATCGCTGCTAAATTAAATATAAATTAAATTATTAATAATATTTTTTTAATTGAATTTTTGTCCTTTTTACACCTGTTCAGCAAAAGGATGGGCGCCCCACTGGCGGATGCCAAAATTGGCACGCAAGTGACAATGCCGATCAGTACACTTTTGATGTTGGTACACATAACCGAATGAGCCACAGGTTCAGCGATGAACAAATTTACAATAAGCGGTGTGATAAAACTGATAAAATCGGTGATTTGGTTGCGTGCAGCCGAGGCGATCAGCCAGCCGATCAGAAGGACCAAAAGCAGCAGAAACACAGAGCGCAACATCCTGCGCACTGACTGATCAGCAGCTAAATGACCAAAATGAGAGTAAAATTGAAATTTAAAAAATTGCCAAACTTTGTGAATTCGTTTGATTCTTTCTTTTCGTTTGAAAATTGCGCCACAAAATTAGGCCAAAAATTGCCGCGTAATTTAAGGAGCACAGTGAAAGGACGACAAAAGCGGGACGGAGTTCAGAACATCCGAATAAAGCCCACTGTTACAGTAAACCCATCTGAATATCGTAATAAAATTGAAAAATTTCAAAACTAATTTTAATTTATTTCAAATGTTAATCGCCTATCGTAAGAGATGTTGATAATTGTCCAAACATTGAACACTTCCAAATTCATGACCAAGCCAAAAAGAGTACATAGAATGGCAGAAGCAAACGAACATTGGCAAACTGTCGTTTTTTTGATCGAATTCATTCTACAATAATACATAAAATTTATATATTCCAACTATACATATATAAAGAGTCACCTGATCGGGTACAGAATGATCAGCAATCGCTCCACGGAAATCAGAAACATTGCCATTATTGAGGCATACGAGGCTATGGTAGCGCCCATGAGAGTGGCCAGACAGATACGGTAGTCAATGGTACTGTACTGGAAAATGACGCCGACCAAATTGACGCCGAAAGGTGCGACAACGAAAAGTTGGCACAGCGAATCGAAGGCGATCAGCCAATTGCACACTTTGCGATCCTTCCTAAAATGAAAAATATTGAAAAGAAAATGAGTTATTAAACTATAATTACATTTTCGTAATTGTGACCAAAATGAGGGAAATGTTGAAAATGATCGAAATCGGAGTGAAAATGTTTGGCAACACAATCCATGCGGTCACTTGAGAAATGATTGAATTTTTCTCATAGAAAACGAGGACATTTTCGCGATAAAAATCTGACTGTAATTGTAATTAATTAATAATAAATAAACTAAAAAAATTTAAAAAATTTACCGCAACAAACGCAATTTTGTACTGATAAGCGCATTTTGCAACCACAAATTGGTGCATCATTGAGCTGAAAAGCCATTCGAAAAGGGTCAAATTTTGTGACACGTCCAAAAGGGCAAATTTTGCCGTTAAATTATTTGAATCTCCTTTTGTGGTCATGGTGATGTTCAAATAATCACAAAGTTCGTTATTGTCGTCACTCATTTTGATATCGAAGAGCTTCAAAAATTATGAAATATTTTAATATTATAAGAAAAAGCTCTAAAAAGGGTGGAAACTCCAAAAATTAAAAATTTTAAATATTAAAATTATTGAAATTTTTTAAATAAATTAAAAGAAAAAGCTCTAAAAAATATGAAATTTTGGCTAAGATTTCCTTTAATTGGCAGGTGAATTGTCGTAATTATTGGAACTATTTTCACTGCTACTTTTTGGCTTTACATTCATTACCAAATGGAAAGTGGCAAATAAAAATTGCATTCATCATTGACATTGGCATTAATTTATTAAAAAAAATCAAAATGAGTGAAACAACGTATAATACTTTTGGCCTCACCCCCGTCCCCGCGACTCTGACCCCGCCATCCCCCGCCCCGCGAAAAGCCACCCCGGCCACGGGGTCCGAACCCTAAATTAATCAGGTGAATTGTTGGATTAGTTTCAAATTGTTTCCTTTGGTTTGTTGAACTCTTCTGACCATAACTTTTTTGAACCTTAACAAAATTTTTCCTAATTTTGTAGGCTAATAGAGAACACTTAGGGCTATCGAATGATTCCAAGATTATTGGATTTGGTTGACAAAGAAAAAAGTTATAGTTCAAAAACTCGCCCCACGCGAAAACGACCCCGACCCAAATTTGGTAATTCTTTAGACAAAATCTGTGTAATTTATGCCAAAGGAATTGATTCGACTAAAGGAATGTGGAGCCAACACACCATTCATAAAAATTATTTTTGTGAAATTTTTGGAATTAATTCAAATCAAACCCCCGCCCCCGCCCCCGCGACTCTGACCCCGCCATCCCCGCTCCGCGAAAAGCCACCCCCGCCCACGGGGTCCGAACCCTAAATTAATCAGGTGAATTGTTGGGATTAGTTTCAAATTGTTTCCATTGCCACCAATTGACATTAAATGTATTTTAAATGGAAATAAGGGGCAAACAAAAAGCTCATTCATCATTGGCACTGTTAAATTTAAAAACAAAATTTAAAGTTCCAAATGAATGCCACAACGAACAATACGGTATTCATCAATTTTATTGGGATAATTTCAACAAAGTTCGTAATTGAAAGTGTAAAATCAAAAATCAAATTTTTACGTTATTTTATTTTTGGGCTTGAGATAATTTCTTTAAAAGGCTTAATTTTTAATGACTCTGATGGGTGGAGGCGCCGTGAAAATTTTTATGAAAAAGTAAAACAAAAGTTTACGAGTCTTTTATTTTTCAAATTCAGAACAAATCAATGTATGAAAATTTAGCTTTGGAACCTAATTTATTAAAAGCCAAAATTTGATGTTTTTTTTTGCTTTGGTTTTCGCAAAAATTTTGCTGAGCGACAAATTTCTGGGAAGAAGGGGGTCAACAGTGCTAGCAGACGCCACCGAGAAAATTTTATGAAGATTTAGAAATTTTTAAGTATTAAAATTGAATTCTTAATCCCTTAAATAATTTTTTTACTCACTTTTGTTAAATGGACGGTTTAAAGAATTTTTTATTAAAAGATATTTTTATTGAAAAATATTTTGCAGCAAAATTTAGACAATAAGATAAAATTTCGACATGAAGCAAATAGATTGATAAAGTCACACATTAAAATAAAAGCTAAATAATAAAAAAAAATTTGTCAACGATTTTCGGTTTCTTTTAAAATTCACGTGAAAGCTTATAAGAAAATCCACCAATTTCCGCAAAAGATTTTTTGCATGTTTTTGTCTAATAAAAACCACGCCTATTAAGGAAATAAAAAGGGGGGGGGGTATTTAAACGGGCAGAAAAACAACAAAATACCAAATTATTCATTATTAAATAAAACAAAATATTTTTTGCTATGTCTTCTCTACTGCTCTCCATCTTGTCAATTGTCTTTTTGGTCTGTTGCAATGCAATGCCAAGTAAACCAAAATCTTCAAAAAGAAAATAATTAATTAATATATTTAAATTTCACAGATTTCCCGTGCTGCCCGGGCAGTCAGCAAGTGGTTTCTGTGATGTCCAAATACATTGGCACTTTATCTGCTGCCGGTGAGGACGCGTCTACAGTATGTTCAATGGCGAAAAGTACTGTGGATGGGTTAAAAAGTGATTTGTCCTCACGCGGCGGATGTCCCAGCGGAGGAGAAGCACAAATTGTGGACGAAATCGATCGGCAGCTGAGGAGTAATTAATCGTCAAATTATAGGAAAAAACCCGTTTTATGGAAAATAATTAAAAGAATAATTTTTGCGGGAAATTTTTATGAGAAAATACTTAATTTAAAATGCGCAAATTACCTTATTAAGCCTTTATGAAAATGAAGATCACTTATGAGGACGAGTGTCCGTACAATTTGGGCTTTGCCCGTGCCATGTTCGACTTGGCCGCTGCTGCTGCTGGCCATGCGGGCACCGGCACAGAATGGCACAATTTGAAAAGTCAATTTGAGCAGGAAAGCCAAGCAATCAAAGCAATTAGCCAAGCACTGAACATTGAAGTTACGGATGTGCATTTTGGACACCCAAGCAAAGGCAAACCAAATAATTTTAAATAAATATTTATTTGAAAACTTAAAAGATTATTTTCAAGGAAATTCCGCGCACCAAAATGTGCCGAGTCCGAGCCATGTGATTACCAACCCTGGCCAACAAAGTTCGGTTGGCCATGGAAAGGAAGACGAACCGTTGTCATCCGATTTCGACTTTTGAGGAAATAGAAAAAAGGAATTAATTAGAAGGAAAATTCATAGTACAGAAAACATTTTGTTGATTACTTATGAAGAATATTTATTTATTTTGTATAATTATAATATTAAAAATTGTCTACCATAAATATTCACAATATTTTTAATTTTCAAAAAAAATATGACGAGAAAAATCTATTTAAGCAATTTTACCCGTTTTTAATTTAAAACCTTTTAATATTTAAAATCCGATTTTTTCATAAAATTCGCTAATAATAATAATAGAATTCTCCTTTTTTATAATTCATTTAAAAGGATCAAAAAAATTCTTTACATTTTCCTATAAATATAAGTATTTCTTTTACCACGTATCATTTAATTCTTATCAAGATAAATTCGTTAATTTTTTATTAAAATATTTTAGACAATTTTTTAAAAAAATGTTTGCCAAATTTATGTTATTTTTATTCTGCTATATAATTGGCAAAGAATTTTCATTATGCGAACAAATTTTGTCGCCACCAACACAAGATTATTCGGAATGCGGAGTTTCGAATTTTGACCCATTCAACGAACGAAGCGCGGAGGACACGGAAATTAGTCATTCTAATTGAATCATCTGCGAGTCCATTGATGAACAACGCTGTCAGGCACATGTCCACCAAATCTCTGTGCCATTCTGCGTTCGCGATCAGAGTGCGCAATTTAATCGCATAATCGCGGATGTAGGTTTTGGAGGGCCAGCGGTGCCGATAGGGGCGAATTTTAAATTTATTTCTTACAGATATTCACCAAAAATTAAGATTTTTCCGATAAATTTTTTTCATGTTTTGCTCAAGCAAAATTGGAACTCAGATTTTGAAATTTTTTTCTTGCGGCACATTTTTGCAAAAAAAAAAAACTTGGTGAATGTGCGAGGGTGGAGGTCCGGCGGTGCCGTTAGGCGCCGCCGGGAAAATTTTTTTTAGAAAATTTGAATGAAATTTGTTCCCAGATTTTCACCAAAAAATGACCAATTTTTTAGATTTTGAGACAATTTTCTATGAAAGAAATAAGTTTTTGGGGGCCGGTGGTGCCGATAGGCGCCGCCGGGGGAAATTTTTTTATGAATTATGTTAGAAATTAGCCAAACTTTTCAGAAATTTCTCTCTTTTGGATGAAAATACGCCCTAAAATCCAGAACATTTCTTAGAAATAAGAACATAAAGAAACCCTGCATTAATCAGATAAAAATAAATTCAAATGAAAACGTCAACCGGTGTCGAACTCCTAACAAGAAATACTGTTAGTGTTGAAGCACTAACCACTAAACCATAAATATATTGGAAATTAACAGCAAAATTTACTTTATTTAATTAATTATTTTTTTAATAGTTGACATGCTACTTTAATTAAATTAATTATTTTTTTAATAGTTGACAGGCTACTTTAATTAAATTAATTATTTTTTTAATAGTTGACAGGCTACTTTAATTAAATTAATTATTTTCTTAATAGTTGACCAAAGATGATTAAAAAATTCGAAATTGTATAAAATGAAAATTTTGAACAAAAACTTCCCATGACTTTTGTCAAAGTCAACCAAATTAAACATTCTTGACATTGAAAGAAATGATAAATGTTTAAAAAATAGTACAACAAAAATCTTAGCGAACAAATCACAAAATTTTGAAGACGAATCATTTTTCTGAAAATCAATAAATTCAGTAAAATTAAGCTTGGGTCAAATTTTGTCCAAAAATTGTGTGCCCAAAAAGATCATTTTCGCTCATTCGAAACCACCACAATTTGGCGTGGACGAAAAAGCGGTCCAACCGTAGAAGAATTGCCTTTTCTTCGCATAATCGCCTTTTTGTACGCAGTCCGATAATCGCTGCTAAATTAAATATAAATAAAATTATTAATAATATTTTTTTAATTGAATTTTTGTCCTTTTTACACCTGTTCAGCAAAAGGATGGGCGCCCCACTGGCGGATGCCAAAATTGGCACGCAAGTGACAATGCCGATCAGTACACTTTTGATGTTGGTACACATAACCGAATGAGCCACAGGTTCAGCGATGAACAAATTTACAATAAGCGGTGTGATAAAACTGATAAAATCGGTGATTTGGTTGCGTGCAGCCGAGGCGATCAGCCAGCCGATCAGAAGGACCAAAAGCAGCAGAAACACAGAGCGCAACATCCTGCGCACTGACTGATCAGCAGCTAAATGACCAAAATGAGAGTAAAATTGAAATTTAAAAAATTGCCAAACTTTGTGAATTCGTTTGATTCTTTCTTTTCGTTTGAAAATTGCGCCACAAAATTAGGCCAAAAATTGCCGCGTAATTTAAGGAGCACAGTGAAAGGACGACAAAAGCGGGGACGGAGTTCAGAACATCCGAATAAAGCCCACTGTTACAGTAAACCCATCTGAATATCGTAATAAAATTGAAAAATTTCAAAACTAATTTTAATTTATTTCAAATGTTAATCGCCTATCGTAAGAGATGTTGATAATTGTCCAAACATTGAACACTTCCAAATTCATGACCAAGCCAAAAAGAGTACATAGAATGGCAGAAGCAAACGAACATTGGCAAACTGTCGTTTTTTTGATCGAATTCATTCTACAATAATACATAAAATTTATATATTCCAACTATACATATATAAAGAGTCACCTGATCGGGTACAGAATGATCAGCAATCGCTCCACGGAAATCAGAAACATTGCCATTATTGAGGCATACGAGGCTATGGTAGCGCCCATGAGAGTGGCCAGACAGATACGGTAGTCAATGGTACTGTACTGGAAAATGACGCCGACCAAATTGACGCCGAAAGGTGCGACAACGAAAAGTTGGCACAGCGAATCGAAGGCGATCAGCCAATTGCACACTTTGCGATCCTTCCTAAAATGAAAAATATTGAAAAGAAAATGAGTTATTAAACTATAATTACATTTTCGTAATTGTGACCAAAATGAGGGAAATGTTGAAAATGATCGAAATCGGAGTGAAAATGTTTGGCAACACAATCCATGCGGTCACTTGAGAAATGATTGAATTTTTCTCATAGAAAACGAGGACATTTTCGCGATAAAAATCTGACTGTAATTGTAATTAATTAATAATAAATAAACTAAAAAATTTTAGAAATTTACCGCAACAAACGCAATTTTGTACTGATAAGCGCATTTTGCAACCACAAATTGGTGCATCATTGAGCTGAAAAGCCATTCGAAAAGGGTCAAATTTTGTGACACGTCCAAAAGGGCAAATTTTGCCGTTAAATTATTTGAATCTCCTTTTGTGGTCATGGTGATGTTCAAATAATCACAAATTTCGTTATTGTCGTCACTCATTTTGATATCGAAGAGCTTCAAAAATTATGAAATATTTTAATATTATAAGAAAAAGCTCTAAAAAGGGTGGAAACTCCAAAAATTAAAAATTTTAAATATTAAAATTATTGAAATTTTTTAAATTTTTTAAATAAATTAAAAGAAAAAGCTCTAAAAAATATGAAATTTTGGCTAATATTTCCTTTAAAGTGGCTATTTAAATTATGTAAAATTCAATTAGTGCCTCTTTTTCATGTCCATTTAAAGTACTTCATTTTTAATTCGTTTTCAGATAAATTGAAGTTCACTAATTGCTTTATTTAATATTCCAACACAAAATTTAATTAAATAATTTTTCAGATGCGGACTTTCTTTACTTCATAAGCCATCAACATAATAAAATGTTCAAAAGTGCAATTTGGTTGAGACGAAAGATTGGTTATTGCATAAAAAAGAACTTCGTTTTATTTTTGCTAATGTCAGTTATTTTAAAATTTTTTTTAAATTATAATTTTTAACAAAAAAAATCCCTTTAAGTTTTACCCTTTTTATGAGTTCATTTGTTAAATTCACAATTGATAAAATAGACAGAAATTTTCATTTAATTGATTGGAATAAAAGTAGGGCTCGCAAATTTTTTTGCCCTCCAAATAAGGGAAAGAAGGACACTTGGCAACCCTGAATAAAAGGTGTAATTTCATTAATTAATTGGCAGGTGAATTGTCGTAATTATTGGAACTGTTTTCACTGCTACTTTTTGGCTTTACATTCATTACCAAATGGAAAGTGGCAATTAAAAATTGCATTCATCATTGACATTGGCATTAATTTATTTAAAAAAATCAAAATGAGTGAAACAACGTATAATACTGTATCATTAATTGAAGTATTTAAAATATTTGAATTTTAATTTTATTTGGCATTCGAAGATGACCATCGAGGCCTGGCCACACTAATTAGTCTTTTTATGAGGTTCAATTGCTATATATTAACAAATTGCATGACGCACAAGAACATATTTTGTTCACTTTTAATACTCTTACAATTCATAAAACAAGAAATTTAATAAGTAATTATTGGTACTTTTCGGTTTTGGGCCTACACCTCAAAATTTTTAAAAGGTCAACAATGGGCGAAATTTTTGGGGCATAAAAGTTACATTATGAAGCAAAATTGATTAAAAAAGGACCTTTATCGCTCTGTTATGCTACTAAATTAATCAGGTGAATTGTTGGGATTAGTTTCAAATTGTTTCCATTGCAACCAATTGACAAATGTATCTTAAATGGAAATAAGGGGCAAACAAAAAGCTCATTCATCATTGGCACAGTTAAATTTAAAAACAAAATTTAAAGTTCCAAATGAATGCCACAACGAACAATACGGTATTCATCAATTTTATTGGGATAATTTCAACAAAGTTCGTAATTGAAAGTGTAAAATCAAAATCACAATTTTTACGTTATTTTATTTTTGGGCTTGAGATAATTTCTTTAAAAGGTTTAATTTTTAATGACTCTGATGGGTGGAGGCGAGTAGTATAGGACCCCTAAAGGTTGCGGGTTGGTTGCGGGTGTTTCCCGCACGAGCCCGTGCCTATGGGAGGGGTGCAGCCCTTTGAAGTTGCCGCCCCATCAAAAATCCACGATGGGGGGTGTTTCAAAACCAAAACCTATTGGACCACTTTGAAGTTGCCGCCTGACCAAATCCTATTTCCCAAATTGTTGCGGGTGTTTTTTTCCCGCGCCGCGCAGCGCCGCGGGAAGGTCATCAATCATCCACCTGTCACCAAAGTGACAGGTGGAGGAAATTCAATTTAACTTTTGCAAATTTTAATCTTTTGTTTCAAAACCTTTTAGCGTTTTATTTTCTCAATCCTGAAATTTTTTTATGATGATTTTTTGATCCTGAAATTAAAAATTCTTTTTGAAAATTAGCCAAAATCGTGAGGTTTTTTCATTTCCACTCACTCCCTGCCGATGCGCCGCGATGCCGAGTCGCGCAAAAAAAAAAATCGATAACGGAATTTGGAAGAAGTGCAAATTAATTGATATTGGCAGCAAATAATTTTGATTATGAATTGGACAATAAAATTACTATTTAAATCCAATTTAAAAGTAAAATCAAAGAATGAATAAATAAATTAAAAAACTTTTTCAAAAGTAGGTCACCTGTCAACTAAAAATTGATTGATGGGTTTTTTATTTTTCTTCCCTTATTTCTCAATCTGCACGTGACTTTTTGTTCAAATTATTTCGCAATATCTCCCCTAAATTAGGTCAACTGTCAATAAAATGTGATTGATTGGTTTCTTATTTAAATGTCTCCATTATTTTTGGGTCCAACTATTTCGCAATATGGCCCGTAATTTTGCAAACCTGTCAAAAAAAAAATGATTGATGACTTTCGAAATAAGGAATATCCAAACGATTTTTGCACGGTTTTTGAATAAAATGAGACAGCTGTCTACCGAAATGATTGATGACCCCCTAAATTAAGGCAACCCCAGACAGTCATGTGACTAGACCCCTCCCCTCTCGCCCAATCCGTACACCCGGCCCAAATCGCAAATCATTCAACTAAATAGTTGGATTTCATTAAACTCTCTTCACGCTCTAATTTTATTTCTCTCCGCTCTATTTTTATTTGCATTAATTAAATCTTCTATTAAATTCCCGTCTTTTTCTTTTCAAATCTCTGCTCTCTTTAATTCTTCTGTTTCAATTTCTTGTTTTAAAATGTCTTTTAAACGCGTGAACTCCTTCCAACCCGCCGTGCCAATGGCCAAAAAATGGGATTTCCGATCAATCGGGTAAGTGATTTTTAATAAATTAAATAAAAAAATAATTTCTTAAACAATTATAAATACAATTATAAGATAATACCCCTTAAGAATTATTTAAAAAAAAAATTTTTTTTTTGTTCAGAAATAATTTTGCTGAAGAAATGGAAAATTATAAATTGATGGATTACCAATCGACAACTTGCGAAAAATTTGGATTTACGAAAAATATTACGGAATTTCGTGTCAACCCGGATGTGGAGCGCCCCGATGAAGCGATGAAGGATGCGATCGACAACATGATAAAGGTGGCTTTAAAGACTACGGAAGAAAAAATGAAGCGAAAAGTGCGGATGTTTGGAGTTGCAATTACGGGTGCCGGGCTTGCTTTCCCGGTGTGGGTGCCGTATCGGGCGTACCCCCAGAATAATGCGGATGTTATCATGGAGGAGATTAATAAGCTGGGGCAGAGCGGGGACGGGGATGAAAATAAGAAAATGCTTTTATTATCTGAGCCAGTTACTATGAAAATTACATGCGTTACAATGCCCAGTGGAGAGGGGCCGAGGAATGTCCACAAATTTGACTTTGGATTCAAGGAACACCAGCGGATAGGGTAAGTGTTTTAATAAAATAAAATTAAAATAGAAAAAAATCAATAAATAAATTTAAAATAATTATTTCTAAAAAATTTAATGAAGCAAAAAAAAAAATTTTTTTTTAAAGAAAAAAAATGAAAAAATAATAATTTAATGAAACAAAAAAAAAAACAGAATAAAATTAAAAATAAAGAAAGTAAAAAATAAATTTAAAATAATTATTTTAAAAAATTTTAATGAAACAAAAAAAAAACTTAAAATATTTATTTTTAAATAATTTAATTAGGCAAAAAAAAAAAAGTAAATTTTAGGATTGTGAATACTGATAAATTTTGCCTTTTTTACGCACTGGCGTCGTCGATGAATTATTTAATTATGGATAAATATTCGTTTATTCGTTTTATGAAGAACTTAGCAAGACAAAAGGAAGCGGCTGTTGAACTTTTACGGAATTGTGGAATTGATGGAAACGAAATTAGTTATGGTGTGGAGCAATTGCCGAATGTTCAGAAATATTGGGTGGGTTAAATGAAAAAATGCAAAATTAATAAATTTTTCAGGATGAGATTTACCCCGGAAAGTACCGGGTTGTTGCGTTTGAGAAGTCTGCAGATCCGCGGAAATCGATCTGTGTTTTGTGGAAGGCCCCTATGGGACGAGAGAAGGTCGTACCGATATTTTTGGAGAATGGTCACTGGGATGGTCTGAAGAATTACGTCTGTTTTTTTAATCGTGGGAGAAAATTTTGTATTGATTGTGAGTGCTTTTTTGACAAGGATGTCAAACATACTTTCGAGTGCCGGGCAAGGTGTTATTATTGCAATAGAGTGGGGGGAATGCCATGTGAAAAGGAGAGTGGAGTGAAGATTGAATGCCCAAAGTGTCACCGTTACTTTTACAATTGGGAGTGTTATAATTATCATCAGGGACATCAGACTTGCAAATTATGGAGGCGTTGCGTGATCTGTGACAAGACATATTTATTTAACCCGAAGAAGGAACATGAATGTGGTGAGACTTATTGCCAGCTTTGTAGTGTGAGCCATGACCCCAAGCGGGGGTGTTATATTATGCCGATCGAGGAGAAGGAGGAAAAAGATGTCTACAGAATTGTAGTTTGGGTAAGTTCTACAAATAAAATCAACAAAAATAAGTCTTTAACTCCAGGATTCGGAGACTTCGCAGGATTCTATTTACAAGGGGGACCAGAAGGAGCATGTTATTAATTATATTTCGGTGAGAGTTACGTGTACGGAATGCTGTGATGACAAAAACAGGACGAATTGCAAAATTTGTGGGGAGGAGAGGATCAAGGATTGGAGCGAGGCGGAGGGACATGAGCCGACCAAGGATTTTGTGGAGTGGATTTTAACTGCTTTTACGAATTATGATACGTACATATTTGCACATAACGCCGGACGTTTTGACGGTAATTTCAAAATTTAATTTTTAAATCCTAAATTTTTAGGTCATTTTGTTTTTAATTACCTCTGCCGTACCGGGAAGAACCCGCTACCGCTCATCAATGGATTGAAAATTTATGAATTTAAAGTGCAAAACTCGAAGAAACATTCAAAGCTGATTTGGAGAGACTCATGTTTATTGATGCCGGTGAAGCTTGAGTCGCTGAAAGCGACATTTAATTTGGACTGTGAGGACAAGCCCTTTTTCCCCTATTATTACAACAAGAAAGAAAATTATGGAATACGATTGGAACATCTGCCACCGATGGAGGACTATTCGCCGGGATCTATGAACAAGGATAAATTTATAAAATTCGAAAAATGGTAAGAAAAGAAGGACAAAATTAACAATAAAAAATTTTTTTTTTCAGGTACAACGAAAACAAGGGGGCACCCTTTTATTTGGATGATGAATTGAAAAACTATTGCCGAAACGACACGGAGATTTTATTGCTGTCAATTATTGAGTTTAGGAGGATATTGATTAACGATATTACTAAGGGATTTGACCCACTACCGAGGAGTTGTACGAATGCGGGGGTTGCGATGAATATTTTTAAGGCAATGTTTTTGTTGACGGAGCAGTTATCGATTGTGCCGGAGAAGGGATATGAGCGGTGTGATCGCGCCAGTGTGATGGCAATAAAGTATTTGGAGTGGCGGAGCCAGCGGGATGGAATTGAGATACGGCACGCGGGGAACGGACGAGAGGTCAAAGTTGGAAAATATAAATTGGATGGATTTATTGCGAATAACGGAGCTAGGGACAAATGCATCGAGGTTATGGGATGTTACATACATGGATGTTTGAATTGTTATGACCCGGCGGCGGAACTGATTGGAGGAAGGACGGCCCAGGAATTGAACGATGAGACTCAGGAGAGATTAGTGGAGCTACGGAAGACTTTGGATGTCGAAGAAGTTTGGGTATGTTTATTTGACATTTGAATTTATAAATTCTACTTTTTAGGGGTGTCAAATTGAGAAGGAATTGAAAAAGGATGAGGAAATGAGGGGCTTCTTCGACGACAGAGGAAATGAGAAGGGGCCGATTGATCCGAGGATGGCATATGCGGGAGGGAGGACCGGACCGATGAAATTGTTTGCGAAATCGGATGAGAAGAAAAAGATTAGTGTTTACGATATTGTGAGTCTGTACCCGTCAGTGAATTACGGTACAGCTTACCCGATTGGTTTGCCGGAGATTATTATACCGAAGAGCGATGAGATTAATGTAAATTGGACGAGACCGGAGGATTTGAAGTATAATGGGTTGTATAAAGTGAGGGTCAACCCGCCGCGGGGTTTGCGGATTCCGGTTCTGCAGTTGAAGTGTGATGAGAGATTATTATTCCCGTTGTGTTGGAGATGTGCGTCAACATTTAAGAAGGAAACTACGAGATGTGATTACAATTGCCCCCATGATGAGGCACAGCGGAGATACGTGGCGACATATACCAGCGTTGAATTGGTAAGAACTTATGTGGGAAAATTTTAAGAAAATTTTGACATTTTTCAGGCAAAGGCGTTGGAATGCGGTTATACTGTGGACAGATTTTATAGAGCGTGGCACTACGAAGAGGAGGCGAATGATTTATTCAAGGGATACGTGCGATTATTTTTGAAGCTGAAGGAGGAGGCGAGCGGTTTCCCGAAGGGGGTTGAGACGGGGGAGCAGAAGGATATGTGGAGAGAAGAGTATAAGGAAAAATATGGAATCGACATTGAATTGGCTAAAGTGAAGAAGAATCCGGGGTTGCGGTACATAAGCAAGTTGATGCTAAATAGTTTATGGGTAAGAAAATTGAAAATAAATTTACGATAGGTAATTTTCAATTTCAGGGAAAGTTTTCGATGAGAAATTGTTTGAACAAGAATGCGGTGATTGATAGGGCGTCGGAGTTTTATAAAATAGCGTGTGACCATAAAATTGAATTATGTGATATTGTTGAATATTCGGATGAGGCGATTAGATTGATCTACAGGGACAAGGAGGACTTTGTGATGGAGCACAAGTCCAGCAACATCGTTATCAGTTTATGGTGAGTTCAAAAAAATAAATTTGTATATAAACTAATTTTCAGGACGACGAGTATGGCGAGGTTAAAATTATTGGAATTTATGAGAGAAGCGGAGGGAAATGGAGGAGAAATATTGTACACGGACACGGACAGTATATTTGTTAGGCACGATCGGGATGTGGAGCCGATCACGACGGGGAAATATTGGGAGAGATGAGCGAGGAATACGGCGGCTATGAGATTGAAGAATATTGTTGCGGAGGGGCGAAGCAGTACGCACTGAAGATGAGAACAAGCAGACGGGGAGACTGAATACGTTATGAAAATTAGAGGATTACGTTCGACGTGGACAACAGGAAGACTTTGCACTACGATACATTCAGGGAGATGGTTTTGAATTACGGGAAAGGGGAGGTCGACCCGGCGTTCTTCGTCTACAAGAATGATTTTGGGTGAGTTTTTAAAATATTTGCATCATTAATAAATCAATATTTAGGCCAACGCGGGATTCGAAAGTGGTGACGAGGGAGAAGCATAAAATGTACAGGCCGGTCTGCCAGAAGGGGATCATCGATGAGGAGCTTAATGTGATGCCATTTGGATTTTGTTAATTTTGTATTTTATTGTTGTTTTTTTTTGTTAAATAAAGTTGAATTAAAATTAAAGTGATATTAGGACTAGCGGGGGTGGAACGGTCTAACGTGAAGGCCCACTCCTGTTAGCCGTAATATTTTATAAAAAATCCAGCAGTTCAAGGGGAAAATAGCATCTATGACCGTTATTCTGGTACATAGTTATACATGGGAGTTGAGGGAATTGTAGCTTGACACGGTGTCTCGAGTAGAGATGCTGTTCGACAGTAACCCCTAGAAAACCTCGGTAGGCAAAAAGCCTATTGGAACCTCTAAATGCGATGTCATCCGGTGAGATAAACTGATTGTGCCTAAGGTGTCTCGTTATAAGGGCGTGTCTTCTCAAAAATTTCAAATTTTGTTTCTTCCGCTGTCGTAGAATTTCAGATAGCTCGTGAGGTTCGCATTCGTTAAAATCGCATAGAATTTCAATGAGAGAATTCATTTTGAGCACCAGTAGGCATTCTCATATTCGTTGAAAATCCTTATATACCGTTACCTCACCGCCGTATGATGAATTTTTACCTTTTCTTTTTATTTTTAAAATTCTGAGAACTGAAATACAGATGATGACCACTACCAAATCGACAATTGACAAAAAATATACCCAAATATTTGAACTTGAAACTTTAATTTTCTCAAATTCTTTGAACACGACAAAATTAAAAAATTCACTATCTGTGTCTGACACATATTTGGGAAGTATCTCGTTTGAGGCAAATCGATCTTTGTATATTTTCTTCTCTTTAATTAGATAAATTTGTCCCTCAATTATTAGTAAGTCGGTAAATGATGATGGCATAGACCCGATCGGTTTAGTAATAATTTCGGTTTCATTATTGTGGGTCCATAAATTCTCGATTGATCTAATGTCAATTTCATCTATTCGATCGTCACTGATTACAAAAAGTCGACCATCAATGTGATCAAATCTAAGGTCCCCACCGGGAAAATTCCTAACAACCTTTTCTTGACTCCCTCTTGTTATCGAAGTTTCATTTGTATTTTCGTTTTGGAAAATTAAATAACTATGATCGTTGTAATAAAAACACGCTCGGGGCTTTAATTGTCGAAAATCCTGGTAAAGCTTAACATTAGTTGGTCCGCTCTTTTCTATTGAATTAATTTCTTGGATTGATACACTCCATCCTGAAATTGGGTTCCTATTTATCGTACATAGTCTCGAGCGATCGAATCCGAACTGTCTTTCATTGACCGAACTCTTTGTCATAGTGAGATACTTGTCGTCAAAAAGTTGTGCATCAGAAAGAATAGTAACCCTTTCTCCACTGAGTTGACCGACTATCGTTAGGAGAACAATTAAATTAAACATTACTGACAAATTGCTTAACTAATAAATCGGCCCTCGGGCGAACCTTATATAGACCGTCAATGACCTCACAATAAGTGATTCCATAGCATCGTTGTGTCAAGAAATAAATGCAAAATTGCCCACATGCATCTGAGAATTGATGTTGGACGATGCGGTCGTTAATGAGAATTCGTTTGAATAGGTTAAGATATGAACTTAAATCTTCGTTGGGATAATCGCCCAATGAATCAAAATATTCTATTTCTGTCGGCGAATTTACAAAACAGGCGACCCAGTGTTCACCTATCGTGCCCACCCGGTCGGTATTCGCCACAAAACAGTACGGAAAATGCCTGTCCTTCAATTTTGGCATCTTGTCGGAAGCAAAAACGCCGATAAAATATTTTCGGGTTGTCGGATGTTTGGATAGAAATATTTCAATCTCGTAAGAATTCATCATATGCTTCCGTCGCTACTGAGCACACGATTAGCATTAATAGACAAAATCGAATCAAATTCCCCAGAACGATCATCTCATACCCGCCGTCCTTTATAGGCTCATTAAATTGCACCT
>CP049709.1:20605366-20662169 GCA_004148225.2 Heterodera glycines | reverse complement strand
AAAAAATAGGCTTTTTTAAATATGCCTATTTAAATTACTTTAATTGCTTTCCTTTCGCTTACGACCATACCACGTTGAAAGCACGCCATCCCGTCCGATCTGGCAAGTTAAGCAACGTTGGGCCTTCTTAGTACTTGGAACGGAGACGTCCTGGGAATCGAAGGTGTTGTAAGCTTTTTTACTTTTTTCACTTTTAAATTTATTTAAATTTTCAATTTTTTTTAGCTTTTTTCCAAAAAATTTTTTGTCTTTTTTTTTCGGCAGGCACTGCCTCTGACAATGTTTTTTATTTATTTAGAAAAATAAATTTATTTTTTTTCTTTTTGATTATTTTAATTGTATTTCATCCTGAAATTTTTTAATAAACATTTTCAAACTTTCACCTTATTAATTTAAGGCGAATTTTGCCTTTTTTAATAAATTCTCTTGTGAAAAGGCAAAAAAATAGGCTTTTTAAATATGCCTATTTAAATTACTTTAATTGCTTTCCTTTCGCTTACGACCATACCACGTTGAAAGCACGCCATCCCGTCCGATCTGGCAAGTTAAGCAACGTTGGGCCTTCTTAGTACTTGGAACGGAGACGTCCTGGGAATCGAAGGTGTTGTAAGCTTTTTTACTTTTTTCACTTTTAAATTTATTTAAATTTTCAATTTTTTTTGCTTTTTTCGAAAAATTTTTTGTCTTTTTTTTCGGCAGGCACTGCCTCTGACAATGTTTTTTTTATTTAGAAAAATAAATTTATTTTTTTTTTTTTATTATTTTAATTATATTTCATCCTGAAATTTTTTAATAAACATTTCAAACTTTCACCTTATTAATTTAAGGCGAATTTTGCCTTTTTTAATAAATTCTCTTGTGAAAAGGCAAAAAAATAGGCTCTTTTAAATATGCCTATTTAAATTACTTTAATTGCTTTCCTTTCGCTTACGACCATACCACGTTGAAAGCACGCCATCCCGTCCGATCTGGCAAGTTAAGCAACGTTGGGCCTTCTTAGTACTTGGAACGGAGACGTCCTGGGAATCGAAGGTGTTGTAAGCTTTTTTCCTTTTTTCACTTTTAAATTTATTTAAATTTTCAATTTTTTTAGCTTTTTTTCGAAAAATTTTTTGTCTTTTTTTCGGCAGGCACTGCCTCTGACAATGTTTTTTATTTATTTAGAAAAATAAATTTATTTTTTTTCTTTTTGATTATTTTAATTGTATTTCATCCTGAAATTTTTAATAAACATTTTCAAACTTTCACCTTATTAATTTAAGGCGAATTTTGCCTTTTTTAATAAATTCTCTTGTGAAAAGGCAAAAAAATAGGCTCTTTTAAATATGCCTATTTAAATTACTTTAATTGCTTCCTTTCGCTTACGACCATACCACGTTGAAAGCACGCCATCCCGTCCGATCTGGCAAGTTAAGCAACGTTGGGCCTTCTTAGTACTTGGAACGGAGACGTCCTGGGAATCGAAGGTGTTGTAAGCTTTTTTCCTTTTTTCACTTTTAAATTTATTTAAATTTTCAATTTTTTTTGGCTTTTTTCGAAAAATTTTTTGTCTTTTTTTCGGCAGGCACTGCCTCTGACAATGTTTTTTATTTATTTAGAAAAATAAATTTATTTTTTTTCTTTTTGATTATTTTAATTATATTTCATCCTTAAATTTTTTAATAAACATTTTCAAACTTTCACCTTATTAATTTAAGGCGAATTTTGCCTTTTTTAATAAATTCTCTTGTGAAAAGGCAAAAAAATAGGCTCTTTTAAATATGCCTATTTAAATTACTTTAATTGCTTCCTTTCGCTTACGACCATACCACGTTGAAAGCACGCCATCCCGTCCGATCTGGCAAGTTAAGCAACGTTGGGCCTTCTTAGTACTTGGAACGGAGACGTCCTGGGAATCGAAGGTGTTGTAAGCTTTTTCCTTTTTTCACTTGTAAATTTATTTAAATTTTCAATTTTTTTAGGGGCCTTCTTAGTACTTGGAACGGAGACGTCCTGGGAATCGAAGGTGTTGTAAGCTTTTTTCCTTTTTTCACTTTTAAATTTATTTAAATTTTCAATTTTTTTTGCTTTTTTCAAAAATTTTTTGTCTTTTTTTTCGGCAGGCACTGTTTCACCTTATTAATTTAAGGCGAATTTTGCCTTTTTTAATAAATTCTCTTGTGAAAAGGCAAAAAAATAGGCTCTTTTAAATATGCCTATTTAAATTACTTTAATTGCTGTCCTTTCGCTTACGACCATACCACGTTGAAAGCACGCCATCCCGTCCGATCTGGCAAGTTAAGCAACGTTGGGCCTTCTTAGTACTTGGAACGGAGACGTCCTGGGAATCGAAGGTGTTGTAAGCTTTTTTACTTTTTTCACTTTTAAATTTATTTAAATTTTCAATTTTTTTTGGCTTTTTTCAAAAAATTTTTTGTCTTTTTTTTCGGCAGGCACTGCCTCTGACAATGTTTTTTATTTATTTAGAAAAATAAATTTATTTTTTTTCTTTTTGATTATTTTAATTGTATTTCATCCTGAAATTTTTTAATAAACATTTTCAAACTTTCACCTTATTAATTTAAGGCGAATTTTGCCTTTTTTAATAAATTCTCTTGTGAAAAGGCAAAAAAATAGGCTCTTTTAAATATGCCTATTTAAATTACTTTAATTGCTTTCCTTTCGCTTACGACCATACCACGTTGAAAGCACGCCATCCCGTCCGATCTGGCAAGTTAAGCAACGTTGGGCCTTCTTAGTACTTGGAACGGAGACGTCCTGGGAATCGAAGGTGTTGTAAGCTTTTTTACTTTTTTCACTTTTAAATTTATTTAAATTTTCAATTTTTTTTAGCTTTTTTCGAAAAATTTTTTGTCTATTTTTTCGGCAGGCACTGCCTCTGACAATGTTTTTTATTTATTTAGAAAAATAAATTTATTTTTTTTCTTTTTGATTATTTTAATTGTATTTCATCCTGAAATTTTTTAATAAACATTTTCAAACTTTCACCTTATTAATTTAAGGCGAATTTTGCCTTTTTTAATAAATTCTCTTGTGAAAAGGCAAAAAAATAGGCTCTTTTAAATATGCCTATTTAAATTACTTTAATTGCTGTCCTTTCGCTTACGACCATACCACGTTGAAAGCACGCCATCCCGTCCGATCTGGCAAGTTAAGCAACGTTGGGCCTTCTTAGTACTTGGAACGGAGACGTCCTGGGAATCGAAGGTGTTGTAATCTTTTTTCCTTTTTTCACTTTTAAATTTATTTAAATTTTCAATTTTTTTTAGCTTTTTTTCGAAAAATTTTTTGTCTTTTTTTCGGCAGGCACTGCCTCTGACAATGTTTTTTATTTATTTAGAAAAATAAATGTTAAATTTTTTAATAAACATTTTCAAACTTTCACCTTATTAGTTTAAGGCGAATTTTGCCTTTTTTAATAAATCTTATTAATTTAAGGCGAATTTTGCCTTTTTTAATAAATTCTCTTGTGAAAAGGCAAAAAAATAGGCTCTTTTAAATATGCCTATTTAAATGACTTTAATTGCTGTCCTTCGCTTACGAACAAGTTAAGCAACGTTGGGCCATCCCGTCCGATCTGGCAAGTTAAGCAACGTTGGGCCTTCTTAGTACTTGGAACGGAGACGTCCTGGGAATCGAAGTATTTAAATTTTCAATTTTTTTTTAGCTTTTTTTCGAAAAAATTTTTTGTCTTTTTTTTTCGGCAGGCACTGCCTCTGACAATGTTTTTTATTTATTTAGAAAAATAAATTTATTTTTTTCTTTTTGATTATTTTAATTGTATTTCATCCTGAAATTTTTTAATAAACATTTTCAAACTTTCACCTTATTAATTTAATAAACATTTTCAAACTTTCACCTTATTAATTTAAGGCGAATTTTGCCTTTTTTAATAAATTCTCTTGTGAAAAGGCAAAAAATAGGCTCTTTTAAATATGCCTATTTAAATGACTTTAATTGCTGTCCTTCGCTTACGACCATACCACGTTGAAAGCACGCCATCCCGTCCGATCTGGCAAGTTAAGCAACGTTGGGCCTTCTTAGTACTTGGAACGGAGACGTCCTGGGAATCGAAGGTGTTGTAAGCTTTTTTCCTTTTTTCACCTTTTTTCAAAAAATGTTGTCTATTTTTTTCGGCAGGCACTGCCTCTGACAATGTTTTTTTATTTATTTAGAAAAAAAAAATTTATTTTTTTTCTTTTTGATTATTTTAATTGTATTTCATCCTGAAATTTTTTAATAAACATTTTCAAACTTTCACCTTATTAATTTAAGGCGAATTTTGCCTTTTTTAATAAATTCTCTTGTGAAAAGGCAAAAAAATAGGCTTTTTTAAAATATGCCTATTTAAATGACTAAAATTTTTTTCACTTTTAAATTTATTTAAATTGTCAATTTTTTTTGGCTTTTTTCAAAAAATTTGTTGAAAGCACGCCATCCCGTCCGATCTGGCAAGTTAAGCAACGTTGGGCCTTCTTAGTACTTGGAACGGAGACGTCCTGGGAATCGAAGGTGTTGTAAGCTTTTTTCCTTTTTTCACTTGTAAATTTATTTAAATTTTCAATTTTTTTAGCTTTTTTTCGAAAATTTTTTTGTCTTTTTTTCGGCAGGCACTGCCTCTGACAATGTTTTTTATTTATTTAGAATTAAATGACTTTAATTGCTGGCCTTTCGCTTACGACCATACCACGTTGAAAGCACGCCATCCCGTCCGATCTGGCAAGTTAAGCAACGTTGGGCCTTCTTAGTACTTGGAACGGAGACGTCCTGGGAATCGAAGGTGTTGTAAGCTTTTTTACTTTTTTCACTTTTAAATTTATTTAAATTTTCAATTTTTTTTTAGCTTTTTTCGAAAAATTTTTTGTCTTTTTTTTTCGGCTCTGGCAAGTTAAGCAACGTTGGGCCTTCTTAGTACTTGGAACGGAGACGTCCTGGGAATCGAAGGTGTTGTAAGCTTTTTTCCTTTTTTCACTTTTAAATTTATTTAAATTTTCAATCACCTTATTAATTTAAGGCGAATTTTGCCTTTTTTAATAAATTCTCTTGCCTCTGACAATGTTTTTTATTTATTTAGAAAAATAAATTGATTTTTTTTCTTTTTGATTTATTTTAATTATATTTCATCCTTAAATTTTTTAATAAACATTTTCAAACTTTCACCTTATTAATTTAAGGCGAATTTTGCCTTTTTTAATAAATTCTCTTGTGAAAAGGCAAAAAAATAGGCCTTTTTTAAAATATGCCTATTTAAATGACTTTAATTTTTTTCACTTTTTTTGGCTTTTTTCAAAAAATGTTGTCTATTTTTTTTTTCAAAAAATTTTTTGTCTTTTTTTTCGGCAGGCACTGCCTCTGACATTTATTTTTTTTCTTTTTGATTATTTTAATTTTGTTTTCTTTTTGATTATTTTAATTGTATTTCATCCTGAAAATTTTTTAATAAACATTTTCAAACTTTCACCTTATTAATTTAAGGCGAATTTTGCCTTTTTTAATAAATTCTCTTGTGAAAAGGCAAAAAATAGGCTCTTTTAAATATGCCTATTTAAATTACTTTAATTGCTGTCCTTTCGCTTACGACCATACCACGTTGAAAGCACGCCATCCCGTCCGATCTGGCAAGTTAAGCAACGTTGGGCCTTCTTAGTACTTGGAAATTTATTTGTTTGGAATCGAAGGTGTTGTAAGCTTTTTTACTTTTTTCACTTTTAAATTTATTTAAATTTTCAATTTTTTTTTAGTTTTTGGCGAATTTTGCCTTTTTTAATAAATTCTCTTGTGAAAAGGCAAAAAAATAGGCTCTTTTAAATATGCCTATTTAAATGACTTTAATTGCTGGCCTTTCGCTTACGACCATACCACGTTGAAAGCACGCCATCCCGTCCGATCTGGCAAGTTAAGCAACGTTGGGCCTTCTTAGTACTTGGAACGGAGACGTCCTGGGAATCGAAGGTGTTGTAAGCTTTTTTCCTTTTTTCACTTCTTTAATTGCTGTCCTTTCGCTTACGACCATACCACGTTGAAAGCACGCCATCCCGTCCGATCTGGCAAGTTAAGCAACGTTGGGCCTTCTTAGTACTTTGAACGGAGACGTCCTGGGAATCGAAGGTGTTGTAAGCTTTTTTACTTTTTTCACTTATAAATTTATTTAAATTTTCAATTTTTTTTGGCTTTTTTCAAAAAATGTTGTCTATTTTTTCGGCAGGCACTGCCTCTGACAATGTTTTTTATTTATTTAGATAAAATATGCCTATTTAAATGACTAAAATTTTTTTCACTTTTAAATTTATTTAAATTGTCAATTTTTTTTGTTCAAACTTTCACCTTATTAATTTAAGGCGAATTTTGCCTTTTTTAATAAATTCTCTTGTGAAAAGGCAAAAAAATAGGCTTTTTTAAAATATGCCTATTTAAATGACTTAAATTTTTTTCACTTTTAAATTTATTTAAATTTTCAATTTTTTTTGGCTTTTTTCGAAAAATTTTTTGTCTTTTTTTTCGGCAGGCACTGCCTCTGACAATGTTTTTTATTTATTTAGTATAAATATGCCTTTTTAAATGACTTTAATTGCTGTCCTTATTTCATCCTTAAATTTTTTAATAAACATTTTCAAACTTTCACCTTATTAATTTAAGGCGAATTTTGCCTTTTTTAATAAATTCTCTTGTGAAAAGGCAAAAAAATAGGCTCTTTTAAATATGCCTATTTAAATTACTTTAATTGCTGTCCTTTCGCTTACGACCATACCACGTTGAAAGCACGCCATCCCGTCCGATCTGGCAAGTTAAGCAACGTTGGGCCTTCTTAGTACTTGGAACGGAGACGTCCTGGGAATCGAAGGTGTTGTAAGCTTTTTTCCTTTTTCACCTTATAAATTTATTTAAATTTTCAATTTTTTTTGGCTTTTTTCAAAAAATTTTTTGCCTTTTTTAATAAATTCTCTTGTGAAAAGGCAAAAAAATAGGCTTTTTAAAATATGCCTATTTAAATGACTTAAATTTTTTTCACTTTTAAATTTATTTAAATTGTTCAATTTTTTTTGGCTTTTTTTCAAAAAAATTTATTTAAGGCGAATTTTGCCTTTTTTAATAAATTCTCTTGTGAAAAGGCAAAAAATAGGCTTTTTTAAAATATGCCTATTTAAATGACTTAAATTTTTTTCACTTTTAAATTTATTTAAATTTTCAATTTTTTTGGCTTTTTTTCAAAAAATTTTTTGTCTTTTTTTTCGGCAGGCACTGCCTCTGACAATGTTTTTTATTTATTTAGAAAAATAAATTTATTTTTTTTCTTTTTGATTATTTTAATTTTATTTCATCCTGAAATTTTTCATTTTTTTGTTTTCCCGCGAATTTTGCCTTTTTTAATAAATTCTCTTGTGAAAAGGCAACTTGGAACGGAGACGTCCTGGGAATCGAAGGTGTTGTAAGCTTTTTTACTTTTTTCACTTTTAAATTTATTTAAATTTTCAATTTTTTTTTAGCTTTTTTCGAAAAATTTTTTGTCTTTTTCATCTTAGTACTTGGAACGGAGACGTCCTGGGAATCGAAGGTGTTGTAAGCTTTTTTCCTTTTTCACTTTTAAATTTATTTAAATTTTCAATTTTTTTTTGGCTTTAATAAAAAATTTTTTGTTTTTTTTTTCGGCAGGCACTGCCTCTGACAATGTTTTTTATTTATTTAGAAAAATAAATTTATTTTTTTTCTTTTTGATTATTTTAATTGTATTTCATCCTGAAATTTTTTAATAAACATTTTCAAACTTTCACCTTATTAATTTAAGGCGAATTTTGCCTTTTTTAATAAATTCTCTTGTGAAAAGGCAAAAAATAGGCTCTTTTAAATATGTCTATTTAAATGACTTTAATTGCTGTCCTTTCGCTTACGACCATACCACGTTGAAAGCACGCCATCCCGTCCGATCTGGCAAGTTAAGCAACGTTGGGCCTTCTTAGTACTTGGAACGGAGACGTCCTGGGAATCGAAGGTGTTGTAAGCTTTTTTCCTTTTTTCACTTTTAAATTTATTTAAATTTTCAATTTTTTTTTGTAATAAACATTTTCAAACTTTCACCTTATTAATTTAAGGCGAATTTTGCCTTTTTTAATAAATTCTCTTGTGAAAAGGCAAAAAAATAGGCTTTTTAAAATATGCCTATTTAAATGACTAAAATTTTTTTCACTTTTAAATTTATTTAAATTGTCATTTTTTTTTGGCTTTTTCAAAAAATTTTTTGTCTTTTTTTTCGGCAGGCACTGCCTCTGAGCTTTTTTAAAATATGCCTATTTAAATGACTTAAATTTTTTTCACTTTTAAATTTATTTAAATTTTCAATTTTTTTGGCTTTTTTTCAAAAAATTTTTTGTCTTTTTTTTCGGCAGGCACTGCCTCTGACAATGTTTTTTATTTATTTAGAAAAATAAATTTATTTTTTTCTTTTTGATTATTTTAATTGTATTTCATCTTTAATTGCTGGCCTTTCGCTTACGACCATACCACGTTGAAAGCACGCCATCCCGTCCGATCTGGCAGAAAAGGCAAAAAAATAGGCTCTTTTAAATATGCCTATTTAAATGACTTTAATTGCTGTCCTTTCGCTTACGACCATACCACGTTGAAAGCACGCCATCCCGTCCGATCTGGCAAGTTAAGCAACGTTGGGCCTTCTTAGTACTTGGAACGGAGACGTCCTGGGAATCGAATGTGTTGTAAGCTTTTTTCCTTTTTTCACTTTTAAATTTATTTAAATTTTCAATTTTTAATTGTATTTCATCCTGAAATTTTTTAATAAACATTTTCAAGCACTGCCTCTGACAATGTTTTTTATTTATTTAGAAAAATAAATTTATTTTTTTTTCTTTTTGATTATTTTAATTGTATTTCATCCTGAAATTTTTTAATAAACATTTTCAAACTTTCACCTTATTAATTTAAGGCGAATTTTGCCTTTTTTAATAAATTCTCTTGTGAAAAGGCAAAAAAATAGGCTCTTTTAAATATGCCTATTTAAATGACTTTAATTGCTGTCCTTTCGCTTACGACCATACCACGTTGAAAGCACGCCATCCCGTCCGATCTGGCAAGTTAAGCAACGTTGGGCCTTCTTAGTACTTGGAACGGAGACGTCCTGGGAATCCAATGGTGTTGTAAGCTTTTTTCCTTTTTTCACTTTTAAATTTATTTAAATTTTCAATTTTTTTTGGCTTTTTTCAAAAAATTTTTTGTCTTTTTCAAACTTTCACCTTATTAATTTAAGGCGAATTTTGCCTTTTTTTAATAAAATTCTCTTGTGAAAAGGCAAAAAAATAGGCTTTTTTTAAAATATGCCTATTTAAATGACTAAAATTTTTTTCACTTTTAAATTTATTTAAATTGTCAATTTTTTTTGGCTTTTTTCAAAAAATTTTTGTCTTTTTTTTCGGCGCTTTTTTAAATATGCCTATTTAAATTACTTTAATTGCTGTCCTTTCGCTTACGACCATACCACGTTGAAAGCACGCCATCCCGTCCGATCTGGCAAGTTAAGCAACGTTGGGCCTTCTTAGTACTTGGAACGGAGACGTCCTGGGAATCGAAGGTGTTGTAAGCTTTTTTACTTTTTTCACTTTTAAATTTATTTAAATTTTCAATTTTTTTTGGCTTTTTTTCGAAAAATTTTTTGTCTTTTTTTTTCGGCAGGCACTGCCTCTGACAATGGATCTGGCAAGTTAAGCAACGTTTGGGCCTTCTTAGTACTTGGAACGGAGACGTCCTGGGAATCGAAGGTGTTGTAAGCTTTTTTTCCTTTTTTCACTTATCTTATTAATTTAAGGCGAATTTTTTTTGGCTTTTTTCAAAAAAATGTTGTCTATTTTTTCGGCAGGCACTGCCTCTGACACTATTTAAATGACTTTAATTGCTGTCCTTCGCTTACGAACATACCACGTTGAAAGCACGCCATCCCGTCCGATCTGGCAAGTTAAGCAACGTTGGGCCTTCTTAGTACTTGGAACGGAGACGTCCTGGGAATCAAAGTGTTGTAAGCTTTTTTACTTTTTTCACTTTTAAATTTATTTAAATTTTCAATTTTTTTTGCTTTTTTTTTTTTCACTTTTAAATTTATTTAAATTTTCAATTTTTTTTGGCTTTTTTTCAAAAAATTTTTTGTCTTTTTTTTTCGGCAGGCACTGCCTCTGACAATGTTTTTTATTTATTTAGAAAAATAAATTTATTTTTCAAACTTTCACCTTATTAATTTAAGGCGAATTTTGCCTTTTTTAATAAATTCTCTTGTGAAAAGGCATTATTAATTTAAGACGAATTTTGCCTTTTTTAATAAATTCTCTTGTGAAAAGGCAAAAAAAATAGGCTTTTTTAAAATATGCCTATTTAAATGACTTAAATTTTTTTCACTTTTAAATTTATTTAAATTTTCAATTTTTTTTGGCTTTTTTCAAAAAATTTTTTGTCTTTTTTTTCGGCAGGCACTGCCTCTGACAATGTTTTTTATTTATTTAGAAAATAAATTTATTTTTTTCTTTTTGATTATGCGAATTTTGCCTTTTTTAATAAATTCTCTTGTGAAAAGGCAAAAAAATAGGCTCTTTTAAATATGCCTATTTAAATGACTTTAATTGCTGTCCTTTCGCTTACGACCATACCACGTTGAAAGCACGCCATCCCGTCCGATCTGGCAAGTTAAGCAACGTTGGGCCTTCTTAGTATACCACGTTGAAAGCACGCCATCCCGTCCGTGTTGTAAGCTTTTTTACTTTTTCACTTTTAAATTTATTTAAATTTTCAATTTTTTTGGCTTTTTTTCAAAAAATTTTTTGTCTTTTTTTTCGGCAGGCACTGCCTCTGACAATGTTTTTTATTTATTTAGAAAAATAAATTTATTTTTTTCTTTTTGATTATTTTAATTGTATTTCATCCTGAAATTTTTTAATAAACATTTTCAAACTTTCACCTTATTAATTTAAGGCGAATTTTGCCTTTTTTAATAAATTCTCTTGTGAAAAGGCAAAAAATTAGCCTTTTTAAATATGCCTATTTAAATTACTTTAATTGCTGTCCTTTCGCTTACGACCATACCACGTTGAAAGCACGCCATCCCGTCCGATCTGGCAAGTTAAGCAACGTTGGGCCTTCTTAGTACTTGGAACGGAGACGTCCTGGGAATCGAAGGTGTTGTAAGCTTTTTTACTTTTTTCACTTTTAAATTTATTTAAAGGAGACGTCCTGGAATCGAAGGTTTTGTATTCTTTTTTCCTTTTTTTTTTTCGGCAGGCACTGCCTCTGACAATGTTTTTTATTTATTTAGAAAAATAAATTTATTTTTTTTCTTTTTGATTATTTTAATTGTATTTCATCCTGAAATTTTTTAATAAACATTTTCAAACTTTCACCTTATTAATTTAAGGCGAATTTTGCCTTTTTTAATAAATTCTCTTGTGAAAAGGCAAAAAATAGGCTCTTTTAAATATGCCTATTTAAATGACTTTAATTGCTGTCCTTCGCTTACGGCATACCACGTTGAAAGCACGCCATCCCGTCCGATCTGGCAAGTTAAGCAACGTTGGGCCTTCTTAGTACTTGGAACGGAGACGTCCTGGGAATCGAAGGTGTTGTAAGCTTTTTTCCTTTTTTCACTTTTAAATTTATTTAAATTTTTTTATTTATTTAGAAAAATAAATTTATTTGTTTTCTTTTTGATTATTTTAATTGTATTTCATCCTGAAATTTTTTTAATAAACATTTTCAAACTTTCACCTTATTAATTTAAGGCGAATTTTGCCTTTTTTTTGAAATTTTTTAATAAACATTTTCAAACTTTCACTCTTTTAAATATGCCTATTTAAATGACTTTAATTGCTGTCCTTTCGCTTACGACCATACCACGTTGAAAGCACGCCATCCCGTCCGATCTGGCAAGTTAAGCAACGTTGGGCCTTCTTAGTACTTGGAACGGAGACGTCCTGGGAATCGGAGGTGTTGTAAGCTTTTTTACTCTTCTTAGTACTTGGAACGGAGACGTCCTGGGAATCGAAGGTGTTGTAAGCTTTTTTACTTTTTTCACTTTTAAATTTATTTAAATTTTCAATTTTTTTTTAGCTTTTTTCGAAAAATTTTTTGTCTTTTTTTTCGGCAGGCACTGCCTCTGACAATATTTTTTATTTATTTAGAAAAATAAATTTTTTTTTTTCTTTTTGATTATTTTAATTTTATTTCATCCTGAAATTTTTTAATAAACATTTTCAAACTTTCACCTTATTAATTTAAGGCGAATTTTGCCTTTTTTAATAAATTCTCTTGTGAAAAGGCAAAAAAATAGGCTCTTTTAAATATGCCTATTTAAATGACTTTAATTGCTGTCCTTCGCTTACGACCATACCACGTTGAAAGCACGCCATCCCGTCCGATCTGGCAAGTTAAGCAACGTTGGGCCTTCTTAGTACTTGGAACGGAGACGTCCTGGGAATCGAATGTGTTGTAAGCTTTTTTCCTTTTTTCACTTTTAAATTTATTTAAATTTTCATTTTTCTTTTGGCTTTTTTTCAAAAAATTTTTTGTCTTTTTTTTCGGCAGATTTAAATGACTTTAATTGCTGTCCTTTCGCTTACGACCATACCACGTTGAAAGCACGCCATCCCGTCCGATCTGGCAAGTTAAGCAACGTTGGGCCTTCTTAGTACTTGGAACGGAGACGTCCTGGGAATCGAAGGTGTTGTAAGCTTTTTTCCTTTTTTCACTTTTAAATTTATTTAAATTTTCAATTTTTTTTAGCTTTTTCCGAAAAATTTTTTGTCTTTTTTTTCGGCAGGCACTGCCTCTGACAATGTTTTTTATTTATTTAGAAAAAATTTTTTGTCTTTTTTTTCGGCAGGCACTGCCTCTGACAATGTTTTTTATTTATTTAGATAAACATTTTCAAATTTTTCTTTTTGATTATTTTAATTGTATTTCATCCTGAAATTTTTTAATAAACATTTTCAAACTTTCACCTTATTAGTTTAAGGCGAATTTTGCCTTTTTTAATAAATTCTCTTGTGAAAAGGCAAAAAAATAGGCTTTTTTAAACGCCATCCCGTCCGATACTTTAATTGCTGGCCTTTCGCTTACGACCATACCACGTTGAAAGCACGCCATCCCGTCCGATCTGGCAAGTTAAGCAACGTTGGGCCTTCTTAGTACTTGGAACGGAGACGTCCTGGGAATCGAAGGTGTTGTAAGCTTTTTTCCTTTTTTCACTTTTAAATTTATTTAAATTTTCAGTTTTTTTTTAGCTTTTTTTAAAAATTTATTTTTTTTCTTTTTGATTATTTTAATTGTATTTCATCCTGAAATTTTTTAATAAACATTTTCAAACTTTCACCTTATTAATTTAAGGCGAATTTTTGTATTTCATCCTGAAATTTTTTAATAAACATTTTCAAACTTTCACCTTATTAATTTAAGGCGAATTTTGCCTTTTTTAATAAATTCTCTTGTGAAAAGGCAAAAAATAGGCTCTTTTAAATATGCCTATTTAAATGACTTTAATTGCTGTCCTTTCGCTTACGACCATACCACGTTGAAAGCACGCCATCCCGTCCGATCTGGCAAGTTAAGCAACGTTGGGCCTTCTTAGTACTTGGAACGGAGACGTCCTGGAATCGAAGGTGTTGTAAGCTTTTTTCCTTTTTCACTTGTAAATTTATTTAAATTTTCAATTTTTTTAGCTTTTTTTCGAAATTTTTTTGTCTTTTTTTCGGCAGGCACTGCCTCTGACAATGTTTTTTATTTATTTAGAAAAATAAATTTATTTTTTTTCTTTTTGATTTATTTTAATTATATTTCATCCTTAAATTTTTTAATAAACATTTTCAAACTTTCACCTTATTAATTTAAGGCGAATTTTGCCTTTTTTAATAAATTCTCTTGTGAAAAGGCAAAAAAATAGGCTCTTTTAAATATGCCTATTTAAATTACTTTAATTGCTGTCCTTTCGCTTACGACCATACCACGTTGAAAGCACGCCATCCCGTCCGATCTGGCAAGTTAAGCAACGTTGGGCCTTCTTAGTACTTGGAACGGAGACGTCCTGGGAATCGAAGGTGTTGTAAGCTTTTTTCCTTTTTTCACTTTTAAATTTATTTAAATTTTCAATTTTTTTTTAGCTTTTTTCGAAAAATTTTTTGTCTTTTTTTTCGGCAGGCACTGCCTCTGACAATGTTTTTTATTTATTTAGAAAAATAAATTTATTTTTTTTCTTTTTGATTATTTTAATTGTATTTCATCCTGAAATTTTTTAATAAACATTTTCAAACTTTCACCTTATTAATTTAAGGCGAATTTTGCCTTTTTTAATAAATTCTCTTGTGAAAAGGCAAAAAATAGGCTCTTTTAAATATGCCTATTTAAATGACTTTAATTGCTGTCCTTTCGCTTACGACCATACCACGTTGAAAGCACGCCATCCCGTCCGATCTGGCAAGTTAAGCAACGTTGGGCCTTCTTAGTACTTGGAACGGAGACGTCCTGGGAATCGAAGGTGTTGTAAGCTTTTTTACTTTTTTCACTTTTAAATTTATTTAAATTTTCAATTTTTTTGGCTTTTTTCAAAAAATTTTTTGTCTATTTTTTCGGCAGGCACTGCCTCTGACAATGTTTTTTATTTATTTAGAAAAATAAATTTATTTTTTTTCTTTTTGATTATTTTAATTGTATTTCATCCTGAAATTTTTTAATAAACATTTTCAAACTTTCACCTTATTAATTTAAGGCGAATTTTGCCTGCTCGAAAATTTCGTAGTCATTACCGCCCTGGAAAATTAATTTGCCATAAAAAGGTTCGCTCATCCTTCTAGTTATAATATCGTAATGGAACATAATAATTGGTGCATACATACTTTTGAGGTTTTATCAAAAAAAAAGTGAATTGTTTCGAAGTGCGGTTTCAGATAACGCAAACAGAAAGTCTTGTCCCAACCGACAGGAAAAATATCTAAACAAATGAATATAAAAATTAAAATTTGCAATAAAATTTTTAAAAATGAAAAACTTTAGTTTTTCTTATTAATTTAAGGCGAATTTTGCCTTTTTTAATAAATTCTCTTGTGAAAAGGCAAAAAATAGGCTCTTTTAAATATGCCTATTTAAATGACTTTAATTGCTGTCCTTTCGCTTACGACCATACCACGTTGAAAGGTCACAATTTAAAAAAATGTTACTTTTTTTGGAAAATAATATATTTTTTAAATCAAAAATGTATAAAGGTCTGGGAATCGAAGGTGTTGTAATCCACTTTTCATAAAGTCCACCACGCAATAGACAAAAAAAAAAAATTTTTTTTCTAGATAAATTTTCATAAAACTTCTCGAAAATCTCAAAATTATGTCAAAAATCCTTAATAGTAATACGTCATTGCCATTTTGTCTAAATCTGCTAAAAAAAATTTGTAACCGTCTTTTCAACAGAGAGTTGCACCACCAACCAATGCTGATCTGTCCTCCGATTGAGAAGACCAGTCCGTACTGTTCAATTGGGAATCGTTGGCGCAATGCCTCGACAAATTGGGCGCGAATGGGCGTCGTGCGTTCAAACTGCACGAATTGTCACGTTCCGACTGGGAACAGCTGCGCCCAATCGGCGACACGTTGATCTGTTTGGGAGAGTTATTGGAAGCGGCAGGCACTGCCTCTGACAATGTTTTTTATTTATTTAGAAAAATAAATTTATTTTTTTCTTTTTGATTATTTTAATTGTATTTCATCCTGAAATTTTTTAATAAACATTTTCAAACTTTCACCTTATTAATTTAAGGCGAATTTTGCCTTTTTTAATAAATTCTCTTGTGAAAAGGCAAAAAAAATAGGCTTTTTTAAAATATGCCTATTTAAATGACTTTAATTTTTTTCACTTTTAAATTTATTTAAATTTTCAATTTTTTTGGGTTTTTTTCAAAAAATTTTTTGTAAGACAGAGAGAGAGGTGTAATCAGAAAAATGGTCTAAATATTGGTAGAAAAATAAATTTATTTTTTTCTTTTTGATTATTTTAATTGTATTTCATCCTGAAATTTTTTAATAAACATTTTCAAACTTTCACCTTATTAATTTAAGGCGAATTTTGCCTTTTTTAATAAATTCTCTTGTGAAAAGGCAAAAAAATAGGCTCTTTTAAATATGCCTATTTAAATGACTTTAATTGCTGGCCTTTCGCTTACGACCATACCACGTTGAAAGCACGCCATCCCGTCCGATCTGGCAAGTTAAGCAACGTTGGGCCTTCTTAGTACTTGGAACGGAGACGTCCTGGGAATCGAAGGTGTTGTAAGCTTTTTTACTTTTTTCACTTTTAAATTTATTTAAATTTTCAATTTTTTTTGGCTTTTTTCAAAAAATTTTGTCTATTTTTCAGCAGGCACTGCCTCTGACAATGTTTTTTATTTATTTAGAAAAATAAATTTATTTTTTTTCTTTTTGATTATTTTAATTGTATTTCATCCTGAAATTTTTTAATAAACATTTTCAAACTTTCACCTTATTAATTTAAGGCGAATTTTGCCTTTTTTAATAAATTCTCTTGTGAAAAGGCAAAAAAATAGGCTCTTTTAAATATGCCTATTTAAATTACTTTAATTGCTGTCCTTTCGCTTACGACCATACCACGTTGAAAGCACGCCATCCCGTCCGATCTGGCAAGTTAAGCAAAGGTCCGAACCGCCCACCACAGCAACAGGCACACGGCTCTTCACCGAGTGTTGTAATCTTTTTTCCTTTTTTCACATTGACTAATTAATGAAGAAAAAAAAAAGTTAATTAGAGTAATTAAAATACGGCAATCAAAAAATGAAAACAGCACTGCGAATTAAAGACAACTCGTACAAAAAGCAACGCGGTAGTATTTTTGAAAATTTTTCAAAAAATTAGTTGTTTTTATAGGGTTTCAGGCTCGAAGAATACGATCCTGGTACTTGCTTCGACCATTTGAACTCTCAGGACCCTGCCATCCTCCTCATTTAAAAAATCAAAAATTTTGAAAAATATTAATGAAATTTCCTAAAAATATTTTAAAGAAAATAGTATTACAGAAAATCTTTAAAAAAAATTTTTTAATTAAGTTTTCTAAAATTTTCCAAAAATAAGCCATTTTGGTTTGCACTGCCTCTGACAATGTTTTTTATTTATTTAGAAAAATAAATTTATTTGTTTTCTTTTTGATTATTTTAATTGTATTTCATCCTGAAATTTTTTTAATAAACATTTTCAAACTTTCACCTTATTAATTTAAGGCGAATTTTGCCTTTTTTTAATAAATTCTCTTGTGAAAAGGCAAAAAAATAGGCTCTTTTAAATATGCCTATTTAAATGACTTTAATTGCTGTCCTTTCGCTTACGACCATACCACGTTGAAAGCACGCCATCCCGTCCGATCTGGCAAGTTAAGCAACGTTGGGCCTTCTTAGTACTTGGAACGGAGACGTCCTGGGAATCGAATGTGTTGCAATGTTCCGTCCACATCGAACAAAAATAAGACGGACTTTTTCCGCTCCGCGCTCATATTTATTTTGTTTATATAAAAATGCTTAAATTTTATAAATTAATTTGAAAATGAGAGAAAAAACATAAAAAAAATTATTTTTTTTCTTTTTGATTATTTTAATTGTATTTCATCCTGAAATTTTTTAATAAACATTTTCAAACTTTCACCTTATTAATTTAAGGCGAATTTTGCCTTTTTTAATAAATTCTCTTGTGAAAAGGCAAAAAAATAGGCTTTTTTAAAATATGCCTATTTAAATGACTTTAATTTTTTTCACTTTTAAATTTATTTAAATTTTCAATTTTTTTTGGCTTTTTTTCAAAAAATTTTTTGTCTTTTTTTTCGGCAGGCACTGCCTCTGACAATGTTTTTTATTTATTTAGAAAAATAAATTTATTTTTTTTCTTTTTGATTATTTTAATTGTATTTCATCCTGAAATTTTTTAATAAACATTTTCAAACTTTCACCTTATTAATTTAAGGCGAATTTTGCCTTTTTTAATAAATTCTCTTGTGAAAAGGCAAAAAATAGGCTCTTTTAAATATGCCTATTTAAATTACTTTAATTGCTGTCCTTTCGCTTACGACCATACCACGTTGAAAGCACGCCATCCCGTCCGATCTGGCAAGTTAAGCAACGTTGGGCCTTCTTAGTACTTGGAACGGAGACGTCCTGGGAATCGAAGGTGTTGTAAGCTTTTTTCCTTTTTTCACTTTTAAATTTATTTAAATTTTCAATTTTTTTTAGCTTTTTTCGAAAAATTTTTTGTCTTTTTTTTCGGCAGGCACTGCCTCTGACAATGTTTTTTATTTATTTAGAAAAATAAATTTATTTTTTTTCTTTTTGATTATTTTAATTGTATTTCATCCTGAAATTTTTTAATAAACATTTTCAAACTTTCACCTTATTAATTTAAGGCGAATTTTGCCTTTTTTAATAAATTCTCTTGTGAAAAGGCAAAAAATAGGCTCTTTTAAATATGCCTATTTAAATTACTTTAATTGCTGTCCTTTCGCTTACGACCATACCACGTTGAAAGCACGCCATCCCGTCCGATCTGGCAAGTTAAGCAACGTTGGGCCTTCTTAGTACTTGGAACGGAGACGTCCTGGGAATCGAAGGTGTTGTAAGCTTTTTTACTTTTTTCACTTTTAAATTTATTTAAATTTTCAATTTTTTTTGGCTTTTTTCAAAAAATTTTTTCCTGCACTGCCTCTGACAATGTTTTTTATTTATTTAGTCAAAGAAAAATAAATTTATTTTTTTTCTTTTTGATTATTTTAATTGTATTTCATCCTGAAATTTTTTAATAAACATTTTCAAACTTTCACCTTATTAATTTAAGGCGAATTTTGCCTTTTTTAATAAATTCTCTTGTGAAAAGGCAAAAAAATAGGCTTTTTTAAAATATGCCTATTTAAATGACTTTAATTTTTTTCACTTTTAAATTTATTTAAATTTTCAATTTTTTTGGCTTTTTTTCAAAAAATTTTTTGTCTTTTTTTTCGGCAGGCACTGCCTCTGACAATGTTTTTTATTTATTTAGAAAAATAAAATCAAATTTTTCTGCAAGTTACAAAACACTGTATCACTTGTATTTCATAAACCGTATTAATTTAAAGTAGCACAAAACTTATTAATTTAAGGCGAATTTTGCCTTTTTTAATAAATTCTCTTGTGAAAAGGCAAAAAATAGGCTCTTTTAAATATGTCTATTTAAATGACTTTAATTGCTGTCCTTTCGCTTACGACCATACCACGTTGAAAGCACGCCATCCCGTCCGATCTGGCAAGTTAAGCAACGTTGGGCCTTCTTAGTACTTGGAACGGAGACGTCCTGGGAATCGAAGGTGTTGTAAGCTTTTTTACTTTTTTCACTTATAAATTTATTTAAATTTTCAATTTTTTTTGGCTTTTTTCAAAAAATGTTGTCTATTTTTTCGGCAGGCACTGCCTCTGACAATGTTTTTTATTTATTTAGAAAAAAAAATTTATTTTTTTTTTTTTTGATTATTTTAATTGTATTTCATCCTGAAATTTTTTAATAAACATTTTCAAACTTTCACCTTATTAATTTAAGGCGAATTTTGCCTTTTTTAATACCTGGCGAAATATCGGCGGCGAAATTTTGTCCCGGCGAAATTTTGGTCGGCGAAATACTTGGCGGCGATTCACTTTTAAATTTATTTAAATTTTCAATTTTTTTGGCTTTTTTCAAAAAATTTTTTGTCTTTTTTTTCGGCAGGCACTGCCTCTGACAATGTTTTTTATTTATTTAGAAAAATAAATTTATTTGTTTTCTTTTTGATTATTTTAATTGTATTTCATCCTGAAATTTTTTAATAAACATTTTCAAACTTTCACCTTATTAATTTAAGGCGAATTTTGCCGGCGGTCCGACTTTTTGAAAAATAGTTTCTTATTTAAAATTTTTGATTTTGCCTGCTGGTACCACCTCCGAAATCTACTTCGCCTAAATTTTCCAAAAAATTTAGTTCAATTCGCCATCCCGTCCGATCTGGCAAGTTAAGCAACGTTGGGCCTTCTTAGTACTTGGAACGGAGACGTCCTGGGAATCGAAGGTGTTGTAAGCTTTTTTCCTTTTTTCACTTTTAAATTTATTTAAATTTTCAATTTTTTTTAGCTTTTTTCGAAAAATTTTTTGTCTTTTTTTTTCGGCAGGCACACGTGCCGCTGCAACGGATGCGGAACAGACGCCCCACGCGGTGGACAAGCGCCGGACAGAGGGCGGCACCGATGCGCTCCAAAAGTGCCACCAAATCGGCGTCGTCTAAGCGCCGCCTTATTAATTTAAGGCGAATTTTGCCTTTTTTAATAAATTCTCTTGTGAAAAGGCAAAAAATAGGCTCTTTTAAATATGTCTATTTAAATGACTTTAATTGCTGTCCTTTCGCTTACGACCATACCACGTTGAAAGCACGCCATCCCGTCCGATCTGGCAAGTTAAGCAACGTTGGGCCTTCTTAGTACTTGGAACGGAGACGTCCTGGGAATCGAAGGTGTTGTAAGCTTAAGATTTTTTTTTTTTTTTTTTTTTTGTAAATTTGTTGAAATTTTTTTTTTTAAATTTTTTCGGGGGAAAACAACCCAAGGAGGAAACGACGGGGGGACAATGTTTTTTATTTATTTAGAAAAATAAATTTATTTTTTTTCTTTTTGATTATTTTAATTGTATTTCATCCTGAAATTTTTTAATAAACATTTTCAAACTTTCACCTTATTAATTTAAGGCGAATTTTGCCTTTTTTAATAAATTCTCTTGTGAAAAGGCAAAAAAATAGGCTTTTTTAAAATATGCCTATTTAAATGACTTAAATTTTTTTCACTTTTAAATTTATTTAAATTTTCAATTTTTTTTGGCTTTTTTCAAAAAATTTGCGGCGAGATTTTGTCCTGGCGAGATTTCGGGTGGCGAGATTTTGTCCCGTCCCGAGAAAAAAGGGAGAATGGAAAAAAGGGAAAGAAAAAAGTATTTCATCCTGAAATTTTTTTAATAAACATTTTCAAACTTTCACCTTATTAATTTAAGGCGAATTTTGCCTTTTTTAATAAATTCTCTTGTGAAAAGGCAAAAAAATAGGCTCATAAAAATATTTTTTTTTGAAAATTTCTTACGCTTTCCATCCGCTGCTGCTGTTGGTGCCGCTGAAACGCGGCGTCGCTTTGGCTGCCATTCATTTTGCCGTCGTCGTCGTTGGCAATGATCAGGAACGGAGACGTCCTGGGAATCGAAGGTGTTGTAAGCTTTTTTCCTTTTTTCACTTTTAAATTTATTTAAATTTTCAATTTTTTTAGCTTTTTTTCGAAAATTTTTTTGTCTTTTTTTTGTTGAAAATTTAAATAAAAATTTCCCTCTACATAAATCTGAGATGTTACAAATTTTTTTTCTTTTTGATTAAAATTTTACAAATTTTGGCTGAAATCGGGAACAGCTCAGCTCCCCCCCCCCGAAAAATTAAAAAAAAATTTTAAGAAATTTTTCTAGCGGTTTTTCAACATTTTTTCCAAATAATCGCTAGAAAAATTTTTATTCTAATTTTTTTAAATATATTTTGTTTTCATGATCAGGTTTGAAAATTTATTTTGTCGGAATTTCCATAAAATTTTTCTGGGACAAGGAAAACTGGCGCAAAGATGTGACAATGGAACATGCAAAAATAAATCCCGTGTTGTAAGCTTTTTTACTTTTTTCACTTATAAATTTATTTAAATTTTCAATTTTTTTTGGCTTTTTTCAAAAAATGTTGTCTATTTTTTCGGCAGGCACTGCCTCTGACAATGTTTTTTATTTATTTAGAAAAAAAAATTTATTTTTTTTCTTTTTGATTATTTTAATTGTATTTCATCCTGAAATTTTTTAAAATGATTTTTTTGGAACATACATGAACAAGGGGTGCGCCAGGACCAATTTTTCGTACGAAGGCCCCCAATTTTCTCCGGTGGTGACACCTTCTTTTTGCTATTCAGAACACTTCTTTTCATTTTTTTCACTTTTAAATTTATTTAAATTTTCAATTTTTTTTGGCTTTTTTCAAAAAATTTTTTGTCTTTTTTTTCGGCAGGCACTGCCTCTGACAATGTTTTTTATTTATTTAGAAAAATAAATTTATTTGTTTTCTTTTTGATTATTTTAATTGTATTTCATCCTGAAATTTTTTAATAAACATTTTCAAACTTTCACCTTATTAATTTAAGGCGAATTTTGCCTTTTTTAATAAATTCTCTTGTGAAAAGGCAAAAAATAGGCTCTTTTAAATATGCCTATTTAAATTACTTTAATTGCTTTCCTTTCGCTTACGACCATACCACGTTGAAAGCACGCCATCCCGTCCGTCTGGCAAGTTAAGCAACGTTGGGCCTTCTTAGTACTTGGAACGGAGACGTCCTGGAATCGAAGGTGTTGTAAGCTTTTTTCCTTTTTTCACTTGTAAATTTATTTAAATTTTCAATTTTTTTAGCTTTTTTTCGAAAATTTTTTTGTATTTTTTCGGCAGGCACTGCCTCTGACAATGTTTTTTATTTATTTAGAAAAATAAATTGATTTTTTTTCTTTTGATTTATTTTAATTATATTTCATCCTTAAATTTTTTAATAAACATTTTCAAACTTTCACCTTATTAATTTAAGGCGAATTTTGCCTTTTTTAATAAATTCTCTTGTGAAAAGGCAAAAAAATAGGCTCTTTTAAAATATGCCTATTTAAATTACTTTAATTTTTTTCACTTGTAAATTTATTTAAATTTTCAATTTTTTTAGCTTTTTTCGAAAAATTTTTGTCTTTTTTTTCGGCAGGCACTGCCTCTGACAATGTTTTTTATTTATTTAGAAAAATAAATTGATTTTTTTTCTTTTTGATTTATTTTAATTATATTTCATCCTTAAATTTTTTAATAAACATTTTCAAACTTTCACCTTATTAATTTAAGGCGAATTTTGCCTTTTTTAATAAATTCTCTTGTGAAAAGGCAAAAAAATAGGCTCTTTTAAATATGCCTATTTAAATTACTTTAATTGCTGTCCTTTTGCTTACGACCATACCACGTTGAAAGCACGCCATCCCGTCCGATCTGGCAAGTTAAGCAACGTTGGGCCTTCTTAGTACTTTGAACGGAGACGTCCTGGGAATCGAAGGTGTTGTAAGCTTTTTTCCTTTTTTCACACTCTCTCCATGGTGTCCGCGCTGGTCAGGTCGCTGCTTTTTCCGAAAAATTTTTTGTCTTTTTTTTTCGGCAGGCACTGCCAATGCAAAGTCTGAAAAAGGGCTAAGTTTGTTCGAAATTTTGCACAAATTTTTTAAAAAATATTAATTTTCAGCAGTCGACAAAAATGTTTCATAAATTATAACTTTAAAATATTTAATTTAAGGCGAATTTTGCCTTTTTTTAATAAATTCTCTTGTGAAAAGGCAAAAAATAGGCTCTTTTAAATATGTCTATTTAAATGACTTTAATTGCTGTCCTTTCGCTTACGACCATACCACGTTGAAAGCACGCCATCCCGTCCGATCTGGCAAGTTAAGCAACGTTGGGCCTTCTTAGTACTTGGAACGGAGACGTCCTGGGAATCGAAGGTGTTGTAAGCTTTTTTCCTTTTTTCACTTTTAAATTTATTTAAATTTTCAATTTTTTTTAGCTTTTTCCGAAAAATTTTTTGTTTTTTTTTTCGGCAGGCACTGCCTCTGACAATGTTTTTTTTTATTTAGAAAAATAAATTTATTTTTTTTCTTTTTAATTATTTTAATTGTATTTCATCCTGAAATTTTTTAATAAACATTTTCAAACTTTCACCTTATTAATTTAAGGCGAATTTTGCCTTTTTTAATAAATTCTCTTGTGAAAAGGCAAAAAAATAGGCTCTTTTAAATATGCCTATTTAAATTACTTTAATTGCTGTCCTTTCGCTTACGGCTTTTTTTCCTTTTTTAAATTTTAAATTTATTTAAATTTTTAACTTTTTGTTTTTTTTTCGAAAAATTTTTTGTCTTTTTTTTCGGCAGGCACTGCCTCTGCAATGTTTTTTATTTACTACTGCCCAATATTATCTCTTTTTTGTATTCTGTCAATGCTGATACTTTCAAATGAATTTGGTTTTGAAATTTTAATATGCAATTAACACTTTGATAAAGGAAATTGAATTACAAAAATAAATTAATAAAACCGAAGAAAAAAAATAGGAGAATAAATTTCAAAATAATAAACACAAAATAATATCACGATTCCATAAAACATCTCTGATTCTCACAGGCCCAACTCGGCCAACGTTTTCTCCACTACCGTACGACAATTGTCTGGGCTTGTTACAGTATGGCCCACCGTATCGGCGTGCTCGAAAATTTCGTAGTCATTACCGCCCTGGAAAATTAATTTGCCATAAAAAGTTCGCTCATCCTTCTAGTTATAATATCGTAATGGAACATAATAATTGGTGCATACATACTTTTGAGGTTTTATCCCCAAAAAAGTGAATTGTTTCGAAGTGCGGTTTCAGATAACGCAAACAGAAAGTCTTGTCCCAACCGACAGGAAAAATATCTAAACAAATGAATATAAAAATTAAAATTTGCAATAAAATTTTTAAAAATGAAAAACTTTAGTTTTTTTTTTTTTGGTTTAATCCAGCGATATGATCTTTCTTATTTCTAAGAAATGTTCTGATTTGGTGATATTGGCACAATTTTGTTTATTTCTTAAAATTCTTGACAAAATATGAATTTGTGGCTTAAAAATTGCCTTAAAGTCACAATTTAAAAAAATGTTACTTTTTTTGGAAAATAATATATTTTTTAAATCAAAAATGTATAAAGGTGCCATACAGAGAAGCAGCTGCGTCCACTTTCCATAAAGGCCACCAGGCAATAGACAAAAAAAAAAAATTTTTTTTCTAGATAAATTTTCATAAAACTTCTCGAAAATCTCAAAATTATGTAAAAAATCCTTAATAGTAATACTTCATTGCCATTTTGTCTAAATCTGCTAAAAAAATTTGTAACCGTCTTTTCAACAGAGAGTTGCACCACCAACCAATGCTGATCTGTCCTCCGATTGAGAAGACCAGTCCGTACTGTTCAATTGGGAATCGTTGGCGCAATGCCTCGACAAATTGGGCGCGAATGGGCGTCGTGCGTTCAAACTGCACGAATTGGTCACGTTCCGACTGGGAACAGCTGCGCCCAATCGGCGACACGTTGATCTGTTTGGGAGAGTTATTGGAAGCATTTTGGGGTTAGAGAGAAAAAAAGAGAAAGAGAGAATGGTAGAGATAAATAGATGAGGGAGAGAGAACGGTAGAGATAAGCGAGAGAGAGAGGAGAAAAAGCGAGAGAATGGTAGAGACAAAGAGATGAGTGAGAGAGAACGGTAGAGATAAGCGAGAGAGAGAGGAGAAAAAGCGAGAGAATGGTAGAGACAAAGAGATGAGTGAGAGAGAACGGTAGAGATAAAGAGCAAGCGAGAGAGAGGAGAAAAAGCGATAGAAATAGGGAGAGAAAAAGAGAGAAAGAGAAAGACAGAGAGAGAGGTGTAATCAGAAAAATGGTCTAAATATTGGTAGAAATGGAAAACGCTACAGTATCCTCTTTTGGAAAAATGAAGTATAGTATGAGTTATACAGAAAGCAAATAAAGTATTTTACCATTCCATTGCGATGTTCAACAAAATTTCCGCGCTTCAATGGCAACTCAATGTTGGACATGTACCTGTGGTCAGGAAATTAGATGATTACATAAATTTCGTTATTTTATGATGCCTTGCCTTAGGCAGAAATTGGTCAGTTCTTGGCATTTTGCCTCTCCCAATTGTTTGCTGATTGACTTTAAAAAAATAAATTAGAATATTTACATTTTTCCAAATATATAAAAGAATGTTTCTTTTTTACCAATTTTTTGAAAATAAATTCATAAATATTTTTCGGAAATGGAAGAGAGGAGAAAACTAAAAAAATGAAAATTTGTAGGAAAATTACTCATTATGCCAAAGTTTTCCTAAAATAAAAACCATTCTGAATATATAATGGGGGATCCTTTTTTCGAATTTAATAGATGAAAGCGCATTGAAAATCAATTGTAATTTTGGAAATTCAAAAATAAAAATGATTTTCGCATTTCTCCCTTTTGTGGCCACCTCCGATGGCATCGGCTCAGTGCCTTTGAATCCGGTGAGACCATTTTCGGCAAAAACAAAATCGAACAGGGCCAAGCATTGGTCGCGTTGTTGCGTGCCGCCGAGCTGTTCAAAAATTTTGGCCAGGTCCGAACCGCCCACCACAGCAACAGGCACACGGCTCTTCACCGAGTGCATAAAGGCGAGCATTGACGGCGTAATTGACTAATTAATGAAGAAAAAAAAAAGTTAATTAGAGTAATTAAAATACGGCAATCAAAAAATGAAAACAATGGCACGAATTAATGACAACTCGTACAAAAAGCAACGCGGTAGTATTTTTGAAAATTTTTCAAAAAATTAGTTGTTTTTATAGGGTTTCAGGCTCGAAGAATACGATCCTGGTACTTGCTTCGACCATTTGAACTCTCAGGACCCTGCCTCCTCATTTAAAAAATCAAAAATTTTGAAAAATATTAATGAAATTTCCTAAAAATATTTTAAAGAAAATAGTATTACAGAAAATCTTTAAAAAAAATTTTTTAATTAAGTTTTCTAAAATTTTCCAAAAATAAGCCATTTTGGTTTTAATGACTTTAAAATTTTTAAACGACTAATTGTAAGGGAGCACCACAAAATCTCGCCGCCGGGTCTCGACATTCATCAAAGTTATGTTTGTGTATTACATTTTTTCTAGAAAAGTTTCTTTAGAAAAAACTAATTTTCTCGAATTTTTCTTTGTAATCTTTTACGAGCTTGATTGTAATATTTAATTTTCCTAAAACTTTTAAAGTATTCTCAAATTTTAAAAATATTTTTCAGTTTTCACATTTTAAATTCGTGAGTGGCAATTTTTAAGAAACGCGTCAGCTCTTAATTATTGTCAAAACTCTGCTGGTCCCACCATCATTAATTGCCACCTGTCGTGACGCCGTCAATGTTCCGTCCACATCGAACAAAAATAAGACGGACTTTTTCCGCTCCGCGCTCATATTTATTTTGTTTATATAAAAATGCTTAAATTTTATAAATTAATTTGAAAATGAGAGAAAAAACATTTTTTGCGGTGCATAATTCTCTGTTTTGTCGTTAAACAAATTCAACGGAGAGAAATGAGCAAGCAAAAAAATTTATCTGCCGCTGCTGGGATCGAAATGCCACGTGTTAATCAAAAATATGCATTCATCCATCATACAACAAACAGAAACACCAACAAAAAAAAATGGATGAAACGGTCGGTGGAAAGGACAAATGACAATGGAAAGGACGACAAAAAATGGGAGAATTTTGGGAAAGCAAAGTGAGTGAGATCAATAATAAAATAATGCATAAAACGACAAAAAAATATTGGAAATAAAATTTTATAAAAAGAGGTTGGTTATATTATTAGAGAGCAGAGCGGCGATTTCGATTATTAGAAAAATAATAATGTAAAATAAAAAAAATTTTAAATAACTATTTTATAAAAATTCTTAAAATTTAAAAAAAACAATTACAGCCAAAATCGCCACACTGTGTTTTTGTGAAAAATATTTGGAAAATTTGGGTTAAAATTTGAATCTAAAAAAAATAATTATATGATTATTGAGTGACAAAAATTAAAAGAAATTGTTGGAGAATGGAAAGGTGAGATAACACGACAACTTTGTTCATGTTTGAACAAACCCTATCTTTTCGGTATCATTCGAAAGCACAAATCTAAAGAAGCTAAAATATAAAATGTTTCAAGATTTGATTAATTAATTGTTGATTATTTTCGTTTGTAACTTTCTCTAAATGATAGAATTTTCTTGTTTTCACGTATTCTTACATTATTCAGACTTTGTGCTTTCGAACGGTACCAAAAAGATAGGGCTTGTTCGAACATGAACAAAGTTATTGTATGAAAACCAGGTATTGTTAATTAATTGGACTCATAAAGTGCAATAGATCCAAATTAATTATTTTCTAAAATATTTTTCTTGAAAAATTCCTAAATTGGGTAATTTAAAAAAAATTTCATGGGGGGAAACGAGCTGCTTCAGCTCAGGACGTCTCTCACTCTCTCTTGCTTTATTTCTTCTAATTCGCTTTACCAAATTTGGCATTTTATGTCCACATCCGTCATTCCATATATACAAATTAAATATCCAAAATCTGTCCTCCTCCCCCCTTTTCTCCTTCTTGCGCATGTTCCATCCCCATCATTCCTTCCTCTGCTGCTTGTGGTGGTTGTGTTGCTGATACTCCTCCAATTGCGTGTGCCAAGTGTTTGAGCAGTGCCGCGTCCGCCACCGGCCCCTCAATTTGGACACGGCCCTCCAAATAGGCGCACAGCGGCGACACGGTGCCGTCGAGCAGTGCGAACAGAGTGCCCTTGTGCAGCGTGAAAAGCACGTCGCATGGCGGAAGGGGACCTTCAGAGGAGAGGAAAAGCATAGACAAAAGTGCCAAAAAATAAAATGCGAAAATTGCAAAGGAAAGTTTGAGTTTTGGGCACTAATGCAAAAAAAGAGAATATTTTATTAGCGAGGAGAATCACATTTTTTTTTCGTATACCTCAAATTTTTCTGCAAGTTACAAAACACTGTATTTCATAAACCGTATTAATTTAAAGTAGCACAAAAATCCAAAACCTTATAAAAACGGGGACGGGACAAAATTTCGCCGCCGAAATTTCGCCGCCGAAATTTCGCCGCCAAAATTACGCCGCCCGAAATTTCGCCGGGACAAAATTTCGCCGCCAAAATTACGCCGCCCGAAATTTCGCCGGGACAAAATTTCGCCGCCCAAATATTAAAAATCAATTTTATCTTTTCGACTATTTTTTTGACTTTTTCACTTTTTCTATTTTCAAAAAACCAAAAAAAAAAATGGCGCATTAAGGTTTATCCATTTCCAATCGCAGGCCTCCTCGTGGTCACGTGCTGGAAACTCCTATCTTTTTTTCTTGGATAGAGAGGCTAATTCTAGTCAAAAAATGGCTAGGAAGCGAAAAAATGGATTATCTGTCGATAGAATTATTTTTGTAATTTCCGCGGCGAAATTTTGTCCTGGCGAAATATCGGCGGCGAAATTTTGTCCCGGCGAAATTTTGTCCTGGCGAAATATCGGCGGCGAAATTTTGTCCCGGCGAAATTTTGGTCGGCGAAATTTCGGGCGGCGAAATTTCGGCGGCGTAATTTCGGCGGCGAAATTTCGGCGGCGAAATTTTGGGGTGCACCCATAAAAACATTAATAATTTTTTTCTAGGAAAAACTTCAGAAAAAGTCGCTTAAAATTTTTCAAGTGATTTTTTAGAAAAAGAAAAAATCGAAGAGGGTGAGGTAATTTTGCAGTTATTTTCTTTTGCTTAAAATAATTTTGAAGCTTTTTTAGGGCTAGGCGGTCCGACTTTTTGAAAAATAGTTTCTTATTTAAAATTTTTGATTTTGCTTGTTGGTACCACCTCCGAAATCTACTTCGCCTAAATTTTCCAAAAAATTTAGTTCAATTTTTCCAAAAATTCACAAATTAGCAATTTTTTGATGCAAATCTGCCCAAAACTATAGAAAAGTTTCCCAAGTTTTTTTTTGTTGGAAAATTATACAAATGCGCTGCCATGTCCATCCACACCAGCCATTCCCGGCGCGTAAATCGATGTCAAATTCGGCAAATGGCATTGCCGCCGATGTTGCGACACACGTGCCGCTGCAACGGATGCGGAACAGACGCCCCACGCGGTGGACAAGCGCCGGACAGAGGGCGGCACCGATGCGCTCCAAAAGTGCCACCAAATCGGCGTCGTCTAAGCGCCGCTGCAGCGGCTGGTCAGCGGCATCAGCTGACTGATCAGTGAGAGAGGAAGCCGCTTCACTGATCGGCGACAATGGAGCGGTGACGGCAGTCGAAGAGGTTGACTTAAACAAACAAAATGAAAATTTTAATCAAATTTTTCAGATTTTTGATGAACTATTAAGTTTTTTCGAAAAAAAACGTTGAAAAATTTTCACAAATTCTTTTCTTTTAATTTTCTTACTAAAAATTTCTTAAGATTTTTTTTTTTTCGGCGCCGCGTGCCATAACTTTTTTATTGTTGAATCATTAATTTTTTATTTTAAACAACCCAAGGAGGAAACGACGGGGGGAAAATGAAGTGCACTTTTTTTCAAACTTCGAAATTTTTCAAGGAAAAAATTCTTAGAAAATTTTTTATAAGAAAATTTCAAAAAAAAAATTATTTGTTAAGTTTTTTTTGAAAATTTTCGAAAAAACAGTATTTATCATTAAATTTCAAAAAAATTGCTTAAAAATTTTCAAAAAATTTTTTTCTTTAAATTTTTCCTTATTAAAAATTTTCTAAAAATTTTTTCCTTAAAAAATTTCGAAGTTTGAAAAAAAAATTTTAAAATTTCTGCGGCGAGATTTTGTCCTGGCGAGATTTCGGGTGGCGAGATTTTGTCCCGTCCCCGAGAAAAAAGGGAGAATGGAAAAAAGGGAAAGAAAAAAGAGAGAGAAAAGGAAAACGAAAGGGGAAAAAAACGAGAAAAGGGAGCGGCAAGTTCAAGGAAAGGGTCGCGCATTGCGCTCGACTAACCCTGAAAATTTTAAATTGTTTTTTTCCATAAAAATATTTTTTTTTGAAAATTTCTTACGCTTTCCATCCGCTGCTGCTGTTGGTGCCGCTGAAACGCGGCGTCGCTTTGGCTGCCATTCATTTTGCCGTCGTCGTCGTTGGCAATGATCAGTTCGGGAGTGAGCGGAGTTGTGGTGGTCGGAGCAGTGCAGTGATTGTTGTGCTGTTGCGGGGCCTTAAAAATCGTATTTTGGTGGTTCAAAAGCATCGATTTTGAGGCTTTCGGTGATTTTTGAAAATTTAAATAAAAATTTCCCTCTACATAAATCTGAGATGTTACAAATTTAGCATGGGTGAGGTTAAAATTTTACAAATTTTGGCTTTTTTCGGGAACAGCTCAGCTCCCCCCCCCCGAAAAATTAAAAAAAAATTTTAAGAAATTTTTCTAGCGGTTTTTCAACATTTTTTCCAAATAATCGCTAGAAAAATTTTTATTCTAATTTTTTAAAATATATTTTGTTTTCATGATCAGGTTTGAAAATTTATTTTGTCGGAATTTCCATAAAATTTGCTGGGACAAGGAAAACTGGCGCAAAGATGTGACAATGGAACATGCAAAAATAAATCCCTAGACCCAAAACGCAAGATTATTTTTTATCAAGGCCAAAAATTCCAAAATTTTTCTAATTTTATTTGAAAATTTTCAACTCCAGGGAGAAAAAGCAAGAATATGTAGCAGTTTTTCGTCAAAAATGACTATTTTTTGCCATTTTTGGGTAAAATTTAAAAAAATGGTTTATTATGGTACCATTATGTGTAGCAGGAAATGATTTTTTGGAACATACATGAACAAGGGGTGCGCCAGGACCAATTTTTCGTACGAAGGCCCCCAATTTTCTCCGGTGGTGACACCTTCTTTTTTGCTATTCAGAACACTTCTTTTCTGGCGATACTTTTTTAACCTTTTTTTGGTACTCATTCGGTTTGGGTCCTATATTTTGGTCAAAATTTTTTTTTTCAAATTTTTTTGCTTTAAAAAGTCCTGAAACAAGTATCCTGGGGTTTTCGAAGTCGCTTGATCACGAATATGGCATCGATTTCGACCAATTCGGGATCCCGAACCCGAATTCGAACAAAAAGTCGAAAATTCAAATTTTTCAAAATTTCAATATTGCTCTAAAATTGATTAAAACAAGCTAAAAGTAGTCATAAATCATTGAAACATGAAAAAATGATAATTTTGTTCAGATTCTAACATAGAAGCAAATTTTGAAAAATTTGAATTTTCGACTTTTTGTTTGAATTCGGGTCCGGGAAGTGAATTTTGGCCAAAATTAATTTTCGACTTTTGTTCGAATTCGGGTCCAGGGTTCGAAATTAGTCGAAATGATGTCAGATTCATAATCAACGACCCCGAAAACCCCCTAAAAATGTTTAAATGTATGATTTAACAACTATTTTTTGTGGTCTGTAAACGACAATAGTACCAAAGTTTTAAGCGTTTCATTAATCTAAAAGCAAATTCTGATAATAAAAAACAAAAAAAAATTTGACCAAAATATAGAACCCAAACCGAATGAGTACCCTTTTTTTTGCGGCGCGTTTTTTCCAAAAAATTTTTTGGGAAGGGGGTGGGGCGGTGCTGATAGGCGCCGCCGGGAAAATTTTTGAATTTTGAATGGCTTTCGCTAAGGAAATTATTCAAATTTAAAAATTTTTCCCCCTTCCTTACGACCCACCCTCCTGCGGGGGGGGGGGGGTTGCCCAAATTTTTTTGTACCAGAAAAGAGGTGCCCAACTGGTCGAACAGCTGCTGGCCGAACTGTGAGCGTGCCAACGTGCGCAGCACTGACATGGCCGAGCCGCTCGAGTCCGCCCGTCTGAGCACGGTCAGTCGAGTGAGCGCCACGCGCTCAACGCAAACGCCCCGAGGCCGTACAAACGCGTTCAGCTCATCCTAGGCAAAAAAAAAAAATATTGTAATTTCTAAAATTTGTAAAAAAAAATTTCGTAAAATTGTCCCGACTAAGGAAAAACATCTCCCAAGGGGTTGGTTTTGTCTAATTGTAAGCCGAAATCCTGGGACCTTCCCTGCCACAAAACCTGGCACTTGACCAGCAGCACTCTCTCCATGGTGTCCGCGCTGGTCAGGTCGCTGAGCAACAGCTTGCAAAGTCGACGGCACAGCGTCGCGTAGGCCAACGAATGCAAAGTCTGAAAAAGGGCTAAGTTTGTTCGAAATTTTGCACAAATTTTAAAAAATATTAATTTTCAGCAGTCGACAAAAATGTTTCATAAATTATAACTTTAAAATATTCAGTTTTTGTGGATAGTTTTGTAATTAGTTTTAATAAAATGCCATGAAATAAAAATTTAATGCCGTATAATTGGCCTAAATTCAGCAAAAATGCTTATAAATATAGGCAAAAAACAAATTTTTTTTTGAAATTTATGAGCAATTTTAGTGGTATATTTAATTAAAAATAGAAAATTTTCCAAAAAGCTCGCGTTTATTGGCACAACGGACCCGTAACTTAAAAATGTTTTTATGACGAAGCAAAAAATGAAAGAGAACTTAGAAATTTTTATGAAATGCAAATTTGTCTATTTTTAATATATTTTTTTATGAAAAAACACCTCCTTCACATCTTGGATGGTACAGTAGGCAGCGAGGGGGTCGGTGACTTGGCTGAGTACGGTCACCGTCAGCTCGACCATCCCCTGGTCGGCGGTGAGCGATTGGATGGGCGGCAGCTCAATGCTCGACACACTGACGAAATGAATGGTAATGGAAAGCATTTTCTGGCACACAAAATAATGGTTACTGTAACTAAACAGTACCTTAAGTCGACCTTGACAGCTTTGTCCACCCAGGGCAACACCAGCACAGTGCCGCCGGGGCCATGGACACCAAAAAATTAAAATATTGGAGAGAGTGGGAAAATGCAACAAAAAAATTGGCACATGCCACCAAATGTAATACCATGGAAAAAGGGAGTCAAGGTAATTACATAAAAATAAATACTCCTTATTTTCTCGGAAAATTTGGGGAGGGCTAACATAAGCACAAAAAAAAAAAAATTAAAATTTAACAAAATTTGTGAAATATATGCATTACATTGGTTACAGGAGAATAAGCAAACCCAGCCAACAATCATATTCCCTATAGTTTTGGTTTTTTCCGTTTTGAAGTTCCATTTTCGATTTTTAATTCTCGGGTTCCAAATTGTGTCCCAATGGATTGCAAAATAAATAAAAAGAAAGAATTTATGTGCTGCTTGTTTAAGCCACCTTTAGTACGCCCCAGTCGCATTATCACCAGACGTTCAGACGGTCCGATGAACTAAAAAATATAAGCGTTTTTTGGAAAAAACATTGAAAATTTTTTTTAAATAAATTTCTTTATAAAAATTCCTGATTGTAAGTTTTTTTGTTCACCTTTAGGCTGAACGGCAACGAAAAAGGCAGCGTAAGGAGCAGAAAAGCGGCGCCAAATCCGGTGCAAAGGGTGTGCAGCAAACGGTCGGACAATGGCCAATTTTGACGGTCATCAGCAGCAGAAGCAGCAAATGGAACAGTGTCGGTGTCTGGCAATAGAAAAATCTGATCAAATCGCATGGATATTTAAAAAAAAAATAATGACAAAATTTTCAATAAAAATTATTTAACCGTTAAAATAAAAATGCCACACGGATTTTTACAGATTTAGTCCAAAAATGAAAAATATAATGGTACTTTTAATTGTTTTCCTTTTTTAAGCCAGTGTTGAACCATAAATGCGAAATCGAAAAATTTAAAGTTTCGACTTTTTTTCGAATTCGGGCCTGCTGGGGTTCGAAATTTTTTCTGGTCATAAATTTTTTGAAAAACAACGAATTTTTTTGAAATTAAGCGGACTAATAGAGGATTTGTTGGGATATCAAATGATACCAAAAATGTTTAATTTGGATGCTTCTAGAAAAAAGTTATGGTCCATTAAAGTTGCAAAAAATTTTTATGGTCATGTGAACTGCAATAGAGCCGAAATGGGTGCCCCTATTTGTGATCGACAACCACAGAAAACGCCAGGACAAAAAATATTTTTTGTCTGAGTAAACGGAACTACAAACTCAACCCTGAAAAAAGAAAATCGAAAAACTGTGAATTTTTGAGACAATTTGAAGAATTCTAAATGAATTTTAATTTAAATGATTCGGTTAATTAATTACCGATTTGGAATAATCTGTTAGTTAATAACCAGAGACAAATTCATCAAATTTTTGGAAATGAATAAAAAATTAACCTTCGAATGCGCCATATTTTTGGCTGCCAAAATTGTAGAAATTCGCACCGCTATTTTCATTGCCATATGTGAAAATGGTGCCAAATTGGGCCTCCATTTCGGCCTAAAATTTCAAATTTTTCCCCCAAAATTTGCATTTTCCTTTTACTTTACGCTTTTTTTCATCCTCCCATTTCGTCCACCTCTGTTGTCGTTCTCCCCCATTTTCATCGTTCCTCACCGTTTTGGCGAAACGAAAAATGCCGGACAAATTAGAGAAATCGGCACACAACCACCAAAACATAATAATAATTAAACAATAGGGCTGAAAAGCAAATATAAATAAGAAAAATAGCAAAATACATAAATAAAATATGTAAAAATTAATACACAAATACACCCTAAATATGTGCGAAAACTCCTAACATATAAGGAATGGATCGGAATGCCGGTTTCCGACATTTTTGGGCTTTGAATTTCGATTTCCAAATTTTTTCAGCCGTCGGAATGCCGATTTTCGATCGCCGAATTTTTTTGAGGGCACCGGCACATAATAAAGATGAGAAATTGTGCTTTTGCTGAGGGAAGAGAGATTATAAAGAAAAAGAGCCAGAATAAATAGCTAGAAGAAAACAAGAGAAATAGTTGTTAGGGAAGGAGAGAAATAGTGCATTTCTGTCTGCCGGTCTGTCGACGCGGGGAAGGGCAGACAGTGGACAGACGCGTCAAGAGGGAATGGTGAAAACGGAGAGAGTAAATGGCAAAGGAAAAGAAACAAGAGAGAAAGAATGGAAAGGAAGAGACAATGAAAAATTTGCGGTGTGACTAAAAGCGCCTCCGGTGAAAATTTTGATATAAAAAAGTGAATTTGTCAGCAGACTTGTCCAGAAATTGGCAAATTTTAGCGATTCTGAAACTATATTTAAGAAAATAAACGTTTTTGGGCCGGCAGCGCTGATAGGCGCTGCCGGGCAAATTTTTTGAAATCTTGGCTACGTTTTTAATTTTTGTACAAAAAATCCAGGTCATCTATCGATCATGAACTGATCCTGGTAGTTTTGATCAGGATCAAACGATTTTTTTTTATCACGATAAATTTTTTAATTTATGAATTTCATATTTATTTCGCTGAAAAATTTTTCAAAAATTTAATTTTGAAATTTTTTCATAAAAAACCTTGATTTTTTTTCTAAGTTTATAGGTAAATCGATTTTAAGAATTTTATGGAAAATTAAGCAATTTGTAAATTTTCAGTGCATTCAGAATTAATAAGCTTTAACAATTTTTTTGCGCTTTTTCCAAAAAATTTTTGGGAATGGGTGAGGGAAGAGAGTTCGGCGGTGCCGATAGGCGGTGGGGGTCGATTGGGCCCCGCCGATTGGGCCCCGCCGGTTGGGCCCCGCCGATTGGGCCCCGGTACGATTGGGCCCCGCCGATTGGGCCCCGGTACGATTGGGCCCCATGGGGCAGTCACTTTTTTAGTCGACTTTTGGTTTACTCTCACTAAAGAAAAATTATTACCTATGTATATTTTTAAATAAAAAATGGTTTTTTTAATCGTTAACTTTGTTGCACATTAATTAAAATGTATTTTTTTGCATGTTGGGTTCGAACCTGGACCTCCGAAAAATAGGAATTTAACCCACTGATCCACCGTTTTTTAATTTTCCCCACTTCACCACCTTCCCTGAAGGGGAAAACACAGTCAAAATTTTGATTTTTGAGGTCCAATAACTTTTCTATTTGGCTTCAACACACCGCTAGGATGTTTTGAAAGCGGCTGGCATCTCTATTCGGCGGCAAATTATTTAAAAAAATTAGCACCGCATAACATTTGCCAAAATTTCGTTAGATTTGGCCCAAGCTATAAGCTTAATTTTGTAAAAAAATGTATTGTACGAACTGCTATTGTACGAGTTATTGCCTTTGTAAGAATGGATAGAATTTCATACTTAATAAATTTATGAATAATTTAATTTTTTTAAAACATGTGAAACGAAAAAAAAGTGGCTGCCCCATGGGGCCCAATCTCCTTTAAAGGGAATAATAGGGCCCAATCGGCGGGGCCCAATCGGCGGGGCCCAACCGGCGGGGCCCAATCGGCGGGGCCCAATCGACCCGGTCCGGCCGATAGGCGCCGCCGGAAAAATTTTTGTACTTTTTATGCAAATTGCTTGTAAATTTTGCCCAAAAATTTACCAAATTTTTGCAATTTAAAGCCAAGCGACGACTTTTTTTGCTTTTAAAAATGCTTTTTTTTTTGCGGCACGCTTCCAAAAAATTTTGGAGACATGGGCTCGGCGAAAAATTTGTAATTTTTAATGCGATTTCTTAACGATTTTGTTCAAAAAACAACATTTTACGATTTTGAGCCAATTGTTTTAAGAGAATAAGAATTTTTAGAGGGCGGCGGGAAAATTTTGACAGATTTTATACCAATTTTAAATACATTTCGCCATAAAAAGACGAAAAAAGTTTATCCAGGAAATCCAGGTTTTTTGTGCCTGGACCTGGATTTCCAAATTGACCTGGACCTGGATTTCCTGGACAAAAATCCAGGAAAATCCAGGTCCATGAAAAATCCAGGTTGCCGAAAAATGGCCTGGACCTGGACCTGGATCCAGGAAAAATCCAGGCCTGGATCCAGGTCCAGGTCGATCTCTACATTTTATAATTGATTAAATAGTGAAAAAATGGGAAAATAGGAAATAATAAATAAAATAAACAAATTTGTTTTAGCACACTTTGAATGATCAGGCAATGTTTTAGGGCTCTACTGCATTTTACGCGTCCAATCGACTTTTACGCGTCCAATCGACTTTTACGCGTCCAATCACAGTTTGCGCGTCCAATCAAAAGTTTACGCGTCCAATCACAGTTTACGCGTCCAATCAAAAGTTTACGCGTCCAATCAAAAATTTATGTGTCCAATCAATTATTATAAATTATTTAATTATTTAAAATATTGGCATTAAATGCTTAAATGTCAAAATGAAGACTTTGATTAATACAACGAAAAGATGATTAGACAGGGTATTGAATACGTATTTCTTCGAGAATTTGCTGAAAAATTTTTTCGTTATTGTTAGATCTCCGAAACATATTGAAGTCATTTGTTGGCCAAATTGTTAATAAAAAATCACAAAAAATTTTGATATCAGAGGTTATCGAAACCAAAATAAGCACGCACAAATTAGTCTCTCTATTATTAAATTTTATAACAATTGATTGAATGCGTATATACCCATCGACCTATCGATACTTTGGTAATAAGTGATCAATGACGGATTACGTTTTTAATATTTAAATTATTATTTCTTTTTGCAATGTTTGGTACCTTATGTCAAAAGGATGTTCGAATTAGGAAAATTTTGATTGGACACATAAATTTTTGATTGGACGCGTAAAAGTCGATTGGACGCGTAAAATGCAGTAGAGCCATGTTTTAGTATATTTTCAATGATCATGACCTGTTTTGGCACACTTTGAATGATCAGTCCATGTTTTGCCACATTTGAATGGTCAGCCATAATTTTGTTCTCTCCAGCAGTTGAGACTGTCCAGTTCATCGTTTGGGTCTGATGTTCAGTCACCGCGGAAAAGGCATTATGCGAAATAAGCCTAAGGATTTGGACAACGAAAAGTTTGTGCTTCCTCCACCGCCCCCATCTGCTGGTACTGAAAAGGGATCACAATTCGTTTCCGCATGAAAATTTCAAAGAAAATTTAAATATTACAAAATTACGATGTCTGACAACTCGTACAATTGATGTTAGGCTTAGGCGTTAGGCTTAGGGCTAGGCGGTACTTATACAGTTTACAGGGTACTTTTTACATACATTTTTAATTTCTATAAATGTGTTTCAGAAATTAATGAAAATAAGTGTTAAGGGGTTCTCGAGGTCGCTAATCACGAATCCGGGCTCAGATCAGCGCTACCGTTCATCACATGAGCTGTACATGGACAAAGAATTGGTAGGCTTCCTTTACCAATAATACCCTCATTGGCAAGATACCCAGATACCCATGAGGGTACCATCCATACAATTTTCGAATTTTATGCTTCCTGTACCAAGGTTACCCTCATGGATAAGATGCCAATGAGGATATCATTCATACAAATTTTTTAATTTTATTATTGTTCGAGTTCGGGTCAGGGGTTCGGAATTAGCAAAAATGGATGCTATATTCGTAATCAGCGATCTCGAGAACCTCTTAACACTTATTTCATTAATTTTTGAAACACATTTATAGGCATCTGAAAATGTATGTAAAAAGTACCCTGTAAACTGTATAGATACCGGCTAGGCCTAGGCTTGGCTTAAGCTGAGGCTTTATTTTGTAAAATACGAGTTGCCTTTTGTACGAGTTGCCATTGCCCCAAAATTCTAGCATTTATTGAGTGGAAGGTTTTAAATTTAAAGCTTCTTAAATTCATTGAATTAGCGCGTATTTCTTCAAATACAGCCCCCCCCCCCCCTCGCCAGCTTCTCCGAGGGGTTGCAAAACTGATTAAAAGTAATTATGGTACATAAAAAATTTTTCAATTTTTTTTTAAGCCAAGGCTATTTTTTCGCCCACTCAACTATTCTTTTGTGTGCTGATCTTGATCGGTAGTAAGTTTATTGGGAACCGGCCACTTCGGCGCGGACCATTTCGGCGCCGATTCAAATAACTTTTTTCGTTATCAACCAAATTAAATATTTTTATTATCATTCGATAGCTCTTGAGATTCTCTATAGCATGCAAAATTTCAAAAAATTTCATCTGTTTACAAAAAAGTTATGGCCAAAAAACCTCAAAAATTGACTTTTTCTTGGCTTTTTCGGCGCCGCGTGCCATAACTTTTTTATTGTTGAATCATTAATTTTTATTTTGGCATGTAAATATAGAGCACGCATAGAGCTTTCAAATGATGCCAGAATGGCTAAAGTTGACTGACAAATAAAAAAGTTATAGCATTTCAAAATTTGCGGCGCCGAAATGGTCCGCGCCGAAGTGACCCCGACAAAATCAAAAGCAGAACAAACTTTAGACTATGTAATAAAAATTTAAAAACGAAATACGAAGCATTAAAAAAAAGTTTTTTTTTGTTTGGGTTTTTGAAAATGTATTTTTCATATATTTTTTAGACAAATCAGTTCCTTCGGGATCGAATAAGTATTTTCGATATCGTGAATTGATCATGATATGAGACTCGATACCATAAGAGGATTAAAGTTGCTTATGAAATTAAAAGTATTAGATAATAGTAACTATTAATTGCATTTTACATTTGAAATTGCAAATTAAGGATTGATGGAGCCGAACAAAGGCTTGTACAACAAAGACGAGGACAAAGTCACCTCGGTCATTGATTGAACATATGAATGCGTAAGTATTTCAAGAAGAATTGAAAAATGTTGAAAATAGAAAGGAAGGAAATCAGCAGAAAGAATTTAAAAGTACCCAAAATTTTCTCAATTTATTGATATACAAACCTTAAAATACACCGGACCCTAAAAAATGATGAAAAGTTTAAAAAAAGGTCCAACGACAAAATCTTGGCTACCAACTCACAAAAAGGACAAATCATTTTCCGGATCCTGATCCGTACAATTTTTTGATACGGATTACGGATTTTTTTAAACTGAACTTTTGTTGAATATTATTTTTCAATTTTCATTATATTTCGCCAAGTTTGATAATAAATTTGGATTTGATAACTCTTTTGCAAGGCTAACCAACTACAAAAATTTGAGTTTGAACGGAGTCATGGCAGCCTCAAATCTTTGATTGTCCATCTTTTTTCAAAGATCCATGCCAATTCGACGTATGCTGAGAAGTACAGACAATTGGAAAAAACCCCAAACAAGGATGAATCCCAGAAAAAACTGTCAACATTTTTTCCTTGTTCAAGCAGTAATTTAAGAAATGAAATGACTATTTAAAATAATTTTAGGCAGTCTCGCTGTGATGGACAAAAAAGTGGTCAATTTTTTGGTGTCTACCAACACTTCATTCAAAGTGGTGAATCATCCAACATTTCAATCATTGCTCGCACCTCTACATATTAGAGTTCGTTATTCGTTAGTGTATTAAAAGAAATAAAGAAGGCGTTTATTTTGAGAAGAAACGCATTATCGAACCCAAATTCTTCATGAAGTTTATAAACAAGTCAAAAACAAAATCAGAGAAGAACTCAAAGAGTGTGAATCGATTTCATTCACGACGGACGCGTGGAGTGGGCCAACAAACAATTTCCTATGGTCAGCCTAAGAATGTAAACCTTTTAAAGCTGCCTTTTAGTCTGACTGCTCATGGGATCACTCAAAATTGGACAATGAAAAATCATGTGTTGGCGGTGACTGAATTTCAGGGAACACACTCAGGAAAAGAAATTGCCAAATTGTTGTCAAAAATCATCTCGGACTGGGACATCTGTTTTTTGCGTGACTCTGCAGCCAACATGAAATCAGTAGTGTTCTATTTTTTCATTTGATATGTTTTGTTTTATTTTTAGGCGTTCTCCCAGACCATTGTGGATGAGAACGGTTTGACAACCCAAATTTTGGCATATGAAAATGTCAGCTGTTGTGCTCATTTACTCAATCTCGTGATCCAAAAAAGTAATAGTTCAGAAAGGATTGCTGACCTGCTTAAACAGTGTCGTAAAGTTGTCGCCCATTTAAAACACTCTAACAAAGCATTAGGAATGTTAAAGGACATCCAAATCTTTCTTGATCTTCCGGACCATTCCCTTTTACAAGTAAATCAATATAAATCTTCTGAGTCAAATGACCAAATTTAGGAGGTTTCAGTCGACTTTTTTGGATTTACGTTTCAAGGACAAGTTTTTGCTCGAAGGACGGAACATTTTTCTTGCTAAAATTTCGTCATGGCTCAAAGAGGAACTTGACGATTTCATATTGCCATTGGTTAATGAAAGTGATGAAATTGCTTTGGCTCCGTCGCCCAAAAAACAGAAGCTTTCTCTTTTTGATGACCTCAATGATATTGCTTCAACAAGCAACAAGGAGAATGCAGGCAGTTAAAAATTTGAGTTTTTTAATAAAAAATCATTTAAGATCCTTCCCAGAATTCATCTGACATTGATGATGAGCTCAACAAATATTTGGCCAGTGGTTGTGTAAATTCGCGCGAGGATCCGCTGACAGCTTGGCGACAAATGGCACCCAAATTCCCAATTTTGTCAAAAATTGCGCGCAAGTTTCTCACTGCACCTGCCACGAGTGTCCCAAGTGAAGCCACTTTTAAAGTGGCGAGAGACATTTACGATTACAGAAGGTCGCAGTTGAAGCCAGAAACGGCGGAAATGTTAATCTTTTTGAATAAGGCACTTCCAAATATCAATTACAGATATTAAATTTTTGATTATCTCGCAATTTTATTTTTCTACTGGTCAAAAAATGTTATTTAATATTTGTAATAAAATTTTGAACAAATCTGTGTTGGTATTACCGTTACAAGTATTTTTTTATTGATTAAAAATTTTCAAAAAATCCTTATCCGTATACGGATCCGTATTTTTTCTGGATACGGATTTTTACGGAGTACGGATTTTCCGGATTTTTAGTCCGTATGTCCGTAATCCGTATGGATGCCTAGTCCGTAGTCCTGATCCTTATCCGTATTTTCCCAAAATACCGCTCTCTATATGGTACCAAGCAAAATTTATTAATGGCTCGTTTCATGTTCATTTGTTAGTATTTAATTTTTAATTTGTTATCAAATAAATTGCTGTCTGAAAGCGTAAGTTGGTTCACTAATTGCTTTATTTAATATTTCATCACAAAATTTAATCAAAATTATGTTCGACAGACAGAAAAAGTGCTAATACTTTTACAATTCATAAAACATGAAATTCAATTATTGGTATAAAAGGTTTAATTTAATTAACTAATTAATTGTCAGATGAATTGTTGGAATTCTTTAAAATTGTTTCCATTCCATTGCCACCAATTGGCATTAAATGTAATTATCAAATGGAAATAAGGTTCAAACACTAAGCTCATGCATCATTAGTAGAGACCGGATTTTTATGTTTTTACATATTTTTTTTGCGGCTTAGTTATGGCGAGAGAAGCCCAAAAATAGCATTATCTCCGAACAATTTTTGATTTAGAGCGACTTATAAAAACATAAAAACACATATTTTGGCGTTTTGTCACATAAAATATGTTAGCACATATTTTGGGGTTTGGCACATATTTTGCACATATTTTGGCATTTTTGAGAAAAATTGCAATAAAAATACAAGAAAATTGAAAAATACACCCCTAAAAATCGACTTTTTTCCTAATTATTAACATAATTTTCAAATTAAAAAATTTTTCTTCGATTGTAGAAACTAATGAAATCTCGAATTCATTAATTCGTCATTGGATTTCGAAGTTCTCTGCTGGAACTTTCAATTTATAGAAATGATTTATCAAAAAAAGACAATTTTACCCCAAACACTTCGAAATGTATTTGATTTGCGTTGTATGGGCTAAAAATGATAAAGAATGAGATTTTTGGGAATTTTTATGCAAAAACACACTTATTTTTTCAATTTTTAACATATATTTTAGCACATATTTTGGCATTTTTGGGGGTTTTTAGCACATATTTCAGCATTTTTTAGCACATATTTTATTACATATTTCAGGATTTTTAGCACATAAAAATCCGGTCTCTAATCATTAGCATTGACATTAATTTTTTTGAAATTTCAAACTTTTTAAATGAATGAATGACAGAACGGATAATACGGTGGTAGTATGAATAAAGAACATTGAAATCATATTACAGTTTTGCGTTATTATTTTCAATTTTAGCTTGGGATTAATTAATTTTGCGTTATTATTTTCAATTTTAGCTTGGGATTAATTAATTTTGCGTTATTATTTTCAATTTTAGCTTGGGAATAATTAATTAAAGATAATATGGTCGATTTTTATTTTTACTTTATGATTTATTCAGTTGTTCCCGACATGGGTCCAGGCCATGACAAGCCTGGATTTTTGTACAAGAAATTCAGGTCAAACCAATATGGAATCCAGGTCTCGAAAAATATGTTTGTAAAATAAACAAAACATTGAAAATAAAATTAAAATTAAAATCATAATCTCCCTTAATTCTTTTTGTTTTTGCTCACTTTTGTCCATTTCTGAAAGGACAGTTTAAAATATTTCTTATTGTAGAATTTTCATTATTTAAATTAAAAAATTTTTTTTTGAAGTAAACTTTTTACAATAAAAATTTAACATGAAGCAAATAAATTGAAAGAGTCACACAATAAAATAAAAGCTGAATAATAAAAAATGTTTTTGTCAACTTTTTCGGTTTGTTTGTAAATCCACGTGAAAGCTTATAAGAAAATCCACCAATTTCCGCAAAAGATTTTTTGTAAGTTTTTGTCTAATAAAAACCACGTCTATTAAGGAAATAAAAAGGGTATTTAAATGTAAAACAACAAAACACCAAATTATTTATTATTAAATTTAAAAAAAATTATTTTTTGCTATGTCTTCTCTGCTGCTCTCCATCTTGTCAATTGTCTTTTTGGTCTGTTGCAAAGCAATGCCAATAAATTCATATAAAACAAAAAAATATCACATTTTAAATAAACTATTTAAAACTTTTAATGGAAACTTTCTAATTGGCAAATTCATAAATTAATGAAATTTACAAAATTCACAAATTAATATTAAATTCTAATTTGCCAGATTTCCCGTGCTGTCCGGGCAGTCAACTAGTGGTTTCTGAGATGTCCAAATACATTAGAACTTTCTCTGCTGCCGGTGAGGAACCGAGGAACCGTCTACAGTATTCTCAATCGCCAAAAGTACTGTGGATGCATTAAAAAGTGATCTATCCTCTCGCAGCGGATGCCCCAGCGGAGGAGAAGCACAAATTGTGGACGAAATCGACCGACAGCTGATGAGTAATTATATGATCAAATTATGGCAAATGCAAATTTGGAATTAATTAAAGGAATATTTTTTGCAGGAAATTTTTATGAGAGACTAATTAATACACAATGATTGCCCAAATTACCCCATTAAGATATTGCGAAAATGGAGATCACTTATGAGGACGAGTGTCCGTACAATTTGGGCTTTGCCCGTGCCATGTTCGACTTGGCCGCTGCTGCTGCTGGCCATGCGGGCACCGGCACAGAATGGCACAATTTGAAAAGTCAATTTGAGCAGGAAAGCCAAGCAATCAAAGCAATTGGCCAGGGATTGAACATTGAAGTTACGGATGTGCATTTTGGACACCCAAGCAAAGGCAAACCAAATAATTTTAAATAAATATTTATTTGAAAACTTAAAAGATTATTTTCAAGGAAATTCCGCGCACCAAAATGTGCCGAGTCCGAGCCATGTGATTACCAACCCTGGCCAACAAAGTTCGGTTGGCCATGGAAAGGAAGACGAACCGTTGTCATCCGATTTCGACTTTTGAGGAAATAGAAAAAAGGAATTAATTAGAAGGAAAATTCATAGTACAGAAAACATTTTGTTGATTACTTATGAAGAATATTTATTTGTTTTGAATAATATAATATTAAGAACCAAAATAATTTTTTAATTTATTGATAATAATGTGAAATCGAAAACTTTCATATAAAAAAAAGGTAAATCCGATAACTAATCATTAAAAGCAAATTTTACAATTCTACTTAAAATTTTTCTTATATTGAAAAGGCAAAATTTTTCATAAAAATTCGTTAAATGAAAACTAAAAAAATAATATAAATGATTCGTAAAGTAAAACTTAAAATAAATATGTTTTTCCCATTTCCTTTGTGAAATATTTTGGCTTTTCAATTCACCATTTTTTGTAATCATTTAAAAGGAGCAAAGAATTCTTTTATACTATTTTCCTATAAATATCAGCTTCTTTTTTACAAAAATTCTATATCATAATTCTTATGAAAATAATTTTTATTTTTTTTTATTTATTAATTTTTTGTAGAAAACTTACAAAAAAATGTTTGCCAAATTGCTGCTGTTATTATTCGTCTATATAATTGGCAAAAAAATTTCATTATGCGAACAAATTTTGTCGCCACCAACACAAGATTATTCGGAATGCGGAATTTCGGACTTTGACCCGTTCAATGAACAACGAAGCGCGGAGGACACGGAAATTAGCCATGTAATTAAGGAGGGAGGGGGGATCAATTATCATTAGATAATTGAAATAATAATAAAGGCATATTTTAATATTTGTTGATTTTTAATTAGGTCGTAAAAGGATACACCGTTGATGATGACCGCGCATTGCCATGGATGGCCACATTGCAACGCCTTGAGGGTCTTTTCTAATAAAAGCATAAATAATTAGGAGCAATAAAACCCAAAATTAAATAAACATTGGATGTTTTGAAAGCGGCTGGCATCTCTATTCGGCGGCAAATTATTTAAAAAAATTAGCACCGCATAACATTTGCCAAAATTTCGTGGCAAAAGTGACTAATACCCGCTCTCAAATGTTATATAAGTCATTATTTATTAATTTTTTCATTATTTTTGATAACTGCTCTTAGAAAAAAACACTGAAAATTTCAAAAGTTGGTCAACATTCTAAATTTGGCAATTTAAATATGAAATTTAATTGAAGTTAATTCATTAAAAATACTTTTCCTTTAAAGGAAATAATATTTTTTTCTTTTGAAATAAATAGACAATAATCAATTTATTTAACAAATAAAGCTTACAAAGCAAGCAATGAGACAGCATATGAACCATTTTGCACCGCATCAATCATTGGCCCACGACACATTTTGACCGCAATGCATTGTGTTGCAGATGGAAGTAATGTATTATTGTTAATGCTATTTTTTATCTTTATTAAAAAACATTAACAATTATTCCTGGACTTAAAAAATGCCAATTAGAGCATGCATCTTGAAGAAAAATTAAATCGGAAAAACCGAAAATTTTAAAATCCCGGGTTTAAACCGTTAAATAATGTAATAAAAACCAAAAAATCTTTAAATCTATAAAGAGTTTTAATGTATTAATTTGCAGGCCCCTTCATCATTACCTATGGTGCTGCTCAAAGTTCAAAACAAAGGCACACAATACGCAATAAAAGTGTCAAATTCAAAGAAAATGCCATTTCTATGGTTCTTAAAAACACTTTAACGAATAAGGAAATTGGATGGATAAATAAACCTGATTTAGCTATAATTGAGGTAATTAAAATGCCATTAAGAAATGGGATTTCATTTATTTGTTAGAGTGAGGAACCAATCACTTTTTCGTCAACCGTTCGGCCCATTTGCTTATTCGGCATTGGCATTGGTTGGTGTGTTTGTGCTTTTGGATTGGCTTTTATATAATAGTTGTCCTTTTTTGTTTTAAAAATTCTTTTTCAAGGATCTTCAAACTCAAAACTCTCATTTTCCAACAAATTTACTGACGGTACAAAAAACATGTCGAATTCACAACCATTTGTTGTCGCCGGATGGGGCATCACAAAACCATGGTGTTCAAGTGGAATACACAGTGCAAGTGACCAACTCATGTACGGTACAATGCGTATGATTTCCATGGAAGAATGTGTAGGCGACAAATCTGAATCCGGTAGGGTTTACTGAATTTGGTACAGTACCATGATTTGTGTCTGTCCCGTTCGTGCTGGGTCGTTTCCTAAAAACCGCCACCATGGGCGTTTCCTAAATCCGCCAGGGCGTTTCCTAAAAACCGCCATGTGGTAGGAAAACAAAAAAATGTAAGACATATAAATTCTTAACTTGGTCCATTTTCAACCAAATTAATTAATAATTCTTCGTATCATTCAATAGCTCTAGGTGTTTTCTATCAGAATATAATTTTATTAAATTTTTTACTTAAGTATATAAAAAGATATGGTAATTAAATTCCACAAAACCTTAAGTCAGAATTTTTTGTCCAGAACTTTTTTGAAACTCATGGTTGAAAATGGACCAAGTTAAGAATTTATATGTCTTACATTTTTTTGTTTTCCTACCACATGGCGGTTTTTAGGAAACGCCCATTTGGCGGTTTTTAGGAAACGCCCATTTGGCGGTTTTTAGGAAACGCCCATTTGGCGGTTTTTAGGAAACGCCCATTTGGCGGTTTTTAGGAAACGCCCATTTGGCGGTTTTTAGGACTCAACCAAATTGCACTTTTGAACATTTTATTATGTTGATGTTTTTAGGAAACGACCTAGCACCTGTCCCGTTCACACAAACTTTCAGAAATGTAATATGGGTAGATAGTTTTTTAAATAGAAATGATGCCAGGTTTGTAATTTATACTTATTTTGAAGGCAAAACTTAAAATGGAGTGAAATGTAAAATTCAAATTCATAAAAATTTTAATATAATACATAGATGAAATAATACTTAATTTTTTAAATTAAAAAACATTATTAATTTATTCATTTCTAAAAACATATTACTATACATTTATTAAGCTAAAAATTTCAATGCTTTACGCAATGATGATGATGGTGGTTATGATAACCAACTGAGTTCCATTTTAAAAGAAATGATAGATTTTGATAAAGAAGACAAAATTTGCGTTGTGCCCGAGCCAAGCCAAACAGAAACGGTGAATGCATTAATAAGAAATTTAATAATTAAATTAATTCTGAAATTAATTATACATTAAATCAAAATGATTTTTAAAGGGCGACAGCGGCAGTCCTCTTAAGCAAAATTGGAGAGAATAATTGGATTCAAATTGGCGTTTTAAATGCGGGCACATGCAATCATAAACATCCATTTTCGCTCAAGGACAATATTGGTTAAATAATATTATTAAAATGAAAAAAAGAATAACATTTTTAATTCAACATAAACAGCAACTTACGCGCCAATTGATTGCGATTGGATTGCTCGTGCCACAAATGATGAAGTGAAATGTAAGGGATGGTGAATGAATATGGACATTTGGAAATATGGACGATAAACGAATGCATTTATGCCAAAATATTATTATTACAATAACAGCATGGCACTCTATTAATATTACTTAATGAGCGTTGAAATTATGTGCGGCACGGCACGACATAAAATTTTTGCAAATTATATTACCAAAATAAACCATAAACCAATTTGTGTCTTGTTTCTAATTATGGTTCCAGAGTCATAGGGGGTGGGCCCCAAGGGGGGGGGGGGGCAGAGGGGGTGTTATTCTTGGAACTTGGAAACAGGGATCGCCGAACCTCAGCCTGCAGGGCATTTTAATCATAATCTTTCAAAAAAAAATCCCAGTAAAGTATAGGCATTTAAAAGCTCTTTAAATTGACAAAATCGTCAAAATCAGTCATTTTTATGCAAAATCTATTAGTAAACGATTTAAAAAATCTTCCATGCAGCGCTTTTCGGCACCATCAAACATTTGGAAAAATTAGCAAAAAGAAATGAAACAAAAAAAATTTTCTGCTAATTTCCTATAGCCTAATACGCATGGAAAATTTAGTTGCTTTGAAGCTTCTATTATTTCTCGTTTTGCCGTTCACTTTAAAGATTGGACTATAAAAAGATGATGAAAATATGGCAAATAAAATTTCATGCTTTTATGGCTTTAAAATTTTTGACCATTTTTAACATATTTTCACTGAAAATTGGCAATTTTAATGTCAGACTTTGAAAATTTTAGGGGAATTTTGGGGGCCGCGGTGCCGACAGGCGACGCCGAGAAAAATTTGGAATTTTCAATGAATTTTGTAAAGAAAAATATGATAATCTGTAGCACTAAACCACACCACATCTACGAGATGACTTGTTTTTTTCCAACAAGGTCATTCTTAAGGGTGTAAATTTTTTCGTCCAAATTCCGTCTGACGAAAACGAAAACGAAACGAAAATTCAAAAATTTAAAACTCGAAAACAAAACGAAACGAAAATTTTTTGACGGACGAAAACGAACACGAAAACGAAACCTCTCCCCTATGAATAAGCACACCTCGCCAAAAATTTTTTCCAATGCAAAAGCGCCAAAAAATTTTTCCAATTCAAAAGAAAATTATTTTCCTTTTTTTGGTGGAAAAATCATTTACCGTATTTCCTCGATTATACGCCCCCCTCGAATGGAAGCCCCCCCTCGAATATAAGCCCCCTTTGGAGGGGGGTTGAACAATAGAAGCCCCGGGGCTTATAATCGAGGAAATACGGTATAAATTTTCCCTTTTTGTTTGCAATAATTAATGCTTGTGTTCCAGTGGGAATGGGTTTTTGGGCCATGGGTTCAAATCCACATGCCTGCAACATTTTTAAAAAATTATTTTTGGGGTTTCGAGTTCGGATCAGGGCTGGGACGCGACCGCGATCCGCGATCCGCGATTCGCGGCGTTTTTTTTGCGCGATCCGCGATCCGCGACCGCGGCAATTTGAATCCGCGATGCGCGATCCGCGACCGCGGGATTTTTCTGTGCGCGGCGCGCCGCGCATTTTTTAGGGCAAAATTTTTATAAAGAAAATTTATTGAAGCGATTTTCTTTTTTGAATATTTAGATTTGAAGGTATAAAATTTTGAAAACGACCAAAATTCCAATTTTCTCGCGCATTTAAATGGAATATGCAATCAGAAAATATTTATACATTCATCGTTCATTTTATAGACAATTTTCCTCTTTGTAATTTAGACCAAATGACCAACGAAAAAGACTCTATTTGGTTTTATTTTGACAAAATTCACAATTCTTCTTATGCCAAATGTAAGATTGAGCTTAATAATCGCAAAAACCAACCTTTTTTTGTTGAAAATCTGTTAACAAATTGCACCCAAATTTTTAAAATTTCCCCCGGCGGCGCCTATCGGCACCGCCGGACCCCTTCTTTCCCAAAAGTTTTTTGAAAAAGCGCTCCGAAAAAAAGTGATCTGAAAATCAAATCTGAATTTCTATTAATATTCGATGATTTAGTCCAAAAATGATTAATTGTTTGAAATAATTGAAGAAAATTTGTTTGAAAATTTTCATTAATTTAATTTATTAAATAAAAAACCAAATAATTTTGTATTATTTTCACTTGATATAAATTAAAATTTGAATTTTTTTTTAAATTTTTAAAATTTTTTTGAATTTCTAAAATTTCCCGGTTGGTCCCGGTTCCCGGTTTTTCTTGCGGTCCCGGTCCCGGTCCCGAAAAAAATATTATATTTTCCAATCAATGATTAACAGCTAAGCATTACGTCAATGAGTAGGATTTCTTCAAATCATTAAGTAGAACATTCTGCAAAAAAGGCTATTACCCTAAGAAATGGACAATTTTATAAGTCTCTCGCATGAAAATCTCGAACGGCTTATTTTTCTTCATCATAATATTATCCTTTACAATTTTGATTATTGATAATATGGGAATTTTCTAATTATGCTTTTACAAATGTGCGATCCGCGGCGTTTTTTTGCGCGATCCGCGACCGCGGCAAATTGAATCCGCGATGCGCGATCCGCGACCGCGGGATTTTTTTTGCGCGATCCGCGATCCGCGACCGCGGCAAATTGAATCCGCGATGCGCGATCCGCGACCGCGGGATTTTTCTGTGCGCGCCCCACCCCTGGTTCGGATCAAGGCTTTGGAATTGGGCAAAATGGATGCCAAGTTCTTGATTAGTGGTCCCAAAAACCCTAAAAAACATTTTTACAGGCAAGTGGATCTGAACCCATGGCACAAAAAAACCATTTGCTTCCATCTATGTATGATCCCGAATTCCAAAATCAGTTTATTTTTGTACTTTTTTTCAAAAGTCTTATAAAAATATAGAATAAACAGAAGCTTATAGAGGAAGAATTTCGTGTTTTTCAAAAAACCTTTTCAGAACAGCGCTATTAATTTTTTTTTCTCAAAAAACGAATTTTTCCAAAATTTATGTAATAACTTCTTCATTTTGAAGATAGAAAATTCTAAAAAAGTATAAAATGCTCCAGATTTTTCTCTATTTTTAATGCTTTTTTGCACTTTAATTGATTCATTTAGAAGTGAATTATGAATTTTCAAACATTCGCCTAAATTTCCAAGGGCCAAAAAATGAAAAATCTTTTCAATTCAAAAATTTTAGATTAAGATTTAAATTGTACCATTATGCAGAAAGCAAAAAAGAATTTATATAGGGAAAGGGGTTGAACAATAAAAGCCCCGCCTCGATTGGAAGCCCCCCCCCCCCCTCGAATATAAGCCCCCTTTGGAGGGGGGTTGAACAATAGAAGCCCCGGGGCTTATAATCGAGGAAATACGGTATAAATTTTCCCTTTTTGTTTGCAATAATTAATGCTTGTGTTCCAGTGGGCCAACTTCTTGTTAACTTTTGCTCTAACCTTTTTGGTACGGTTCTCTTAAACGGAGGCATTATTTCTTCAACATTTTCTTACTCATAATTTTTCATTTTCAAAAATTTTTCCGTCAGAGTATAATTGTTTTGAGTTTTATTTACAATTTTCAATAATTTTACCAGTAAAATATAATTATCGTATTGTTTCGGGATTGAAGATAAATATAAATTATTAATTTGTCTTTTAGCTGGTGGGCTTAACAGATATTTTCCACTAAAACCTTTAAAAAAGGTTATTAATGACAAATTTCCGGACAAAATAAAAGATTTAAAACGTAGAAAGCTGCAATTGTATAGGAAAATGAAATCTATTCACTGTAATCAGCTTAAAATTGAGTATAAAATTATTTCGAGAGAATTAAACAGACAAATTAAATTGTTTTATAATGAGAAAGAAACCAAAGTTGTGCCAAAGGGAAATTCCTGTATTCACAGACATATTCGAAATAAATTGGGGCAAAATGCTTCCTTGCCTCCACTTGTTAGCTCCAATGGAGTCATTGTTCATGAAAAAGCGGATAAATGCAATTACACTTCCTTGTGGTACTCCGGTGAAGGTCTCAAACTTTTTAGAAAATGCGCTATCAATTTTAACACTGAATGATCTTCCCCTTAAAAAATTAGCTAAAAAATTTAATACTTTGCCACCTATACCTATTTTTTTGATTTTGCTTAAAAACAATTCTATTGGAACTGAATCAAAAGCTTTTGCAAAGTCAATATATATTGTATCAACATGTTCATCATTTGGATTGCAGAATAAAGATTAAAAAATAGCATTAACAATAATACATTACTTCCATCTGCAACACAATGCATTGCGGTCAAAATGTGTCGTGGGCCAATGATTGATGCGGTGCAAAATGGTTCATATGCTGTCTCATTGCTTGCTTTGTAAGCTTTATTTGTTAAATAAATTGATTATTGTCTATCAGCAGCAGTGTACGGTGGAAGGACACGGTAAGTTGAAGAGGGAGAACAAAATAACATTTTAAAATGAGAGAAAATAAAATAGGAATATACAATAATCACTTAAACGCATTTGTGACCACTGTGAGTTAAGGAACGGTGGCTGATTGTGAGAAAAATAATTGTCCTACGGTAGTAAAGTATAACATTTGAGAGCGGGTATTAGTCACTTTTGCCACGAAATTTTGGCAAATGTTATGCGGTGCTAATTTTTTTAAATAATTTGCCGCCGAATAGAGATGCCAGCCGCTTTCAAAACATCCAATGTTTATTTAATTTTGGGTTTTATTGCTCCTAATTATTTATGCTTTTATTAGAAAAGACCCTCAAGGCGTTGCAATGTGGCCATCCATGGCAATGCGCGGTCATCATCAACGGTGTATCCTTTTACGACCTAATTAAAAATCAACAAATATTAAAATATGCCTTTATTATTATTTCAATTATCTAATGATAATTGATCCACCCTCCCTCCTTAATTACATGGCTAATTTCCGTGTCCTTCGCGCTTCGTTGTTCATTGAACGGGTCAAAGTCCGAAATTCCGCATTCCGAATAATCTTGTGTTGGTGGCGACAAAATTTGTTCGCATAATGAAATTTTTTTGCCAATTATACAGACGAATAATAACAGCAGCAATTTGGCAAACATTTTTTGTAAGATTTTTTCTACAAAAAATTAATAAACAAAAAAAAATAAAAATTATTTTCATAAGAATTATGATATAGAATTTTTATGGTTGTAAAAAAGAAGCTGATATTTATAGGAAATAGTATAAAAGAATTCTTTTGCTCCTTTTAAATGATTACAAAAAAAGGTGAATTGAAAAGCCAAAATATTTCACAAAGGAAATGGGAAAAACATATTTATTTTAAGGTTTTACTTTACGAATCATTTATATTATTTTTTTAGTTTTCATTTAACGAATTTTTATGAAAAATTTTGCCTTTTCAATATAAGAAAAATTTTAAGTAGAATTTTTAAAATTTGCTTTTAATGATTAGTTATCGGATTTATCTTTTTTTTATATGAAAGTTTTCGATTTCACATTATTATCAATAAATTAAAAAATTATTTTGGTTCTTAATATTATACATATTATTCAAAACAAATAAATATTCTTCATAAGTAATCAACAAAATGTTTTCTGTACTATGAATTTTCCTTCTAATTAATTCCTTTTTTCTATTTCCTCAAAAGTCGAAATCGGATGACAACGGTTCGTCTTCCTTTGCATGGCCAACCGAACTTTGTTGGCCAGGGTTGGTAATCACATGGCTCGGACTCGGCACATTTTGGTGCGCGGAATTTCCTTGAAAATGATCTTTTAAGTTTTCAAATAAATATTTATTTAAAATTATTTGGTTTGCCTTTGCTTGGGTGTCCAAAATGCACATCCGTAACTTCAATGTTCAATCCCTGGCCAATTGCTTTGATTGCTTGGCTTTCCTGCTCAAATTGACTTTTCAAATTGTGCCATTCTGTGCCGGTGCCCGCATGGCCAGCAGCAGCAGCGGCCAAGTCGAACATGGCACGGGCAAAGCCCAAATTGTACGGACAATCGTCCTCATAAGTGATCTTCATTTTCATAAAGGCTTAATAAGGTAATTTGCGCATTTTAAATTAAGTATTTTCTCATAAAAATTTCCCGCAAAAATTATTCTTTTAATTATTTTCCATAAAACGGGTTTTTTCCGGTAATTTGACGATTAATTTCCTGGCTGGCCACTGTCCGCTGCACATTTTGGACGATTTGCCCGGTGCTCGCCTATCCGCCGCGTGAGGACAAATCACTTTTTAACCCATCCACAGTACTTTTCGCCATTGAACATACTGTAGACGCGTCCTCACCGGCAGCAGATAAAGTGCCAATGTATTTGGACATCACAGAAACCACTTGCTGACTGCCCGGGCAGCACGGGAAATCTGTGAAATTTAAATATATTAATTAATTATTTTCTTTTTGAAGATTTTGGTTTACTTGGCATTGCATTGCAACAGACCAAAAAGACAATTGACAAGATGGAGAGCAGTAGAGAAGACATAGCAAAAAATATTTTGTTTTATTTAATAATGAATAATTTGGTATTTTGTTGTTTTTCTGCCCGTTTAAATACCCCCCCCTTTTTATTTCCTTAATAGACGTGGTTTTTATTAGACAAAAACATGCAAAAAATCTTTTGCGTAAATTGGTGGATTTTCTTATAAGCTTTCACGTGAATTTTAAAAGAAACCGAAAATCGTTGACAAATTTTTTTTTATTATTTAGCTTTTATTTTAATGTGTGACTTTATCAATCTATTTGCTTCATGTCGAAATTTTATCTTATTGTCTAAATTTTGCTGCAAAATATTTTTCAATAAAGATATCTTTTAATAAAAAAAATTCTTTAAACCGTCCATTTAACAAAAGTGAGTAAAAAAAAAAATTATTTAAGGGATTAAGAATTCAATTTTAATACTTAAAAATTTCTAAATCTTCATAAAATTTTCTCGGTGGCGTCTGCTAGCACTGTTGACCCCCTTCTTCCCAGAAATTTGTCGCTCAGCAAAATTTTTGCGAAAACCAAAGCAAAAAAAAAAACATCAAATTTTGGCTTTTAATAAATTAGGTTCAAAAGCTAAATTTTGATACATTGGTTTGTCCTGAATTTGAAAAATAAAAGACTCGTAAACTTTTGTTTTACTTATTTCATAAAAATTTTCACGGCGCCTCCACCCATCAGAGTCATTAAAAATTAAACCTTTTAAAGAAATTATCTCAAGCCCAAAAATAAAATAACGTAAAAATTGTGATTTTGATTTTACACTTTCAATTACGAACTTTGTTGAAATTATCCCAATAAAATTGATGAATACCGTATTGTTCGTTGTGGCATTCATTTGGAACTTTAAATTTTGTTTTGAAATTTAACAGTGCCAATGATGAATGAGCTTTTTGTTTGCCCCTTATTTCCATTTAAAATACATTTAATGTCAATTGGTGGCAATGGAAACAATTTGAAACTAATCCCAACAATTCACCTGATTAATTTAGGGTTCGGACCCCGTGGGCGGGGGTGGCTTTTCGCGGGGGCGGGGGAAGGCGGGGTCAGAGTCGCGGGGGCGGGGGCGGGGGTTTGATTTGAATTAATTCCAAAAATTTCACAAAAATTAATTTTTATGAATGGTGTGTTGGCTCCACATTCCTTTAGTCGAATCAATTCCTTTGGCATAAATTACACAGATTTTGTCTAAAGAATTACCAAATTTGGGTCGGGGTCGTTTTCGCGTGGGGCGAGTTTTTGAACTATAACTTTTTTCTTTGTCAACCAAATCCAATAATCTTGGTATCATTCGATAGCCCTAAGTGTTCTCTATTAGCCTACAAAATTAGGAAAAATTTTGTTAAGGTTCAAAAAAGTTATGGTCAGAAGAGTTCAACAAACCAAATTTTCCAACTTTTTTGGCTCGAACTTTTTTTATACTGAACGAAATTTTTTGGAATTTGCAGGCTAATAGTGCATCTGAAGGGCTTTCGAATGATACCAAGAATGTTGAAAAAATTTGTCAAAGATGATTAAAAAATTCGAAATTGTATAAATTTTTGCATTTTATCCAACGAATATGCCATTCTTAG